>JAWWEW010000017.1:1854300-1872750 GCA_035583185.1 Anabacerthia variegaticeps | reverse complement strand
TCCTTCTTAAAATCTAATCTGAATCCACTTTTTTCAGTTTGAAGCCATTTCCACAGTCACTACAGTCCCTCTCCAGCTTCCCTGCAGCCCTTTCAGGTCCTGGAAGGTGCTGTGAGGTCTCAATTTCACCTTCCCTTCTCCAGGCTGAACAGTCCCAACTCTCTCAGCCTGTTTCCACAGGGAAGGTGCTCCAGTTCCCATATCAATTTTGTGGCCTCCTCTGGACTTGCTCCAACAGCTCCACATCCTTCTTATGTTGGGAGCATCAGAATTCCACACTGACTTTGTTTTGCTGGTGCTGCCCGCTGCCTCCCCAGCATCCTGCCCATTAGATATTTTAGGAAGAAACCCAAAACCCTCCAGGGGCTGTGGGTGGGAGTGTTGGGCTTGTGCAGTGCCCTCCTGCTCTGCCCAAATCTCACACAGCTGGGAAGAGTGAGCAAAGTTTTTGGGAAACTGGACCCATGTGCTCAGAAACGTCTTTGCTGCTCAAACGTGCCAGAAGGACATTAAATGGAATGTATTCAGTGCTAAGAATTATGGTATCTTTAGAACCTAAAGTGCATAATTAAATTATAGCATCTGAGATTGGAATTGCTTTTTCACTTGTAGGGGGAAAAAAAAATAAGACATTTTAATAACATGTCATAAGTTTTACAGTTATTGGATTTTCAAATTGTTTACAAAAGCAATATTGTTCAATTGCATTGTTGTTTGGGGTTCTTTTTTTCTTAAGTCTTTTGATAAAAAGAATAAACTAACAATAATGTTCCCAGGAGGTAAAACAAAATTGCATTTCACTTTTGTTATTTGTTTAATTATCCATTCAGCCAGTCAGTATATAAAACTCATTTGCAGTGCGTTCCTTCTCCAAGTCTCCAGCTCCAGCTGGAAGTGCCAAGAGCTTTCAACTTTTATTTAACATTAATAACCCAAGGAAATGCTGGAGTTAAGGTACTGCAGCACCTTGTCTGCCATTCCAGCAGCCTTTCAAAAGGACGTGGGCAGGAGGGGACAGCAGGCTGGTAATTCCCCATTTTTAGGACTCAAGGGGAGCTCTGGGCCATAGTGTCCCATTTATTTTCAGCAGGGAACCACGGGGGGATTCCTAAAAAGCAACGGTTTCAATGACCTAAACTCAGCAAAAATTTGACAAACCTGGGTAAATTTTGAGCAGCTTGAGGGGACTTGTGACCTCTCTGCCTGTTGTTTGTTGTAAGCCTGGTGGGATTCTTTTCCTGGCTGTTTCTCCCTGTTTGTTTGAGAAGGGAACCTGTGCTCCAGAGGTGGATGGCCCAGGCCACAACCTGGGGGAGGTTCACCTTTGAAAGGTAACCTGGTTCAATACAAAGACAGGAGCTGCTCCCACAACAGGTTTGGTTGGTTGTGATTTTGAGGAGATTTAATTAATGAATTAAACAGTCAGCTTTCTGCCTCCTTCAGAATTCTGGTTTTTCTATACAACCATCAGTTTCAGGAGCCTTTAAACTCATGATTTGCTTGAGAAGCTGGCACAGCTGGAATCCTACCAGAGAGCTCAGTGGTTAATCTGTGTACAGGATCTGGTTGAAGCTGTTCCTGGTCATGGCAGGGGAGTTGAACTGGATGACCTTGAAAGGTCCCTTTCAACCCAAAC
Source organism: Anabacerthia variegaticeps (assembly GCA_035583185.1). NCBI lineage: Eukaryota > Metazoa > Chordata > Aves > Passeriformes > Furnariidae > Anabacerthia > Anabacerthia variegaticeps. The sequence goes on along the minus strand of JAWWEW010000017.1, from coordinate 1,871,114 downwards.
CATCCTATGATTTTATGATTCTATGATTTTATGACTCTGTTTCTGTGATTAGTAAGAACTGCGTGACACTTTTGTTATGTTTTCTCTCTTCTTTCAGCATCTTCTTCCAGAGGCTGATTCTGCCGGGTTGGAAGCACAGATGCTGAGATTCAAGACCACCTTCCAGCCTCCCACAACACCAGAGAGTTGTTTTCAGCAGCAGCAGGAGCCCACCCAGTCCTGGCAGCGTTGCAGGACACCCCTTTGAGATGAGGCTGTTCTTTGGGATTTACAGTCACCCCCATCCAGAGCAGCACCTGAGCTGGAGACTTGTGGGGGAAAAAACCCCAGAAACAGGATATAAAGAGACATAAAAAGGAGCCACCTCCTTTCCCTGCCCACATCCAGGGGGTAGGCTGAAAGAAGGAAGTATTCCATCCCTCTGGATGACCAGACTGCTCCGCCTGACAGCACAGATCGGCTGTTAAATGCTTACCCAGCACTGGGAGGGAGCTTATTAAGAACAGTGAATTCCTTTGATGAGTTCTCAGGTCATAAAGACATTTGACTCCTCATTTGCACGTTCCTCTTGGAATCAATCAAAGTGGGAAAGCTTGAGGATAAAAATCGATAAGAGAAAACGACCCAGTGCAAGGCTTGGGAAGACATATGGAGTTGGGCAGGGCAGGGCAGTCATTTATCGTGCTGATAGGTGGGGAGATGATAACTCCGGCCTGAGCAGATGCTGCCCAAGCCAGCAGCTCAGCAGCTCCAGAGCCCTGGTCAGGAGGTCTCCCAGAGGGATGCTCCATCAGCTGCAGCTCCCACCCTGCTCGGCTGCACAGGGGGAGAGCAAGATGAGCCTTGCTCTGGGTTAATGCCTCATAAAGCAGGACTTTGCTAATAAGTGCCCTCAGTACTCCAGCAGATCCTCACTGCCCACTCCATCCTGCATGGCTTGGATCCCAGGGGCTGTATCTGCATCCCTGTGTCACCCACCGCCTGCTCCCACCCTGAGGACCCCACTGTGGGCCTGGAACAAGCTCTGCTTTCCACCAAAACACGACAGGACACTGGGGGGGGTAGTAATTAATCCTCGTGACACACTCGTGGGCTGCACTTGGCTCTGTCCAAACTTCCCAGAGGGGAAACTGAGGCACAGGGGCTGTGAAGTATCTAAGTCTCATCCAGAGGATGGAGAAGACCTGGTTGCTCCTGAAACTGCCCATGAGAGGATATCAGAGATGTGGAGATGAGCTGTGCACCACAGCTGTTCCCATTTTATGCAGGGTGGTCCCAGCACTGCTGTTGTGGGATGAGACAGGAGTCTTCCTGCCCAAGGCTGCCCTGGAAGGTAGAGATTTGACATTCCCAATAAATATCCCTGGATGAAACTCAGCTTGAAGACCAGAGGGAAGCCTACAGATCCACTTTTTCTGGAAGGCATGTGATCAGATAAACCAGATAGAGTGCACCTGCATGTGCACTCCAGGTGGGAATTCCATCGCAGAGCTATGGGGCAAACTGTGCTCCCATTCCCCTCCAGGGAACTAACTCTGCTGTTGGGGGGCACCATCTGTGCAGTGCCCTGAGACAAATCACACTTTGAGGATAATTGTTGGAAGATCTGCCCTGAACCTGGATAGGAGGAAGGTTTCATCACCCAGGAGCTCATGACAAATCCAACTCCACACCGTGGCTCCAGCAGTGACCCCCCCCCCCATTGGAGCATCGGTGCCAGACAGCTTCCAACGCTGGGAATTTTGAAGACCAGGTAAGGAAAACATGTCCAGGAGAGTTTAGACTGGGATGCTCTCAGGGGTAAGAGGGTTGCAGGTGACCAGGCAAGGTCCTCATGGTCTTGTGCCCCTTCCTCAGCCACAGGGAGCTGCCCAAAAAGGGGCTATGCAGGTGCCCAGGTATCTTGGGCTCTTTCTCTGCCCTGCAGCCACAAAAAGGAAAAGAAAAACAAATTTCTTGGTAACAGCTGTGTTTCCTTAACAAACAAATGTTCCCTTAAAACATCCAGGATGATGAGTTGACAGTAATGAAGTAACATCTGGCCAATCAGTGCACTTTTTGGCAGCTCTGGAGCCTGGGAGTGAATGTTCCCTAATGTTCACCAGACACTTGCAGCACCTGCTCTTCACCCCCAGCCTTGTACCGCTGTCTCCAAATGCAGAACAGATGTGAGGGCTGAGATAAAAAGCTTCCCCAAACAATCTATCAGTCTAATAGCATTTATCAAACAAAACTATCTTGGAGTATCACTTGTTTTGCTCCAGGCACCTTCCGCCTTCCCTGGGCACCCACCCTGCTGTTAACCCTTGCAGGGTGCCAGGAGGGAGGGCTGGGGCTCCTGGGACCTGGCAGGGTGCTTGGTTCGTGCCTATTATGGGTTATTATTATGCCTATTAAGGACTATTAGGCATGGGATTCCTGGTGCTGTCCTGTGCAGGGCCAGGAGCTGGACTCCAGGATCTTTGTGGCGGGTCCCTTCCAGCTTAGGATAGTCTGTGACTCTATTGATGGTGCTGGGAATGCAGCACCTAGGGATTGCTGCAAGGGTGTGCTGGGAGTCATAGGGGGACAGAAAGAGCAGCCATGGCTGTCTCTGAGCCTGCTTATGGCTGGGAGGGCACAAAGCAAGGGCACTTCAAGAGAGGTATTTCCAGTGGAGGCAGAGGAGTGTTGTTGGCATGCATAGGGTACAGGGGAGACCTGGCATATCCAGTGCAGCTCTTGTTGCTCATGCCCAAGAGCAATGGGAGGGCAGCATGGACACTTGGGCAGCTGAAGTTCATCTGAGGGGCATCTTGTCCTGTCTGGCCCAGTGCAGGGAAGAGCAGAGGTGCAAGAATGCACTCTGTGGGTCTGGAGGGAGGCAAAGAGCTATTGATAGTCTCTGCATCACCCCCAGCTCCTCAGCACTGCAGGACTCACAGAATGCTTGGGGATGGAGGGGCCTTACAGCTCATCTCATTGCAGCCCTGGGCTAGTGGCATTTGGGGACTGTTTATCTTCTATTTCAATAGCTGAGGCCCAGCCTGCAGCTCAGGGGCAGCAGGTCCCAGCCCTGGAAGGTGCTGCCATTGCTGGTTTGTTGCTGTTCATTTCCCAACAGCCTCTTTGCTGCCCTTGACTGGGACCAACCCCTGAGAGGGGTCCCTTGGGCTGTCCTCCCTACTGGGGACACGTTTGTAGGGCTGGGGAGTGACAGAAAGAGCAGCCAGTCTCTCTGCTTCTTCCTCTTGGAAGGAAAAAGCAAACCTCCGCACTCTTTCTGAACAGGGTGTGTGTGAAAGGGCCTCAAGATGAAGCTGAGATGGCCCCAGGGACACCCCATGGGACACCCTATCCCACATTGCCACCCCTTCTGCATGGCACAGCACCACCAGCATGCAGCACCAGGGAGGAGGAGTGAGCAGGACATGGCATGTGCTGGTACAAACATGTGTCCCACGCTGATTGCAGGGCAGGTTAAGCAAATGGAATCCTTATTAGTCATAAAAGATGTGATATGGAAACACTTAAGGCGACCACTCAGATAGAAAGAGCCAATTTAGAAATCTATTAGGTGCAAAAAGCACAGCATATGTGGTGCAATAAGGGAGAGCAATCACCAAAGCATATGGACACCTTCCCTGCCTGAACACATTTGCTGGCTCAGCTCTCAGCTCCTGGGAGCTCTGTCCCTCAGGCTTCCTCATGTCCTGTCAGCCCTCGCAGGGAGCAGCCACTGCCTCTTCCCTGGTCACAGCCCCAGCTTGCAGCTGAAACCAGCCTGGCCCCAAAATCCAGGGTGGGGGCTGAGGTTGGGGAGCTCTCGGTCACCCTTTGCTGCTGGCTGGTGCAGGGTGATGTCCCTGCCACAGAGTGACCCACACATGAGGCTGGGCTAAAGGGCACCTGCTGGCTTTGGGAGCTGTGCCCTCAGCAGTCACAGGTGGGCAAGGCTGGGATGCTCTGCGTGGTTTTCCAGGGATTTGCCTGGAAAATTCCAATGGCCTCTGTAGCCAGCGTGCCTTTGTCCTATGTTATTAAGCCTCTTCTGTTTGCTGGGCTGAGAGAACTAGGGGTTGACACAGATACCTGGAGATACCAGCTCTGTTTAGCAGTTAAATGGGATCTCTTCCTGCATTCCCAGTGCTGTCTTCAGGGGGTCTTGTCTGCTCCAAAGTCTTTCCAATGCCATGACCTGCTGCCTGTGGTCAGGCTTGGCAGAACATGGAAATATCCAAGACCATGAAAGCAGCAGGAACCTCGGCCACAGCACATCAGTCCCCGACCCAAAGGGCACCAAGCTGGAAAGAAAATGCCACAGCAGGTGCTGGAAGTGCCACAGGCAGCTTTTCATCCACACGAAGCTCAGCCTCCACCTCTGCCCTGCCTGAGGCGGCAGAGCATGGAATCATGGAAGCATTTAGCTTGGAAAAGAGCTCTGGGATGAGTCCAACCATTCCCCCCGCACTGCCAAGGCCACCACTAACCTGTGTCCCCAGGTGCCACACCGAGGGCAGCACAGACCCTGCACAGAGGGCACAGACCCTGCACAGAGGCTTCTGAGGGCACTGAGGGCAAGACAGACCCCTCACTCAGGGCACAGACCCTGCATGGAGGGCACTGAGGGCACAGAGGGCACTGAGGGCACAGACCCCTAACCGAGGGCACAGACCCCTCACTCAGGGCACAGACCCCACACGGAGGGCACAGATCCCTCACTGAGGGCACTGAGGACAGCACAGACCCCTCACTCAGGGCACAGAGCAGGCACAGAGGGCACTGAGGGCAGCACAGACCCCATAGGGAGGGCACAGACCCCTCACTCAGGACACAGACCCGGCACTGAGGGCACAGACCCCTCACTCAGGGCACTGAGGGCAGCACAGATCCCACACCGAGGGCAGCACAGACTCCTCACTGAGGGCACAGACCCCTCACCGAGGTCACAGACCCCTTACTCAGGGCGCAGACCCCGCACGGAGGGCGCAGACCCCGCACAGCCAGCCCCGTGTGCTGCCCGCCCGTGGCCACAAGAGGGCGCGCCGAGCCCGGGAACGGCGCTGGCGCGGGCGGGACCCCGACGGAGCCCACGGCGGGATTTGGGGGCATTTTGGGGTTCCTGGGGGTTTGGGGTGCCACGGTGAGGGCAGTCCGAGGGGCTGCAGTGATGCGGGGGTGCGGAGCGTTTGGGTGTGAGGTGGTGCTGGCACCTGACGGAGTTCAGGGGGTTTCTGACTGTGCAGTCTCTGGTGCTGAGGGAATTGTCCTCTTGTAGGGTCAGAACGGTTTGGGTCGAAGGGACCTTAAAGCCCATCCAGTGCCACCCCCTGCCATGGGCAGGGACACCTCCCACTAGCCCAGGGTGCTCCAACCTGGCCTTGGGCACTTCCAGGCATCCAGGGGCAGCCACAGCTTCTCTGGGCACCCTGTGCCTCATCACCCTCCCAGCCAGCAATTCCTTCCCAATATCCCATCGATCCCTGCCCTCTGGCACTGGGAAGCCATTCCCTGTGTCCTGTCCCTCCATCCCTTGTCCCCAGTCCCTCTCCAGCTCTCCTGGAGCCCCTTTAGGTACTGGAAGGGGCTCTCAGGTCTCCCTGGAGCCTTCTCTGTTGGCTCCTCTCTAACCATCACCTTCCTGCTCACGGTTTCTTGTAGCAAACATAAGTTATTCAAACCTGGGCCACTCGTACAAGTGAAAGAATGAATTAATAAGAAGCCAGAGCATTAATGAACACAACTGTCCTTTAGCACTCACTGGAGTGCACTGATATATTCCAGCTCATGGCCGGCCCAGAGCACACGCGTGGAGATACTGTGCTATCTCTTGAGCTCAAAGGAAATTTAATGTCAAAGTAAAATATCCTGCCTGAGCCTCTGGGACAGGGATTGCCCTCCCAGGCTGCCCACAGAACGCAGCAGGGCTCCCGCCTCCCCCAGTCCCGCCGTGATTACAGCTATTCTGGGGACAAAAAGCTGCATTTGTTGTCCCATTAACACAAAGCGAAGATGAATTAGCAAAGGTGGGAGGTGAAAGGTCTGTCTGCAGCCTCGCCTGGAGTCAAATAGAGGGGTCTCAGCTCATTTTGCATGAAGTGCAGCAAACTAAAGCCTCAGCCTTGGGGCTCACGGCCATTGAGTTTATGTATATTGATTTCACACCTTCACTGGCTCTCCATAGTTCTTTCGTGCCGACAAATTGAAGACCCAGCGGAGAAGGAACATCCTTAGCTGGAAAAATCAACTGTGGCGAATCTGCGATAAAAGTCAATCTTCCGTGCACCTTTGTTTTACTGTGTATTGTAAGGGATTAGACATTTATTTTATCCAGCTGGATTTTCACCCTGAGCACGCTGAGTTTGCCATGGGGTGGATCAAACAGGAGGGAGGTTGCTGTGCTTTGCCCTCCCAAAGGCCAGCCCAGCCAGCAGCCTCCAGGACCCTGGAAGTACAGACCCTTAGAAGAGGATGCTGGGCAGGGAGAGTATGTATTTCTGGTTTGGGCTGTGGTTTCCAATTGAATTTAATTTTAGCAAAATCTCCCTGGCTGTGTAGGCATGTTTAGCTGAAGCAGGTGATATTGGCACAATCAATGATTGTTGCAGGGATGAGGGGGGCACCTCTCCCCCAGGTCTGATGCTGTTTCCGGAGCTGTGGCCCCTTTCTTTTCTGGTTCGGTGGATCTCAGTGTCCCTGGGGTTCTCCACAGCAAACACCAGCTCGCAGCTCCTTTACTTTCTTCCTGCCCGGTGTTGCAACCTGAAACAAGTTGTTGCCCTTAACGCAGGTCAAAATGAAGTCTGTATTGTTTCCTGCATCCTCTCCGGTCCCCATCCTCTTTCTCCACTCCAAAGCAGTTAATCCAGTTTATAAATTTGGCAAGTGCACATTAGGACTCTTCTGACATCAAACCTGAGCTGGTTTTGTTGGCAGCACTGTGATCCTGGGCATGCTTGCAGGAAGCATCTCCCAGCTGTGAGTTCAAAGGTGGGTGTGGCTGGGTCCTGTCCTTAGGGAAAAGTCTTGGCTGTCCCCAGAGGGACCCACTGCTCCTGCAGGAGAGCTACAGGTCACCCTTGGCTTATCCCACTGACTGGGTGCACTCCAGCTGCAAGGCAGGAGCTGGCTGAGGCACCTCCATCCAGCACAGCTTTGTTTGGATGGAGCAGCACTGCTCCCAGCTGCAGCATGTTTGATCTCTTCCCAGCACTCAGGAGATAAGAGAAAAATCCTCCCGGAGATGGGAAATTCTCCCTGCTCTCCGGAGTGAGGCAGAGCTGCGTGCAGGACTCTGAAGGAGGGGCTGCTTTTCTCACAGTCCCATAAATCAGGGCTGCAAGGCTGCTCTGGCATCGGGGCAGAGCAGGGGAGGGTTAGCAGAGCAGTTTGTAACCCTGGATCTCCTCTGAGAGCTGGGAGCGTGCACTGGAGAGGCAGAGATTGGGGCTGTGTGTGCCAGTGTGGGAGCTGGGCTGCTCTGCCCGCTGCTTTTGTTTGTAATCAGCAATTAACAAAAAGGTGAAGGAAAATGCTTACGAAGTCATAGTGCCTTCCCCTAGAATAAATCTTTCCTTTCTGGGTAGAAAGGGAGAAGAAAGAGGATGAAGAGATGACTTAGGGGGAGAAAAGGAGGTCGGATAATCTAGAGTAAGGAGTGACCAGGTTGGTACCACCCTAAGTCCTGGAGGGAATGTGGTGGAGCATCCTCCTCATTCACAAGTATCAGCATCGGGGGTCACTATAGGAAAACAGTGACCCAAACTCCCTCTCCAGACATTATGGGCTTCATTATATGTACCCCACAAAAACGTGCTTTAATCCTGGAGAAATGGGAGGAGAAAGTCTGTGGTTTCATCCTCGGCTTCAACACAAGGGATAAAACAACTCCTTATCTCTGCATACCCATAAATGGCTGATTTTCTTAGGCAGGGCTTCAGGAACAGAGTGACCTGGTTAGGGGTGATTCATGCACACCAGGGCAACAGGAGTTCCTCGGGAAAGGTGTCTTTCCCTCAATCTGCTTCTCACCGTGTGAGTAACAGGGAACTTCAGCTCTCTGTTATTAATATGCCATCAGACCATATGTTCTCAGCCTCAGCCCATATGTATTTTTGAAAAGAACCACCTGTGAGTAATTCTGCCTCCTCAGAGGGGTGAGTAAAATCTGCTTCGGTGTGTGTGCTGTGCAGGGCAGGGGCCTTGGGGCTTTTATGGGATTTGTAGGAATGTTGTTGCCTTTGGGTTGTCCCTGCTGCGGCTCAGGGGTGACCCTGTCCCTGTGCCATCAGTTGTGCCACCTCAGTGCTGCAGGAAAGCGGGCCTGGAGAAGAGAGTGGTGTTGTTTTTCAGGGACTGGATGGCTCCGTTGGTTTCAGGTTATTTGAACAGCTGCCCTGAGCGGTTCAGCTGGGAGCTGGTATTTGAGCTGGTATTTGAGCCGGTTCTGAGGCACCTCCGGTGAGTCACCTCCGCTGCCAGGGACAAAGCACAGACCAGCTCGGGGATGCCAAGGATGAAGGGCTGACCTGCTCAGGGGTGCTGGCAGTGCTCACTTAGCCCGAACAGGCAGAGGTGTGTTCCTGACCATGGCCACAGGCTCCTTTTTATTTACCTCTGCTTCAGTTTTAAAGGATCTTGCATGGACTGAGGCCCTTTTCAGAGCTCTCCCAGCCTCTCATCCACTGCAGCCCTAAAGGATGTCCTAAAGACAGCTGTGACTCTCCCAATTTCTGAGGGCATCAGGACAGAGGGTTAAATGCCAGCCCCTCCAAACTGGCAGGGATGGCTGGGAGGCAGGACAGACCCATTTGGAAAGGCAGCTGCCACTTGGAAAGAAACTTCATCTCGTTGGTTTCAGGGAAGCCAAGGCATTAACAGCAGCAACCACGGGCCAGTGAAAGTCTGGAAGTAGCTATTGTTTGCAGATGCAGGAGAAAATGTTTGCTAAACACGTTATGAATCAGTGTTTTAAGGGATTGAAACCACATGCCTGTGTGGCTGATGTGTATATTTTTTCACTGTAAAATGTTAATGAAAAACTTTTGGGCAAGGCAGTTCCAGTAAACCATATAGCCTGTCTGCGTGATGCTGGGAATGCAGGGGAGAGAGGGGCACGTTTACTGTTTCATCACAGTGGAAAAGGCAAAACTATGCTGTGAATACAACGGAGCAGTTGTTTCACATCCCTTTCATGCCCTGCCCGTGCTATCCTCACTCTCCTGGCACACACGTGGCAAGGGGCAGCTCCAGAGCCCGGGATAATTAATGTCCCTTCCAGGGCACTGCGGAGGGAAGTCTGTGCCTGTGGAAACCCGGCACCTTGGATCGCTCCCCTCCGTCTGAGCAGCCTGGCTGCAGCTCACAGAGCCTTCTTTCCCTTGCAGACGGAAAATATTCCTCAGAAGCCCCAGTATTTGACTGACAAAACAATGATCCTCCCTTGCAGCACGTCAGGCTGCCAGGTGAGCAGAGGCTGTGCTGGCACTGCCAGGGATGCGCTGACGCTGGATCCTGGCCCTGCCTAAAGGCTTCGAAGCACAGCACGAGGCTTTCCAAGGTTGCACCTGGAGATTTACACCTTGTCCAGCCTGGAAAGAACAACCAGAATGGCAGTGGCTTGCTGAGACTGTGCTGCAGCAATGCCCGGATGTTTTTCCACCACAGTGGTTTTTTAGGGGGGTTAAAACAACCTGAACCTCACACCCCTGCTCTTATCAGGGACAGAAATTTGGATCTAGCAAAAGAACCATGTGTTTGGACAAGTTGTTGCATTTCAGTGCTCACTGCATCACGTCAGTGGAGCCATTCAGAGACATCAGTTCCCCATGGGCAGGGAGAGAGCAGCCCTGGATCTGCTCCTTTGCTCCCAGCACACTTTGATGGAGGAACGTGCTGTCCAGATCGCTCTCAGTGTAGGGACAGCAACATCACCAGCAGGCAGCGAGCTCCCAGCCACCCACCAAATGTCATTTGGGCAGCAATAAGGCAATTTGCTGCTTCTCTGCCATCCAGGGCACTGAGTCAGCAAATCAGGGAATTGTTACAGTTGGAAAAGACCTTCAAGATCGAGTCCAACCAAGTCCTTCAGTGTACATTTAACATCAGGTCCATTCAAGATTCAGTTAAGCACATTTACTTATTTCAGTAACCCTTGCTGTGGCTCAGAAACCAGATATATTTTTTATATATGCCATTCCTTTTTGGGCTGCTTTCTGTATCATTTGGGCAGCAAGTGGTTGCTCGTCCTCATTTCTGCTCCAGCTGCAAAGTTTCACTCTTGCTTTTGAGGAAAATTAGGAAAATTGTACATTCTGCAAACAGAGCATGTGTGGGGTGAGAGTTCCATTTGTGCATTTAAGAAGGGAGAAAGGAAAAAGCAAAAGAGCCCAGTGCAACTTAGAAAAGAGAAAGGGGGAAATAATTCCAGGTAATTTCAGGCCCACCAGGGTGGGGTGTCAGGGTCTGGAACAGGAATGAGTTTATCAGATCCTTTGCCTTTTGTACAGATGAAGGAAACATTTCCTTATACAGGAACACCAAAAAATTTGGCACCAAAACTCTGTCTTGGCCTGTTGGCAAGAGCACAGTGTGGGGCTTTGGTCCATAAATGTGGTGAAAACCCATATTCCCAAGCAGGGAAGCAGTGCAAGGGAAAGTTCCCAGAGCAGACCTGACCTTTGTTTATGAATCACTTAAATCATACATTTAATGTAATGCAGAAGGATTAACCCACTACAGATTTTTGAAAGGAAGCTTTAGAAAGATCACTCTCCTACATTGTGGGGTTTTTTAGAGCAATGCCTCGATTTAATCTTTGTGGAAGCTATTGTTTAAGCCTGTTAAATTCCATAGGATTTCTCATGGGATTGAGGATGAGTGAGAGGTAGACAGACAGCTGATGACCAACACTCACTGTTCCAGCTGCTGTTTTCTCTTCAAGGCCTCTCTTTAGCAGGGGCAATGCTAAATGTCATGCCAAGAAACAGAGATATTTCAAGGTCCCCTTTCCTGGTGATCTCATGTCTACACCAAGGAAGCCTTAATTACAAATCCTAGTAGACCAGGAGGGATGTCTCACACCCTCACACCCATCCTGCAGCCCCTGCTGGCAGCAGGAGCTCCTCTCCCAGCCCATCCTCCCCATGTGCTCCCTCCTCAGCCTGTTTACAGCAGCATCCCAGCACTGGCAGTCAGAGCAAATGGAGGAGCAGGGGTTTGGCTTTAGGGATTAGGACCAAAAATAAGTCTCTGCTGAGAGGCAGGCAGAGCTGGGAACCTTGACAAAGGCTCCCACCCAAACACACAGCCAGGCTTCCTCGGGTGGAAAATTAGAGGTGGGTATTGGAGCAGACGTGGGCGGTGGGCACTGGTAGGGAAACCAGGGCTCCAACAACCAGTGACTGGCACTAGAGCAGGTCCTCATGGGCTGCCCAAGCCCAGGTAATCCAGGGGGGAGCCCTGGAGTCTCCAGGAAGAACCATGTGGGTGGCTATGAAGCCTCATGCTGTTGGTTGAACCAAACATCTGTGAGGGTGGGGAGGCTCTAGTACAGGGTGCCCAGAGAAGCTGTGGCTGCCCCTGGGTCCCTGGAAGTGTTCGAGGTCAGGCTGGAAGGGGGTAGAATCAACCTGGGCTGGTGGAAGATGTCCCTGCCCATGGCAGGGGGTGGAACAAGATGGTCTTTCAGGTCCCTTCCAATCCAAACCATCCTGGGATTTGATGATCTCTGTAGCCTCAGGCAGGCACATGTGTAACTCAGCTAGGGCCAACCTCCTTTTTGAAGATGGTTTCCCCTTTATTGGTGTTCACCCATATTGTTCTGGCTTTGGCATCTGGCCTTTGCCACCTATGCTTGAAAATGGTGCTCCAAGAGCATTTTGTGTCACCTGCTTTAACAGGTAACGCCAGGCTCTGGTGTGTCTCTCTGTTCTGTGTCCCCAAGACTTTGTCCCTCCATCTGTCTCTTCTGCTGGCCCGAAAGCTACATATGGCTTTGGAAAGCCCACAGAGCCAATCTCCAAATTCCTCTTTGCAGGAAAACCTTAATGTGTGTGTGTGTGTTGTCAGAACAAGATAAGTGCAATGAAGAAGCAGCTGTTGCTGGCAGCCTGCCCCGACCAGTCTCGACATGGAGCCAGGCAGGTAACCTGCTTTCCTCAGACCCTGGGATCCCTCTCCAGCAACCCCAGTGCCTTCACACCAGCACAGGCGAGCAGGCATTTCCATTAGCCTGTAGGAATGCCCCTTGGTTTGGGTCCAAAGCACGAGCTGAAGCTGTTCGAAGACACCACGAGGGCAGGACGTTTGCACGAACAACCCCTGGCAGGAGGAGGCACAAACAATGCTGGAGCCAGGCCAAGCTCAGCATCTCCAGGAGCTGACAGTGATGTGCAACCAGGACAGGTGTGGCCACGTTTCCAAAATCGCCCAGGGCCAGTGTTTCAGGAGCTTGGCAGCAAAGTGGCAGGGCCAGATTTTCCAAGGAGGTCAGCAGCCCAGACACGGGGCTGTGTGAAACCTGGTCCCATAATATCCAGCAGAGAAATATGTACCTTGGGGGTGGCACAAATGTTTCCCCGCTGCAGCAAACACAAGGAGACCCCAGACCCTTCTCCAGACCCCTGGACACAAGGCTAATGAACTCTCCTACTCTCACTCAGAGGTGAGGGAGGAATCTTTCTGAGTTATCTTGGAGTCAGCTTGTGACTTCACAGCAACTACTCTCCTTTCTCAAAAGATACCTATGCAATTCTTTTGGCTTTCTTTCTCTCCTTACCACTGTTGTTTCATTCTTAATTTTTTTCTGTAATTGGCTTTAATTTCCAAAGGGTTATGGTTTGCAGTTGTGCTTCAGTAATTGTCTTCCAGCATGGAGCATTCCCAGAATGATTCTGGGAGCTGCACAGACACTTCTGCCTGTCCTGCCATCCCTACCCAGGGCTCAGACAGGGTGGAAGGGAGCCAGTTCCTCTGAGCCAGAGCAGGATGCTCTCTATGAAGAGGTGTCTCCAAACCATCTCTGTCCAGCCTTGGGAGAGGTGGGAGTTGGATCTCAGCTCTTGCCACGGCTCACATTGGGCTCAACCAAACCCAGACACCCATAAATTCTGGGAAAGTCTGGTTCTGAACTCTGTGGCTTGGACTCCTCTTTAATTACAGGTCACAGCTAAAGCTGGTTGGAAAATGTTAGGTATATTCTCTGCGAAAATGGTTGTTCCTTTAGAATTTTTTTCACAGATTTTGTTCCTTGATTATTGTATCTTTTTTATTGAGGTCTCACATATATTTAGTTGTCAGTTTTTCCACTTAGCTTCCGTTTTTCCAACAGAGGAGCAGATTAAGTGACAGAAAATCAAAACCCTCGTGTGCATTTTTGTCCAAAAACTTGGAAAATTCCAACTAAAACAAAGAAGAGCTTCAGCCAAGAGCCATTTTTGTCAACGGAGTGCTCTGTGAAAAGCCAAATTGAAACCAGCCCTGGACACAAAGCTAAACTGGCTGCCACTGCCTCCACAAAGTGCTGTGGGAAGAAATTACCCCGGCACTCTCTGCTGCCTCATCCTGAACCCAGGGCTGTTGTCCTCTGCTGGGAAACCCCACTGTGCAGATGGAGGGGTGCAGGCATCCCTGAAGGGATTTAAAACCACGGGGATGTGGCACTTGGGGACATGGGTTAGTGGTGGCCTTGGCAGTGCTGGGGGAATGGCTGGACTCAATGGTCTCAGAGGGCTTTCTTGACATTGATGGTTCTGTGATTCTATTCTATTCTCTGCCCACCTCCTGCCAGCTTGTGCCCCTGGGTGGCATCTCCACTTCTTCCTTGTCTTCAGGGCTGGAGAAATGCAGTGCCTGGGCACAGTGTGGGAGCGGGGCCGTGCTCGGGAGAGGGATCCAAGTGGGCAGATGTTCCCGGGAACTGAAGGGTGTGGAACGAGAGTTTCTGCAGCACGTCAGTGGAAAAAAAACATTATAGAAAGAAGGCCAAGTGTCTTAAGCAATGGTGCTTCCTGCAGAGCCAAACAACAGTGAGGACAGCCACCTTTGGGAATTGATGATGTAGAAGTGCTCTTCTAGCGGAGGAGGAAGCGAGGAAGTGGGAGGAAGCAAGTCAGCAAGAAAGGCCAATGTTTCTGAGCAGCTTGACCCACATCTCATTGAAGTCTGCATTTTATTATTAGAACCATTATTATTTGTATTGTGGCAGCATCAAGTGGCCCCAACTGGAAGAGAGCCTCATTGTACGAGGCACTAAACAAACAGGGAATAGGAGACACTCCCTTCCCCGTGGGATTTGCTGGCAGAGAAGACACAGAGGGGACGACAGAGGACAGGAAATTGTCATTTACTGGTACTCATTTTGAGTATAATGGCACTTCTGTGCTAATGACAGTCTCCCACTACCCTTATTCCCATCTAGGACCTGATCCAAAAGCTGATGGAGGCAGTGGGACCGTGGATTTGAGCACAGCACAAGCCACCACATTTACTGTGCTCCCTTTCTGCATGTGTGCCCACCCAGCTCCTAAATGTGCACACATTCTGATTTCCAGTCACCACTGGCTGAATGAAGGTGCAGCCTTGAGACAGAGGAGAGATATGCTCACATTCCCCCCCGAGCTGGCAAGTCTAATTTTAGATTTATCAGCCTTGATTAAGTCCTTTTAAAGACTGACCCAGGAGGGGAAAGCTCAGTGTGCAGCTGTGCAGAGGCCACGCACAAGGATCACAGGTCTCTGATTCCCCCGGCCTTCAGCTTTATAAGCTGGAGATTATTCCAGCAGCCACACAAGGGAAACTTGAGATACATCCAAGGTTGACAGGTCTCCCTGGATTAAGGTTACTTGTTTTAAGAATCATTTTTTTTCCATGTTCAACATTTTCTGTGTAAGTGGCTGGGACTCACTGTGCACATCTCCAGGGAAAGTGGAAAGCACATTCTCCAGGGACTCAGATTCTCCAAGGCAGTCCTTGTGCTGCCAGATGTGTGACAAATGATGGTTCAGATTTACTCCATTTTTCATGCTTTTATTTTAGCCAACTGACTAGGACCAGAAGTCCAAGCCTGGCAGGTGACGAGTTCTTTGAAACCCATTTGAAATGATTGGAGCTGCAGAAGAAACTTAGAGTTGCAATGGATGATACTCTGACAGAGGCATCACTCTCTGCTTCAAAGGTAAGGTCCAAACCCTTACAGTGGGTCACAGCAGGAGATTCCCTGCATGCCCGTGTCCCATCTGCTCTTGGACTGACACAGAAGACTGTGTATTCCCAATGCCCTTGCTGAGCCTGGCAAAAAATCATGACACAACCCAGCGGCAGAAAAAACCCCAGTGCTCCAACTCTGCTCCCTCTGCAGAGTGTGGGAGTTGTGCCATTTGCCACGGGCAGGGTCAAGGCTGTTCTTCCTGGAGGTGGAACTGAGCTACTCAAATCTCAAGGAGAAGAAGGTGCTGCTGGTGAGCTCCAAGCTGTGTCACGGTGCTGCTGAGTGAGAGCTGGGGGTCATTTGTCTCGTTCCTGTGTCTGGGACATGTCCAGGCTCTACCTGCCCATGTCCCAGGAAAGGTGACACGAGTGCAGGCAAACACAGCAGCTTCTGCCCAGCTTGGTGGCAGCTCAGAGAACAGGAAACTCTCTAGACAATTGTTCAGTGAGGTGTAGGCAGGGAACCATTTGTGGGCAGAGACTGAAAGGCAAGAAATCGTTTCCAGCCCAAAGTGACCCATGACCATGTTTGTTGTGCAGGAGGTTTCTACCTTCTCTCTGATGTGAAAGGTGCTGCTTCTTCACAGGAAGATTTATTTTGGCACTGAAGAGTCAAAATCAAGCACTCGACAGTCAAGTTCTCAAAAGGCAGGAAGGGCCACCAAGAAAGAAGGATGCTCAGTGGGTCTCAACATGCCCTCGTGTCACAGTATTACCTCTTACTCTGACTCTGCCCAGTTTTCCTCGTAGGGCTCCTGTCTCTTTCCATGCACAAACTTGCTCAGTGAGCCATTCTCCAACCTCTTGTCCTTCCTTGTTGTGCAATGTGTGGCCCTGTGCCTTATTTACTGCTCACTATTCAAATGCTGCTCCAAAGACAGAATTATTCATTTCCTTGTGAGCTCTCTTAGGGCACTGGTGACAAGCCCTAGGAAATTTTAGTTTTCATGGTTCCCCTGTGAGATGTGGGGGGTGGCATCTGCTTGGTTTATAGGTGACATTTGAGACAGGGAGAAATCAAGAGTATTCACCAGCTCTGAGTTTGGACACAACAGGTCTGCAGTCAGGGTCCCATCCAGCGCTGCGACTCCTCAGATCCAGCCAGGGACTTGGCAAATGCAGAATGTGTGTTTAGTGATGATCTGGGAATCTTTTATATCAATGACTTGCTAATTCTGCTCAAAAGTTCTGTGTCAGAGAGAAGAATTTTACAGACATTTTTGCCAGGTTGGTTTTCAGCTGCATTAACTTGTTCTCTTTCTGATTTCCTCCTTAATTCACTACGTGCTTCCCACCTCCTGACTTAATTTAAATCACGAGAGCAAATAAAACCCCGAGGCAAACCGGACCATGGCAGGCCTTTGACATGAAATTTTCAACAGCAGTGATGAAAGTTGGCAAAGATTTCAGCAAGCCTTGGCATCGAGGCAGGGCTGAAGCACCGACTGCAAGAGCCACGTTTTCCTCCAGGAGACCGCGCTGACCTCACTGGGTTTTGCAACGCAAGAAAGTGAGACGAGACAGTGATATTAAAGGTATTAAACCATTAAAGATTGCAGAGGTGGGAATCTCTGGTTCCAAGAGCTTGCAGGCTGCTGTGCTGCCAGGTGGAGATGCTGGAGATAGGG
>JAWWEW010000017.1:1741413-1851798 GCA_035583185.1 Anabacerthia variegaticeps | reverse complement strand
GGGAAATTCCAGCCAGGCAGCACCGAGGAGGGAGTGAGAGAGGAGCAGGCAGCAAGGATCATCCCTCCAGAGCCTCTCAGAGGTGTCATATACCTACAACTACGTGTTTTAGGGGCCCCATCTACTATTGTACTCCTTAAAATCAAGTCAAGTGAGTTGGTGAATGCTGCCCATCTCCAGAGGGCTGTCAGGCTGGGGGCTACACTCCCGTTAGGCTGTGCCCTCCTGGGTGGGTACCTGTGCCAGGCATTTCTCGGGGCTGGTGTGGTGAATATTGTTTCAGAGGAGCAGCACACGAGCACTCCACACCTCAGCAACTCTCTGCTCTCTGTTACACCAGACTGAACCAGGTTAGTTCCTCCTTCAGGGCAACATTACTACAGGCAATGTCATTTCTTCCCCTCTCTGTTGAGAGCAGAAAAATTTCCTTTATTCGACGAGAAGGGGAAAAAAAAAAAGCCAAGTATTCTGAGGGTAGCTTTGTTTTTCTCAGCATTTCTGTGGGATTTCCAGAGGTATTTCAAGTCCCCCTCCCTCCAGCTGATGGCCTAGAAGAGCTGCCAGCTGCAGAAAAAACATTTGTTGAGTGCTTGTCTGGAACAAATGCCCTTTTGGGCAGGGATGGGTGCTCTTCACACAGCCTGGGCTCTGCAGGTGACAGCCCTGACTCATGGCATGGCTCTTTCCCCCAGCAGGGAATTTCTCCTCCTGGCTCCGTGCCCCTGCTCTGCCCCCTCGCCAGGTCTGGACGCGCCGTCTGCATCTCAGGATGGATCTGAGCAATCCACGGGCTCGGCCTGAGCAGGAGATGGGGTGACACCCAGGTGACCAACAAGAGCTGCTGTTTGAGCTTGAAAACAAAAGGAGGGAGCGAGGGCAACCCCAGTGGAAGGGAGAGCACTGCGAGCCCTGGGGAAGGCTGGTGAAAGGAAGGTTACTGAGCTCTGCTGGAGGAGACCACAAACCCACCAGGCAGCTGCCTGTGGGTGAGAAAGGCCTGCCTGACTCACCACCCTCCTCGTGCCACCATGGGATGAGCGTGGAGAGCTGAAGCAGAGCTTTATCCCTGCGAGCCAGGCTGAAGCTGGAGTAGGAGCACATGCCAGAAAGGGGAACGAAAACTCATCGACTCAACCACAGCTGTGGCTAGAGAAAGGAAGATGGGGTTTCACAGCCTCCCTCCTCTCACAGCAGGACTGCACACCATAGGAAGGAGGGGGAACCCACACTGCTCCCACTCCTGGGCTGGGAGACAGAGCCTTGCTGCCTATTCCCAATCCTGCTACGATCCCTGTCCTTGGCAGCAGCGTGGCCAAGTGGTCGTGTCATTTGGATGAGGATGGGGATGAAGAGCCCTGCCAGCAGGTAAAGACATCAAGGTGGAGGTGCCTCCTACATCCCTAGAGCTGTTACATTAAATAGAAGGTCATCCATGAGCAGACGGAAGCAGAGGAAGAACAAACTGGGTGCACTGGTGGAAATACAGGTTTAGTTGACAGAAGGAGAAAGCTGTGCCTGTGCTGGGAGAGGTGACACTGAGAGCACAGGGGCTCACAGGTCACTCTGATGTGCTCAGCTGTTTGATACAGCCAAAGGGAAAGGATGAATGTACTTGTATTTAGAAACTACCTGAAAGGCCATAATTCCTACCATAAATAGTGCCTGTGCCATTCTCTGTGGAAGATTTCATCTAAGGAGGGCAGCTGTCCCTTGCAGGATGGTGTCACAGTTCAGTCAGAGGTATGAAGTGGTTTTGAAATGATGGGGATACCAACCCAAAAGGAAAACTCTATCAATCACAGATATTCTGCTTGAAAACACTTGTGGAATTTTCAAGACTGAGGAGGAGGGAAATGTCTTCAGAATTGCTGAAGGACTGATAATTTCCAATGCTAAGTCTCAGCTCGAAGCAAGTGTTTAAGGGCAAGTTATGAAATGGTTCTGAGGGAAGGGCTGGCACCACCTTAACTGCAGCAACACTGGCAGGGGCTGCTGAGACTGACACCAACATCAGCTGTGGCTGCAGAAATGGGAAACAGCCTCTTGCTTGTTCCTCATTCTGAAGCAGGGAGGACACATGTGCCTCCCGTGGCACATCCCCTTCCTCTTGTATCCTCTAATCTGCAATCTTTAATATCCTGTTTTAACTGAAAGTTAATATTTTAGCTTCATAATGCTGCCTACACACAAGGAGGGTGAAGCTGGAGCAGGGCATTGAAGCGCATTAAGTTCAAAGTCTTGCAAAACAAACACATGTTAAAGTATTCACTTAAATCCATTCTGTATCAAGGAAAAAGTATAAAGATGATTCAGTGTTTTGATGAGCAAA
The DNA here is from genome assembly GCA_035583185.1 of Anabacerthia variegaticeps. NCBI lineage: Eukaryota > Metazoa > Chordata > Aves > Passeriformes > Furnariidae > Anabacerthia > Anabacerthia variegaticeps. Next base: position 1,849,469 of record JAWWEW010000017.1, on the reverse strand, counting down.
GGCAGATTTACGCATACACTTAATTAATTCGAAAGATTTGTGCCCAAGGCCTGCTCCAGGAGTGTTACAAGATGTTCCTTTTTACAGAAGATCTTACAGAGAATTCTCTTTCCAGAGTCAAATGTTATTCTACCTCAGTTCATTACAGGCCAGACTTTGCCACTTCCATTAATGCAAAACCATCCCTTCATGTTGAGCTGAAAATAGCTAAAAGCAAAAATCTAATTTAACTCTTGGAATAAGCAGGCTGTTTGGAAGGATCTGTTAGCAGAGAGCGCAGGCTCTGCAGCCCCTGCTCTGTTTGATCTGGTGAACTGCTGTAGCACTCAGGCCTGTGTCACTCATTGTTCCCTGGAAATCAAATTGCACACTGTCATAACAGCCTATTAACAGCACTGAATTTCTGCAGAACTTCACCCCTTTGCTAGGAGATAACATTTCTCTTTCCTCCCAAGGATAAAATCGCTTCCTTTCTTGCAGTGCTTCATATAATGGTGCTATTGCTTGACAGGGATGTCAACTTCCCTTGACTATTAAGGAGAGGGGAAATGTCTTTGTTACACATTTCTGTTCTCCTTTCATCCTCTTCAGAGAGGCCCCCAGCTCAATCTAAACAAAATAAAGCCAGGGTATCAGTTAAAAACAAAACCATTTTGAAAACTCTTTGATCTCCCTGGCTTCCTGTTAAATACACAATCGACTGTTTCTCCACATCCTCGACCACTACAGATCTGATTTTCTCTGCAGTTTGTATTGACTTTGGCACCACACAGAATTAATGTAGCATTGGCTATAAAATCTCTTAAAGGCAAAGAAGTCCAGCCCCTCCTCAGTTTCACCTTTGCTCTCTGTGTCCTCTGCCTTTCAACCCTGCCACCCACCTCTCTGTTAATGTATGAGGACCTCGAGGATGGTCCCTCACTTTTGCCAAACTTCTGTTTTCTGACTCTCCTATCAGTCCATCTTCCCCTTCCCCTAATCCAGTGAAGATCCCTTATATATGTTAGCCCTGGAAAAAATCTTTTCCTCTGTATCTACACATTGTTTTTTCCCCTGGGAAGCTTCTCCTGCCCTGCTCCACCAGCTCTGCTAGGAGGTCACTCTGTTGACTGTGCTCTTCTCCTCCACCACAGTGTCCTCCATTCCTGTCCTTGTCTTGCACCATCCTCTGGATGAGGAAGAGCACTGGATGGGGGAGAGCCTTGGTCACCCCTCCCCACAGCTCAGCACCAGCCCTGCGTGGTCAGATCCTGATTTCTCCTCCTTCCCTTCCTCCTCACCTCTGCCTCTTCCCACGGTGCTGGGATAACCCTGGGATGAGCCTGGAGGGCTTTTCCAGCCTTCGTGGTTCTGTGCTTGTGTGTACCCCAGCACTCAGCTTCATATCAGCCCTGTCCTTCTGCCTTTTCAGGATTTAAACTTTTCCAGTCTATTCAAAATGCCATTTCTTCTCTCTCAAAGGTCTTTCTGCTTTCATCCTCACCCCATTGTCATTAGAACAATTCATTGCCTTTTTTCTTTTTCCTTTTTTTTCCCCTCTGAGGGGGTGACAATGGGTGGATGGGAATGAGACACTTCACTGACAACATTCTGCTCCTCCAGTTTATCTCTTAACTGTCCAGTGTTGATCAATTCGGGGGGGGTTAATGACTCAGGCAACATGTATTAATTATTTAGGCTGAGAAAGGAGTTCTATCTGATATAGATGAATAGATGGGAAGGTATTTAGGTCTTACTGTACTTGTGCAAAGCACCGCACATAATCTATGGAGTTCTACAAGTAGCAACAGGAAGACTAATCCTCTCTACTGGCAAACTGTTGGCTTGGTCTCTTCCAGATTTAATTACTTGAAGAAAAGCAAAATGCTGTATCTTTAAGGACTAACTGCTCCATTAAATCCAACATTTTAAGCAAGAGAAATGTTCTCACACAATGGAAAGACACATGATGTTGCTCCATGCACAAATCAGATGAATTGTTCTCTGGCTTTAGTGACAGCAAAGACAAAAGGCTCTGTCTCCTGCATTGTGGCAGCAACATCTGCATGGCTGCCTTCAGATTTCTCCTCTTGAGGCCTCTCCCCATCCCAAAAGCAGGAGAAAGAACATTGTTTCACATACCTCAGTTAGCACCAAAATGGAACAGAGCAGCCCAAAGCAGGCTGAGGGAGCATGATGGATGGGAGTTTTGCCATGACAAAGTGAAAAAGTGGGAATTGGGTTTGCATGATGGGGAGATTTGCTGTTGGAATGATGGACCTCACGGGGCTTTGAGTGGCTGATCAGAGAATTAGTTTGTAACTCGCCTGGTTTCCTCTCTTGCCTCAGAGGTGTTTTATAGAACAAAGCCAATAATTCATAAAATAAAGGGCCCAGAATATCCAAACAAATGGCTTTGTAGAACAGTCCCTCAGGTTACCACGTACCAACCCAAGGCAGGGCAAAGGCTGAATTCTCAGCTTGCACAAACCCACCCAAATCTCGCCTTGCACTGCAGCGGTTTGGGTTCACCTGCCTTGCAGAGGTCTGACCCCAGCAGCAATGGTCCTTTGCAGGATTCTCCTCCCTTTGAAGCACAAATTGGTAGTGAAGAAATGACATTGCTGTCAGATGTTGTCCTTCCCTGCTCCCAGCACCCTCAGAGCCTCCTCCTCGTGGTCTCCAGTCTCCCTTTTAATGGACTCTGGGAACTCCTGAGAACTGGGCACAATGCTCCAGAGCCAAGAGGTCCTCAATAATCTTTGAGGAAAACTCCTAAGTCTCAAAACTGTCAGAAGACCTAAAAAATGAGCTCATTTCCAATGTGTCCCAATCTCCACCTCAGCAAGTTTTGAAAAAGCTAAAGCCAAGCCAAAGCCAGAAGTCAGAGCTAAAGACACCTTCTTTGTACCCTTGCAAATTGAGTTTCCAGCCTGGCTCCCTTTCTTTTGGGAACAGAGCAGCACTTTGGGAACGGGCAGTCCTGCTGCAGGGATCTGTCACTGGCATATCTGGGCAGAGAGTGATGGTCCAGGAGGTGAGTGAGCCATGGCTCTTCTACTGAGTCAGCTGCACTAAAGGAAGGTCAGGCAGGAGGGCAGCCCAGAGCTGAGGTATGGGCCCTTTGACTGAACAGATGCCTTATCCAGCAGCACATTCAGTGTCCTGGGAGGATGTAGCACAGTGACATTTCTGTCTGAAGTGATTGCAACTAATATTTTCTGTCCTCTCTTGTTATAAAAATATTCTTACTTTCAGGTGTTTGCCTACATGACTAAAGGTCAAGTGTCCTGGGCTTATGCCACAGCAATTTGTGCAAGTGATACTGTGATATATGTGTGTATTTAAATACGGATGTATATGAGAAAGCAAGGAATCAATGGACATTTAATAACTGAGTTAAAGCATTCTGTCTTTTTCAACCCAAGGACCTTCAAACTCTTTATCAACCAGAGAAATTGTGGCAGCTCCACCCTTGGAAGTGTCCAAGGCCAGGTTGAATGGGGCTTGGAGCAACCTGGGCTAGTGGAAGGTGTCTCTGGTGTTGGAATGAGATGGGTTTTAAGGTGCTTCCAAACCAAAGCACTCTGGGATTCTGGGATTTCTTCCAAACCCTGATTTCTTGCCTCTGGTGGGTTTTGGATCATGCCCCCCCAAAACAAAGAAGCCAGATCTCTTTTCCCCAGCTCCTTCTTTGCACTGTAGGCGTAAATTACATTTTACTCTCTCTAAGTGGGGAGCTGCAAACAACTCTGGTGCCTTTGGGGTAGGCGTGGAAAAGAAGTATGGCTGATTCTAAATAAAAGTTACTGTCAGATCAACCTTGATAAGCAGAGATAATGAGGGTGATCACATGGGAATAAAGATCCAGGGTTTGGTTTAATCATCGTTCCGTATCAGCTGCGCCGACCCAGCTCTGCGTGACTAAGTCAAATAAATGTTAGGTAACTGAAATTATCTCCCTCCTTTTCCCTCCCCCTTTCCAGTACCCACAGTGTTTGTTTCAGTGACTTAAAAATAGGTAAATCTAGAGAGGACATCTGTGAGGGCTGATAAGCAAACAGAGGACAGACTTTTCATGAAGAAGTAGCTGAAGTTGAGCTATGAAAGAGGTTTCTAAAGGCAAGGAATAGTAGTAAGGTCATAAAAATCACATGTGCCTTTGAAAATTTCTCTCAAGGCTGTACCCAGCTGCCTAAATTGGCTTCCTGTAACTTCACAGGGTCTCTCTAAGTGCTGAAGCACGTGATTTTCAATTCTACTCCCAACAACATGGGAGAGGAACAACCATCAATATCAAAAAAATTACTTGGATACGTAACCAAAAGCCTTGTGATGAGTGATGTGGCATTTTCTTTTAAAAAATTTCCCAAAACCTCATCTCAAAACCAACAAGAAGCCTTATGTAGGCAGCCTTGAGCTTTGGTTTGGAATCTTGATATGGATCCAAATTATGCTGGTTAGCTTATCCTAAAAGAGAGAATAAGTAGTGGAGGATTCCAGTGTGTTAAAATAAAGCAGCTTTTGAGGTTTCCTTAATTTGTTCGCTGTCTCAGGTAAATTTATGGTTAATTGCATTTTCTCCACAGCTCTGGTTTCTTCTGCACTGTCCCTGCCTCTCCTGAGTTGACTGCAAGCTCACACAGGTGATGTTTCTTAAAGCCTCAACTCCCAGAAGCACAACTTTACATCAGATCCTCAGCCCTGCTCATCTCAGCCTGGTGTGGATGAAGCCAAGGTAGGAAACATGAACCCTTTGAGATACAGCAAAAGTAGAAGGAAACAAGCAGCTTTATTATTTTAATGTAATTGCTACAATTTCAAACCCATTTAAAAGGGTCTTGACTCGGGAGTTTTCAATGTTTGAGTTGGTACTTCTGCCTTTTGCCTCCCCACCAAGCACTACACTGTGTGCTTAAACTGAATTGGATTTAAGTTTAGTTTTAATTCAGGGCAGGCTGCCCAGGTTTCTTTCCCCTCTGCTGACAGACTTGGCAATGCTTTAGCAGGGCCTTGAGAGTGTTTCAGCCTCGCTAGCAAAGAGCCCTCACACAAAGCACTTTATTTCTCCCCAGAACAAATAAACAAGGAGTAAACATCCCTCCTCTCTCTCTCACACACACAGCATTTCCCTGTGATTCTCTTCCCCCTCATGCCATTCCTGTAGCCCAGGTAGCACTTGAGCTTTGTGAGAACTGTATGAAAAGGCAAAGCTGCACTTCTGTAAGAATAAGCTCTCAGAAGGTGACTTAAAGGAAAAAATAAAGCAGTTTTTTGTATGTGTGCATGCACAGCTTGTGGACTCTGTGCAGTTCAGCTGCTTGAGGATCCCAGTATGAATGTGACTGTGCTCTGCTCAAAATGGAGTGAAATCCCTGGTAAAAGAGAAGATAAGGCAAACTGTAGTGGTCTGATTTTCCTCTTTTTTTTGATCTTGAAGAAGGCATTTTCTTGGGTTACACATTAAACTGTCAGGAGGCAAAACCAACTTTTGGGACTCGACATGGAACTTGAAATGTTGCTCCACCAAGTGTAGCCATACAGAGCTTCTCCCATAAATCCTGGGGTTGTTTTCCTTATCTAAGCAAGCTATGTATAAATATTAACATATTATTCATGGGCAAATAAGTCCACACCACTCCTTGCTACTGCTGCTGCCTTAAAGAGGATTCTTGCTTCAGATGAGTGACAGTCCCTCTGTAGGGCCTCAACTGTGTTTCAGGTTAAAAGAATTGAAACAAAACACCAAAAAAAAGGGGTAATGGTGCTTCTTAATTAAGTAAACCTCAAAAATGAAGAAATAAGCAGCCTTTAACTGTTGGGTTTGGTGTAGGGGAGCCACCACCACATAAAAACTACTGGCTAAACTCTGTGGTTGCTGCAATTAGTGAAGTCCCACTCGACTCAGGTGAGGTGGGGCTGAGATCCAAAGGATTTGTGCATGGTGTGTGCATGGATGGATGGATATTAGGAGCAGCCTCAAGCTCTGCCCAGGTTCAGCACAAATGTTACACCAAGCAGATGATGTCAGACACAGTTTGAGCCTGGCCAGGATCCCCCTGCAGTGCCAGGGGTCAGTTCCAGTTTGTTGGTCATTTCTGTTTCCCAAGACAATGGTGGGATTTCCCCCTCCAGTACAGGTGGATTTTTTTTGTTAAAAAGTTCCTTGAGAATCTTCCTTGTGCACCAGGAAAAGTGTATCCTCCCTGCAGAGGGCTGGACGTGCCAGCAGCTGTGGACAAGAGGCCATTGCAAGTGGAACATGTGAAAACAGGCCCCTATTCATAAAAATAATATATTTATATTTACTCGTTAAAAGCCTTTGCTCAGGATCTTTTTTAAAGTTCAGCTGGATATAAAATGCCCACTTCAGAAGCCAAAATGAAGACTCTAACAGATGTGCCCTGGCAAAGAAAAGGGTGCAGACACAACAAGGAGTGAAGAATGGACAGACAGTCAGAATGGACACAGGGATCTCAAGTGAAATGTTTGTGGCTGGGAGCTGGAGCTCATCTGGAATGAGCCTCTGTTTTCAGGCCTATTCCTTTTCTTTTTTCTGCCTGCAGCTTTTTGGTGCTTTTTGTACTTCAGGAGACAATCTGTAATTTCACAGGGACCTCAGTCACCCTTGGAACCAGAGGAGGGAAATGTCTTACGAGGAGAACCTTCACAAGAACTGGGAATTTGGATTTTGTTTGAACGACAAGGCACAGTTTAAAAGCCACAAAATTTCGGGTTGCAAGACCTGGAACAGGCAAGTGTTTGTGCACAGAGCAGCTACTGGTATGCAAAGTCTGAGCATTGCTGAGAGTTTGCAGGTGCTGCCTCCTCACAGAGCCTGGTGGGGAGAATCCTCCTCTCCAGCCCCCAGGACATCAGCACAGCCCGCTGGTGTCTGTCCCAGTGACAGTTTTATCTCCAGCTTAATTGAAAGCATATTAATTTCAGGCTGTTAACACATTTGTAAGGATTAGATCAGGCCTTATCCCAGTGGTTGTGGTTCAGCTGAGGGAGGCTTTTGTGTCCCTGGGTGTCCTCTGAGAGCTGTGCAGGGGAAGGTGCTGTGGTGTCCCCAGCAAGGTGTTTTGCTGTCTTTCATGCAATTAAACAGCCAAAGCAAAGGGCTGTCCTCCAGATTATTGGCAGCCATCTCCTGGCATTCACTGGACACATGGAAACCATGCTAAGAGTTATGTTATCACGTGAGGTCTGTTAAGATCTCAAAGATGAGCAGGGAAAAGCAGAGTTAGGGCAGAGTTAGTGCTCTGGAGGTGTTTGGCAGGAGACCCTGCCCAGCAGGATGGTTCATGCTGTTGAAGCAGAGCTCTCTGCTGCTTCCCCTGCAGCTGTGTGTGCCCCCAGAGCCCCGACCCCAGGGGAGCAGCCAGGCCCCTCGAGGGCTCAGGGCACACCACAAAGGGCACCCTCTTGGCTGGAGCTGCCTTGTATCACAGGGAATGTTGTGACAGGGAGGGCACAGCTCAGATTTCCCGGAGATCACTCACCTGCCCCAGCCACGGCACTGCCCGTTCCCTTCCCGTGCAGCAGTAAAAGAAGTAATGAGGGACTCAATCAGACAGGCAATATATTTTCAGGGGACGATTTTGCTTCCTCTTTAGCTCTGTCCTGTGCCCCAGAATGGCCAGTGAAGGCCATTTGTAAATGTAACTCTGAAGCAGAGAGATCTGGGAGTGCAGGAATGGCCTGTCCATGGTGTTTTAGGGAGGTCAGCTCCAGTTCAGGAGCACAATTAACTGCAAAAACTGGGAGAGTGTATTAGAGGGATCCCTCTGGACATGCTGCTACCTTGGGTTTTTCCCTTAGGCAGTGGGTGCTGCCACAGTCACAGAAAGGATTCTGGCTTAACCAGACCTTTGGTTGGAGGTGGTTGAGTGATTTTTGCACTACTGAGCCTCTCAGAACATGCAGGTGGGTTAGCCTGTGTGCATGAAGCATTAGGAATTCTCAACAAGGCAATGTTGAATGGAGATGCATGTTTTTTCATCTGTGGAGCAGAATAATTGCTGCACCCTGCAAGGATTTGGGTATTTCACAGTGCTGACATTAAGGCTGAAGACATTAACTTAGGATGACCTTGCTTTTTTCGTGACTCACACCACAAGTTATTTTCCCGTAGGTTTGTTCTGAGTGAATGAAGATAGGTTTGCTTGCATATAAATGCTGTTCTATATGTATATATATATTACCTTCACCGAGGAAAGCTCCCACACTTTCCCTTGTTTATGCATGTTGTATGTGACACAGACTCAGTTAAATGTCACAGCCCTTATTTCTAAGGTAAGACATGAATACAACCCCACTTAAAATTCTCTCCTCAATTTCCCTACTGCCCATCTCATCCATCAGTGTGGCTGCTACTTAAGGAGTGCAGAGCAAGTGTAGTTGGGGAGGTAAATCCCTCTTTGCTGGGAACTTCACAGGTTGTGCACCTGCTCTAGCTCAGTGCCCTTGTACAATTCCCTGCCACACACAGGGAACGACCAGGCAGGGAATTATACCTGATGTTTCATGGAGTGAAAGGGAGATGGGGGCAGCACACCACAAGCTGGTTCTCAACCACTCCCTGATTTTCTAGCTAGCCACAGCTGCATGTTCAGGCAGCCTGGGAGCTGTTTGAGCAGGCACCAGGCTCCCCTAAGAACCAGGAACAGCTCTGGCCACGCTCCCTCCACCCTGCCTGTCCCAGCATGTCCCTGCACTGGAGGTGTCGGGGAGGGAGGGAGGGAGGGTTGTGTCTGCCCAAAAATCCCTTCTTGCTGCTCCAAGGCTACCAAGGGAACATGGAAGCTGTTCTTCAGTCTCTGAAGCTGTTAAAAATATTTCTAATCGAGGTACAAATGAGCTCCAGCGAACACCTTCTCGTTTCTCATGCTAATTTTGTATTGTTCCTGGAGCAGAGCCCAATTTTTTCTCTTTGTGAAAGTAAAAAATTAAATTCTGCTCCTATTCATTAATGCTATTAAGAAACAACGTATGCAGACGTTATTTTTTAGTAATTTGAAGGTGTAAGTGTATTAGTAAAAGGTTAGAAATGAAAAAGAGCTGTAAAGGGTTTGGGGGTTTTCTTGAAGTCTATGGTTTTCTGACCTTATTGCAGACTTTATATATTTGTATTTTTAGCAAGAGTAAACTGTGATAAGTTCCTGAACCTCTACTATGCCACAAGCAAACAAAGATAATGACTTTCAAAAGTAAATAACAAATTGTATGACAAATAAGGAGCATTATCACAAAAAAAAGAAGCATAAACTACTCCTGCCTAGTGGTGGCTCCCAAGGCATCAGACATTTTGTAAACCAGCAAATGGATCCAGCCCATGCAGAACTGGGATGGTCCTGCTTTTCCTCTCGGTTAATTTTTCCACTAGGAGAGTGTCCAAAACTCTCTGAAATAAAGGATTACTGTCTAGGGGTTCAGAAAGTCATATTTTCATGGAACAGTTCATTCTTACAGGTAACCCATTAGGCACACAAGCTGTTCCACAAAATGTCACAGCCTTCAGCTTCAAAATCCATCCTACATCCCAAGCCCAAATGTTTGTTTTCAGACGTGTTTTAGGTGTTGCTGTGGCCCAGAGTTTGGTTCAGTGGTTTAGCTGCCTCATTTATGAGATTGTAACCAAGTGAGACCCAGTTTGGTTTAGTGTTTAGCAAATTGTATTCATCTTTTTGCCACTAAATCACTGTGCAAACCACTCAGCTCTTCCTCTCCTCCCCCTTATTCAAATGTACCCAGTTGATGACTTGTGATATGACTGTGAGGAGTGAAGATCAGCCCATGAATATGTACAGAAAGTTCTGGAAGCCCTGCTGAACCGAGGGCACAGCATGAATTCTGAGCATAGCAATGAGGTTTGAGTATTGGGGAAAACTTTCTGGATGAAAAAAGCATGGAATTGTCCCCATGAGTTTCTACCCACAAAAGATATATCTAGAAAGAAATGTTGGTCCCCCAAAAGAGATCTGCTCTGAGGTCACCCTGATGTAGAATGGACTTACCAGGTCTGAGGCAGGTCCTTCAGGCCTGGGCTTCTTCTTCTGGGCTTCTTTTAGTTGCAAAATGTGCTGGGCCAGGAAAATAGAAAAAGATTATTTAACTTCACCATGTTTAAAAATGTAATAAGTATGTATTTCTACATTTAAAAAATGTATTTAGCTTCCCTATTGGTGTTTCATCTCTTCAGGATACTCTCTAAAGTTGTGAAACACAATTTTTAAATGAGTTCAGATTCTGAAATAATAAACTTGGCCTTTTCAGAAAACTCAAAATATGCAGCAAGTCAACAGCACTGGCAAGTCAGTAATTTAAGGCACCCTGTGTTCAGTGTCAATAGTGGGAACATTTTTTTTGCATTGTTTTAGAGGTATTGAGGAACTGTTTCCTCAAACGATGTTGGAATTGTCTTCAGGGGTTCCACATCTTTGTACTTCAGGCATCTCAACCGAGGCAGCCAAAAACTGGGTCAGGGCAACCGTCCAAAATTTTAGTGGTGAGCCTCCAAAATTCAAGACACTCAGGGAATGCATGTTAGAGAATAATAGGAGAATGCTGGAGAGGGGAAAAAAAAAAAAAGAGAAGGGTGTATTTAATTTGTAGCCAATATCGATATTTCAAAAATTGGTCCTGTCAATTAGGAATAAACCCCTGGGTTTGGGATCCCTGGGGAAGCCAAGCTGGTGGCCCCAGAGGCTCAGATGCTGTGTGAGCCCATGAGTTCCTAATTCACCACAAGGCAGTCTCTATGGGTGGCTGCTCCCAGTCCACAGGCAGGGGAAGGGTTGGGATCCCAGCTTTCGAGGGGTCCCCCACTGGGTTGCAGTGGAACCTGGAATATGGGAATGTGGGTTGGCAGGAACCCGCCGAGCAGCCCTGGAGGCTTCCCAAATTTGGGCTCGCCATCATCCCTTCTGATGGATGCAGAAATTTGGGAAGCACATCTCGGCCCCAAAACTCAGGTCCCACAAACCCTTTCCCCCGTTGTTCCTGGGAGCTGTTGCAGGGAGCTGAGGAGGAGCTGGAGCTGAGAAAGGGGCAGCAGCCTCGCTGGAGGCACCTGGGGACCCTGCAGGTGGCCCTCAGCCTCCCTGCCGCTTGCTCAGCACCCTTTGGGGCTGGTTTATCGGCACCTTGGTGCCCTGAGGAGCTAAGGTTTGTATTTCTGCTCTTTTTTAGGACCTGCGCTCCCTTTCAGCACGGAGAGGGTGATGCTCGAGACGGGGGAGTGTGACAGCCCTGTCTGTGTGGGGATGGAAAGTTAGAACGTGGAGCTGTACCTGGATGGCACCCTGAGCCAGCCCCGGTCTGGGGACATCCCCACCGACCACCTCCACCTGGGCAACCACCCCACGGGCCTCTGACAAAGACATTCCGGCGGAGTTTCGGAGCGGCTCTGGCGGTAAACACCTCCGGCGTGGCGTTTGTGCCCGAAACAGGGCGAAAATTATCCGGGCCCCCGGAGCTCGGCGTGGAAAGATGAGGGAATGGAACAGTAAATTAGAGGGGGGTGAAACAAAAAGCTGCCGGTTGCCTGGCCGAGCCCCGTGCAGGTATCCGTGAGGGAAGGAGGGAAGTGGCTTTTCCATGGGGGAAACAGCCGTGGCGGGCGCTGCATCCCCCCTCACGCTGGCCGTGACCGTCCACGGACGGCGCTTTACACTTGCGATGGTTTTGGGGCTTTCGCCGTCCGTGGGATTTTTCCGGGCACTTTTTCGGGTGTTTGTGGCCGTGCTGCCCCTCCGAGCGCCCCGAGGGGCTGGGGCCAGCGGAGTGCCCGGCGGGCCGGCCGCCTCCTCCCTCCTTCCCTCCCCTCCCTCCCTCTCTCCGTCCCTCCCTCCCTCCTTCCATCCCTCCCTCGGCGGCGCGTTTGGGAGGGAAGGAGGGGGTGGAAGCCGGGCCGGGGCGGCCAGCAGGCAATTTGCATGAGAGACAGACTGGGAATGAGCTGGAGTGGGCGCCTCTCCGCGCACACAGAGCGGGGCAGGAGGGGGAGGAGGAGGGAGCAGCCGCCGCCGCCGCCGCCGGGGAGAGGCGGCCAACTCCGGGCAAAGTTTGGAGCCGCCGGCCCGCGGAGCTGAGGCCGGGGCAGGGCAAGGCAGGGCAGGGCAGGGCAAGGCAGGGTAGGGCAGGGCAGCACGGGCCGGGCCGGGCCAGCCGGGGCCGGGCTTGGTGCGGGGCGAGAGCGCGGGGCGAGCGGTGCCGGCAGGGCCAGCATGTCCTCCATCCTGCCCTTCACTCCTCCCATCGTCAAGCGGCTCCTGGGCTGGAAGAAAGGCGAGCAGAACGGGCAGGAGGAGAAATGGTGCGAGAAGGCGGTGAAGAGCCTGGTGAAGAAGCTGAAGAAGACGGGGCAGCTGGACGAGCTGGAGAAGGCGATCACCACGCAGAACATCAACACCAAGTGCATCACCATCCCCAGGTACCCCGGGCAAAACGCCGCTCCCCCGGCGGGGTCCCTGAGGGCTCGGGGGGATCCCTGAGGGCTTGGGGTGTTCCTGAGGGGTCGGTGGATCCCTGAAGGTCCAGGGGATCCCCGAGGGCTCGGTGGATCCTCGAGGGTCCGGAGGGTCCCTGGGGGTTCGGTGGATCCCCGAGGGTCTGGGGGATCCCTGGGGGCTCGGTGGATCCCTGAAGGTCCGGAGGGTCCCTGGGGGGCTCGGTGGATCCCCGAGGGTCCGGGGGGTGTCTCTGAGGGCTCGGTGGATCCCCGAGGGTCCGGGGGATCCCCGAGGGAGCAGCGCTGTCCCGAGGGACCCCCGCGCTCTGCACGGCCGGGACAGGGTTGTTTTGCTCCGCACCCCCGCTGCCTTCGCGCTGGGTCAGTCCCTTCCTACATGCTCGATGTATAGTTTGTAGCCCCCCCAAAAAGCCGTCTGCAGAGCGGAGTTAGTGTGTAGCAGCAAGCGAGGGCAGCGGAGGGAGGAAACATGTCTGCAGCCCGCCGGGCGAAGTTGGGAGCGCCGCGGGCTCGCAGCGGGCACTGCATTGTCGGAACTTTCGGCGTGTTCTTATTTTTCATTGCTCTTATCAGGCAAAGAGGGTTGGTTTGGGTTGCGTGGCTTCTTCCATGTTACCCAGCCGGAGACTCCTCTCAAGGGGTGGTTTGGAGCCCCGCTCTGCTGTTTTCGTGCTGCTTTTTTTAAGTCGGCAGTGCAAATGGCAGAGCTGAAAGTTGGGTTGTTTGGAGTGTAAAAAACAAACAAAAATCCTACCCCACCATGTGAGGGCGAATAGAACCGATTCCCCCCCCCCCCCATTTTTTAATTAACAGAGGTTTTATTTTTAGCCTCCATCCCGATCCCGCTCCATACATCATAAAGGACCCGTGTAGAACTATCCCATCTAAGAATAATTTCCCAAGGAACTTTCAAATGGCTGCCCACAAGTGGTGCTTTATTGCTGCAGATTGTTGATCGCTGTGAGCTCAGCCAGATCGCTGCTGGGGCTGCTCCTCATTGTTGTTTGAGAGCGCTTTTTTTTTTTTTAAACAAAGGCCAAAGTTCATCCCAAATATTTGAATGCTGCATAATTGTGTGCTTCTGCGTGAGAAGATATGTGTGTGTGTGTGTATTCATGCTTCTCCCTGGCGCAAACAAATGTATGCTTTCTTGGTTGTCAGAATGATTTAATATGCAGGAGCTGATACAAAGCAGCATCTGTTGCATGGAAAAGTGAAGCAAGCAGCTTAGAAATGTGGATGTTTGGAACTCCTCACATTTTCTTCCAACAACTGTAAGGTTTTCTTTACAGGAAAAATAAAGTCTCCTTATCTTTTTGGGGGCTAAGATTTTGGCTAGTAGTGCAAATACAGCTCTCAGCCTTTGTTAGAGTTGCTTTGGCTTCGCCTACTTGAAGCAGAAATCAAAACCTGTAGAGCCCCCACACAATACAAATGCCTTAAAACCTGTAATTTTAAATTCTTGGTAAGCAGAGTGCTTTCCACATAGATAATTCCCTGTTGAAACTGCTTCCCTGAAATACTTACCATTTCAAAAGAAGAACATTGCTTGAGCAGCCCTGCTGCTGTGACCTGGGCATTGTGTCTGGCTGCTGCTGACCCGGTAGGGAGCAGGGCACGAAGCCTCTTGGAACTTCTACTGCTGGAAAAAAGGTAGTTTAGATGAGAGAGGGTATTTTATGATCTAAAGGAAGCAAAAAGTTGGGTCAAATGCGACGCTTTAATTTAAAAAAAAATAATTTTAAAAGTTGAAAATAAGTAACAACACAAATAGGTATCACAGGTCATGAATAGTCTCACCTTTGGAGGTTGTCCTGGCTGTTCTTGCTGAATGTCTCTTTCTCCTAGACCTTGCTCTGCTGGTGAAAATCTGTGCAGAAATGAAAACATTCCATGTTCATTTATGACACTGGGCCTGGATCCTGCAGATCTTTAACCTTTGGTATCAGTGTGTTTTGGTGGCAGCTCCTCATATCATACCTTGGGCACAAGTTTTTAAACACAACTTCGTATGTACTTTTATTATTGTTCAGTGTGTACGTCCCAGAGATCCAGATGAGCCTGGCTGGGTTAGTCTGTGCTGAGGTGTTAATATCTGTATGTCAGAGGTTGGGGAATGGGGTGGAAATGTGTGGAACAGCCTGTCTGGAAGTCAGTGGCAGAGCTGGAGCTCCAACCAGGCCTTGTGGCTTTAAGAGCTGTGCCTTCTCCTCTGGACTGCACTGCTTGTCCTAATGTATCTGTGAATCTGATTACTGTGTCATTTGAAATTAGTGTTTGCAAGACAATTTCAGTTTGCTTTTAGTTTGCTGTTTGTTTTCTTATTCTATTTAATAACTCTGCATGTCATTTTACTATTTACTCAAATAAGCATGTCATGGGGGGGAAAAAGAGGGGAAAAACCATGCTTAAGGATTAGCTCATGTTGTGCATTGTCTGTAGTGCCTCAGTAGACTGAATTACAGTGGAGCCATGCCAGTGATGACTCTGGCCCAGCAGGAGCAGGGTAAGTCCAAAATTAGCTATTGTATCCATGAGACCAAGCAAGTTTCAGATGTAAAAGTGCTTGAGCTTTGCAGAAACGTGGCTCCTGGGAATAAGAGCTACCCAGCAAATTCCTGTAGTGATCAGGTGGGGCTGTTTTAAGAAAGAGCAAGAAGAAGAATAATTTTGTTGTAAGGCTAGGGAATTAGAATATCAGATTTATTCCCACTGTCATTTTTATCTCCTGGGAACTGGCAATGTACCTGACAGATGATTAAACAATGACTGGTTTATTTGCTCCTATATTTGTTCAGCACTGTTGTTTTCCAAGTGCTCCATTTCTAAGATGATGTGACAGACACCACAGGCTCCAGGTTTTCTGTTGGAAGAACCTGTGGCAAAAGGCTGGAGGGGCCTTCAAAGATTTCAGTGTGACAGTCCTGGGAGGATTTTTCCTTCTTGTTTTTACTGCTGGAGCAGGAAGGAATTTCCACCTGAAGAACTTAGGGGTTTCTGATGGTTTCTGATGCTGCAGTTGCTGGTGCTGGGCAGGATGGCTCCTTTGGAGGACCTTCCTTCCATCCTGCTCCAGGACACAGCTACCAAAGCCCATCCTGCCCCAGAATGGTCCTTCAGACCTCTGAGCTGGGGGGCCTTGGTGCCAGGAGCTGACCTGGTGAGTTGTAGCCAGCTGCATCTCACTGGCAATAAGGCATTTTTTCATATTGTGTTGGGTGATAAAGTGGAAAACCCTCATTCTTTTGTCCATTAAAATACATCCTTTGCAGTAGTTGCTTTGACCTTGAAAGGCCAGCAGCTTTCAGGATGGGCATTTCTGTCACTTTTTCTGTGCCCCAGCAGCATGTTGGCCTAGAAATGAAGTGTGGTAGTCTGATTTATGGTGAGTCTTCAGCTCAACCTTTGCAGGGTCTGAACTGCATAAACCAGAACATGTGATGGGCCCTCAGTAATTTCTAAAAGCTGTGCAGTATTTACAGTCTTGCTGATATGGGATGAGACAGTAAATGCTTTGTTTCAAGAGCTCTAGTGGTGCTACACATATTAAGACATAAATCTCATGACATTTTGTAATATATTTTCATATGCATATTTTTCTTTTGAACTTATTACTGTATTCATTTGTTTTGGTATCACCGGTGGTTTTAGGGGAGCCAGGATTTTTGTATGTAAGGAACACCTTCTTTTAAGTGGTGGTTTTTTTTTAATTTAGAAAATAATTTTGAGGAGAGGTGGGTGTTATTTCTTGTGGAACTCATCTGATAAGGAGAGAATGTACCAATTGAAATGGAAACAGGGCACATTTGCCTCTTAAAAGCAGCTGAACAAGGTGTTCCTTAAATGATTTACATTTTGGTGGGGAAAACCAGGGACAACAGATAAGGAACATAATACATAAAGATTTTAGGAACATCTTGGGTGTGAGCACAGCTTCTGTTGTGTTGGTAGCTGACCACACAATATGTCCAGGAATTGCTCATGTTCTTAGGCTTGCCTTGGTGGCAGAAAATATGAGAACTGCAGGAATATTAAGTGGCAGGGGCTGTCTACAAGACCCTGCAGTATGTTGTGATTTCACACCATGCTATGATTTTTGGGGTCCTTGGACTTGGTGACCCTTGTGGGTCCCTTCCAACTTGGAAGATTCTATGTTCTTCTTTTGAGACTGGTGCCCATCTGGTTTAATTAACAAGCAAAAGGCCAGCCATAGTTTTGTGTGCCCACATGCAAATGTGTATATTTTTTAATGCCAATTTTAAACCACCTTGTTTTCCATCGGGCCTGTCCTCGTATGGGAGGAGCTTTAATACTGCATGGACTTGTTCAGGGGTGTCTGCATTGGTGTGGTGGTGCCCTGGGGATGGTCACAGGACAGACCCTGTGTGCAAATACACCCTGACTGCCACTGTACTGGTTTGCTGTGCATTTTACTGGTAATTTTACAGCTGCAAACCCGTGGCCACTGACCTCTGTACTGACTGAGCTTTCTGGGCAGGTTTTACAGCCCTGTGCTAACCTTTGTGCTGCTCCAGTCCCCAGGGCAGCTGGGTTAGCTGTGGCACTTGGGGTGCCCTGCTCTACAAACCTCTTGGTAACCAGCTTTGGTGGCCTCAGTTGGACTTGGCAGGTGTGGACTTGCCTGCTGTCCCCCTTGTGCATCTCACCTTCCTCCTTGTCACCAACCCCCTGTCTCTGGGCACAGCTTTCAGCTCCTCACAGCCCCTCCAGCTTCTTCTCCCCACCCTTGAGTTGGGAATGATGGAACTTTCCCCATAACTTTCCTAATTCCAAGCGTCAGACTTGCTGCCTCTGGCACCAGCCTGGGTGATGTGTGTGGAGCTGCCTTGTAGTGCAAATGGTGCCATTTCCAAAACCCAAACACTGCTGGGAAGCTCAGGAAATAGTGTTGGGACAACCAGTTAGGGAGCAAACATACACTGAGCTATTTCAGCAGAGAGGAAGGAGCTGGGAAAGGAGAGGGGTGAGGGAGAAATCATGGTCCCTTTCCCAAAGGAGCTGCTGCTGGAATAGCATGTCAGGCCCAGCCCTTTATTAAGGCACCTCCTCAAATTTGTCTTTGCTCTGGCAGAAGCCAAGACTGCTCAAAACCTTTTGTCAATATATTTATTTACCTGAGGTGTGCAGGCCAGCTCACATTTTGCATTAAAACTGGTGCTAAAACTCCTCTTGACTTGCAGAACACAGTGGTGTTTATGCAGAGCAGTGATGGGCTAAGGGGGAAAGATGTATTTTGCATTTGTTGAGATGCTTTCAAATATTCATATCTAGATCTGCCTTTTTTCCTTCTCCCCTTTCTCAAGAGACCAAAATAGTCAAAATAGCTTCTGAGAGGATTCATGATATTCTCATTATATTGTGCAGTAAGTGTTGAATCTGTGTGAAGTACAATGTGCAAAATGGTTGCTTAACTCTTATAGTATTAGGAAAAGACCCTGAATATTGCAGTCATTTAAATATAATGAGAAATAAATGCAAAAACTTGATGAAATCAAGAAATACACACTGTACAGGATTATCACATCAGGGATCCAATTAAAGCGAGTTCTCCTAATAAATATTGGTTTAATAATGTAAACTCCTGATTGCTATATTATTACACCAAAAATAAAATTAACAAGATTTAATGGACTGAGCAGCCATTAATTTTCACTTGTTAATTTATTAGGAGCTTCTAATGCTGTTAGATGCATGGTAATGCCATTATCCTGCATGAACTACTTGATGAAATAAATAGGGCCAAGCATTGCTTGAGTTAAACTGAAATCAGATTTTATTCCCAAATTATCTTTTTTCTGTTGTTTGGGGTTTTGTGTTTTATTATCACTATTTTTTAGCTTTTCTCTATGGAGTGCAATTAGGTTTTCAGGGATGGGATGCAGCAGTCCCTTCCAGTAAGGCTTCTGAATAGTCCTAATTAACTTCTGGCCTTGTCTGCCTCGATGTGTTGTGTCAAAAGGCTTCTCCAGTGTGAGCTGCTGGACTGGCAGTGAAGGGAGAGATGGGAGTGAGGGGAATCAAGGCAGGGCAGAGGTTCTTGTCCAGGCACTGCAGTTCCAGCAGGGTCACTCCACCAACTTCAGCAAATGTTTGCTAATTCCATTTGCTTCCAGGGACCAAGCACGAGGAAATTGGTAATAATTGGGCTCTTGTCACTGATAGCCAAGTGCCTGTGTAACTGAGGAGACAATAATGTGTCGATTGTGGAAGTTTTAAAGGTGTTTTGAAGTCCTTTAAACCTCATCCTCATTTGCTCACTCATCTCTTTGCTGTCACTGTCAGAGTGGTGGGACTTGTCCTCGTGTGAGCAGGGACCTGTGTAGAACAGAACACAAAGCCAGAGCTCTTCCTTTCTGTATTTAAAGGTTTGATTCTTCAGCAGCAGAGAACACAAATATGAGTAGAAATAAACTGCTCTGTGCATAGTAATAGCAGCCCTATTAAAAAACCCAACAAGCAAACCCCTTACCTTCAGAAGAGCCAGGTGAGAAATAATAAAATAAAACCCAAGGGTAACCCTTACCTTCAGAAGAGCCAGGTGAGAAATAATAAAATAATAACACTGCTTTTTAGATCATCACCCAGGAATCACCTGAGCTCCAACAAGATATCTTCATGTCAACTAAGGAGCCTGTTAAACCTAATCCAGATTTGTTCAATCAGCAGCAGTGTGGGTTTCTCTGTCCTACATGGCTGTGTGTGGGCCAGGGAGAGTTTTGATGTATTAGGAGTTATTGGTGGTGTGAAAAACATGAAATTATTGGTGAGCCTCGTGAGAAAACATGCTTAAAAATCCAGTAAGATCTACCTGTTGGAAATATATCCTGTGTAAGTCTAGGAAAGGTGAATAGGTGATCTTACTGGGGTTAGGAGGGCAAAGAAGCTGCAGGTTTCAGGTGGTGCAGCTGTGCTGTGTGTGCCCACCCTGTCCTGCAGCACCTGCACACTCAGCACAGGGGGGCTCTGAGCCTGACCATGGGCAGCAGCATCTGCCTCTCCAGCTCCAGAGGAACACAGAGCAGCCTGGGAAAAGTGAGGGTGTGAATCCTGCAGGGAATGAGGTGTCAGGAGATGTGTCAGGGGACTGATCCTTCTCCCTGGGCCTCTTGCTTCCTCCAGCCTTCAGGATTCTCAGGAAGGAAAGTCTCAGGGTAAAGGTAGTGACTGAAGCATCCTTAGGTCGCTTCATAATTTGTAGCTGGAAATTTCAGTAAACTTTTCCTTCCCAGTTGTGTCATAGGAGAGGTTGGAGTTTATCTTTGAATTGGTGACGTTCATGAACCATAACACAACCTCTTCTAAGAAGGAAGTCAGAAGAGAAATTTCCTCCTTTGTGGTGAGGCTGCAGCCAGCAATAGTTGAGTGATGAATGCTGATCCTTACTCTCCTTTTTCACAACAAAAGAGGAGAAATTTTGTCCTTCCTGTTCTAGTTGCTTGAATATGAAAAGAGAAATTCACTTACCCTTCACAGATGTAGTTCACAAAAATACTGGGCTTAGAGGAAGACATCTGTGACCTCTGTTTCTGTGTTGAACGTGCAGTGGTTGTTGCTTTATCTCTTTAACAGCTGGAGAATCAATCCTCTTTTCCCCAAATTTCCTTTCCCTCCATAACTGGCTTTTCAGTGTTCCTGTGTGGGAAGACAAAGACCCAACTACAAGCACCTCTAATTTTGTTCTTCTCAGAAAGACCAGATGTGGGTTTTTTCATAGGGATGCAAAGTCTGTGGTTTCCATACATATGGAACTTCACAGAAAGGTCCTTTTTATTATTTCTTGGACAAATTGTTGTTGCCCTTGACTCAGATGTGTGGCCAGTTCGTAGCACACGTGTAACACTATCTGAAGAATTGTGTCAGTGTTTAAAAAGCACTCTTTGTCTAAAAGGAAGGCTAATAAACAGCTGGAGTCTGGAGTCTTTTCCCACTCTTTTTGCATATGCATAGTTACATGGATTTCAGTGAATTTACTTCTGATTTCCATGCAAGTGAAAGCAGAGTCAGGCCAGCACAGGGAAGCAGTGAACTGAGGAATGAGGAGAGAGGTGATTGTAGGTTGAATATTACCCCCTTCCCTGTTTTAATTTCAGGGCTTTTGAGGCTTCTGCAGGTTGTTCTTTGCGGGATTTGAAGCCTCTCCAGCAGAGCCTGTGAGACCTGGGGGCTCCAGTCCCACAGAGACTGGACTTGTGAGCCCTGGGCTGGAAATCTGGCAGGAAGCCAGGCAGGATTTGGTTGGAAGTTTGATGAAAATGATACTTCTCTGCAAACCATTTCATTTTCAGAGGAGTTTTCACTGGTGTTTCAGTGAGGGTTTTCTGGTGGGGCTTGGCAGAGACCCTCCACATTGTAGCTGAGGTACCACTGGCCCTGATCCTGTGCTGAAGGTGACATTTGGCTTTTCTCACTGTTGGTTTTATTCTTTTTTTTTAAACCATTTTAACCAACTTGCAAACCAGTGGAGAAGTCCTTATTATATACAGTTCTTTTCCCTGAACCCCATTCCCACCTGTCCTGCACAAGCACAGGAAGGTTTCCTGGGTAAAGCCCACCCACAGCTACAGGCTGTGACCTCAGGAGAGCACAAGGTTTGCTAATAACAGCTATCCTTGCTTTCCCAGCAGCAGGAGAGGTCTGGAATAGTTAGTGATGTTGGCCTGGAACTGTCAAGCAAAACTCCAGTGGGCTGTGGAGATCCTGGATTAGTTACTGTGCAGGAGTTTCCTGGGCTTGGAATGGTGAAAGTCACACACAATTTGGTTAATCTTTCTCCATATCTGCTTCTTGGACCTAAATTTACCTGATTCGCTCAATATGAGCTTCTCCATAACTCAAATCTCCCCTATGGCCTGTTTAAAGTCAGTGTTTTATTTTTCATTAGTGGCCAGTTTTTGCAGAAGGTGACTTAGGATGGTAGGAAGTACAAGCCAGGAGACTGAAAACCACTGTGGTTGAAGCAAGCTTTGCAGACCAACTAAATGCCAAATTTTGCAAAGGGGATAATGACTGTCTGCTTATCAAAGCTAATACAACTTTATAGCTGATTTCTGTCGCCAGCAGCAGTCTGCTGCAAACTGTGGTGAGCTTTGCTCTGAATTAGATGCCATAAATAACTCGTGTAGGTAGGCAGCTGATCATTGAAGCTTTTTCCCAAGTCTGGTTTGGCTTGTTTGCTAGAACTATAGGCTGAAAGTTCATGTATAGAGTTGCAGCTGCATATTTGTTTTTCCCAATCATAACTGAATAAAGATATGTTTTCAGTTGTGGATTGCTGCATAATGAATGTACATTGTGGTTAGGGAAGGCTGGAAACATCAGGTTTTGTTCCACAACACAGTGTAACACTGAGCAAAATGTTGTATTACTGCTTGTACCTTGCTCTTAACTACCTACCAAATACAACTTGCCTGTCAGAGAATTGAACTGCTGATGTGAAAAGCTCTTGAAATCTTGATATTTTAAAAAATCTGTCACAAAACCCATTACCTTGCTGCTTTAAAAAGCTTTCTGTGCTCTTCAGCATCTCATTTTGTCCTCAGAAAGCAGTTTTAATTTTTGTTGCAAACTTCCTTTGAAAATATGTAGGTGCTCCATCAGTGGGAATATTTGAATTCCATGGATGTTTAGTGGTAAACCTTCTTGGGGGTTGCATATTTTTTATCTCTTCATCTCTGTGCTGGTGCCTCCTGCACACATGGAGTATTTTGACTGGTTGATGCACATCACACCACAGCATTTGCTGCTGAGCTCAGGTTTGAAGTGTGTTAGCACAAGTCCAGGGGAGACTCTGCACATGCAGCCTCATGTTTGCACTTCAGTCCTGTTACATAACCATATGTGAATTTAATGCCATCCAAATACAGAACGTTCAGTGAAGGAAATGTGGGTCTGTCAGACCATTGTGCTGCTGCTGTTGGATTTTTATAGCCACAGCAACACCAGTTGGAAAAATGACATTTCTATACCTGTGGCTGTGTCTTTTTGCTTTGTGCTGAGCACTCACATCTATTTGCTTTAAAACCCCTCTGCCTCTGAAGACTTCTGGGGAATTGTTCTGAAAGAGATGACTGAAAACTAATAGCTGGCCATCTGGCTGGAAACAACATTATTAATTAAGTGTTCTCTTTTAAATCATTTACAAGTTTGAAATAAATGCTCTTTTCAAACATACTGAAGCAAGTTGAACTTGAAGCCTTTCTGAGGGAAACAGAGCATTTAATGTATCTCCTCACTAAAACTGAGGATGGAGAAGGAACCTTTGAGATGATCATTACTTAGATAAGCAAAGAGCAAAACAGCCTCTGAATTAGTCCTTGGGTGTTTTTCCTGGTTACTTTCTTTAAAAGACAACAATTAAGTTCCAACGCTGTCAGCTACTCACATTTTAAAAAAAAATAATAATAAATCTTTGCTCTACAATATTCATTGAGGTTTTTTAAAGATCTTTTCATTGTGGTCATCCCACAACCCGGTTGTGACCTCTCCTTTTCCACCATAGGGCTGATCTTAAAGTGTTGAACCAGGAGCTGGTTCAAAAGCTGCTCTTTCTGCCTTATACCAATAATTCATAATGTGTGGAGAATTATATTAATAAAACTAATTTTCAGTTAAATAGAGGGAGAATCAAAACTGCTTTGGGCTGGAGGGGCCTTTCCAAGCTCATCAGGTCCTACCCATGCTGCAGTTCCTGGTGGTTGCCCATGGAAATAAAGGAGCTAGGACATTGGAAGGACTGTGCAGCCATTTGGGTAGATGGAATTGTGTCCAGTCAGGAAGGGAGCACCCTCCCATGGTTTCCTGGAAGCAGCCCCTCTGTTCCCTCTCTAGTTGTGCATTTGTTCCCTGATGGGCTCTGTGCTGTCAAGTGTTGGTGCCTTGGAAATTATGGCTTGAAATTGAGCTCTGTAAGTCACTGCTTTGCATGCCAGGCTCTACTGGTTTGGAAGCCCTGTTGAGAGAGCTGCTTCTAAACAGGAATAAAAATAGACATTAGAGTGTTCTGATTTTAGAAAAAAAAAAGGCATTTATTGGATTATGATTGGCTGATGACTTTGAAGCTGGAGACAGTTTTATATTACAGAGTTTTTCACTCTGCTTATTCTCTCAGTTCCTGTCCCCCCCCCTCCTCTTTTTTTTCCCCTCTTTTCTTGCTTTCTATTTTTAGGATGGCATTTCAGAGTTTCTGCTCTGCTGGCAGGCCAGTTATTCCAGAGGAAAGAGGAAAGGTGGGACCTAGAGCTAACGAGCATCAATAGTCTGTTATTAATTTGGCTTTTGAGTTTGTGTTCAAAGTTTCTGTTTCCAGCTTATCTGATAGTGGATGAAAGATCTGGTTGTGCTTGAAGCCACTGATCAGGTGCATTTTGACAGTCTGCTCTAGAGCAGAAGAGAGGAAAGCAGAAAGTTTAGGGCTGGAGAGAGGTCATTCAAAGTTTTAGGGCAATTCTTTGTTCATTTTATATTTCCTTATATGTGTTTGTATATATTTAATATTTTTAATATGTGTGTAGAAATAAGTAAAAACTTGTATCCTATAGAATTAACTTCAAGTGGAAACTGGTATTTAATTAATCATTCTGTGGAGAAAAAGTATTGTGGCTTCATTTAAAAAAATGTTAATGGTTTGTTACCATTGGGATAAAATATGACCAGCCCTTGTTGAATGTTCCATGTGTCTCCATAAACGAAATAATGGGATGATGGCTTTCCAGTGCTGCTCAGAGTTGCTTTAAGGGCAGAAAAGCAGGAGGGGGAGGGAGGAGCAGTGAGTGGGGACGGCTGTGACATTCCTGCATCCCTCCTGGGGAAGGGCCTGGGCTGTGACTTGCATTCTGCTCTCTGTGTTTTATTTGGTATTTGTTTAGGGCTTGGGGTGGGTTTTTCTGTTTAAATGTTATTTTTCTTCCTTGTGCTGTGGTTGAGAACCTCGGACAACAGGGAAAGATGGTTATTGGAGGGCAAGGAAAGGAACAAAAATGTTCTCTATTAGGGCATCACTTGGTGTGACAGTGAGGAGAACAGCCCAGCCACGGATGCTCTTGGTTTTGAAGCCTGAGTGGGATTTGATTTTTGTTTTTAGTTCAGTAAGTCACATGTTTTTGACCCTGCGTGACATCTTTGCACGTGCAGAGCAGCTCTGCATTCACACCACTGTGAGAGGGGAACTGGGAAAGCCTAAAAGACTTGGTTGCCCTTTTGCTTTAGGATCGCTCTTGAGTTTACAAATTATATTGTATTTCATCCTTAATTTTTCTTTGCACTCCCTGTGCTGCTTGGAGCTGTGAAGAATATTTTTCTAGGCTCATTTGAAGCTTGAGGGTTGTCAGAAGCTGGCTGGAAGCTGGTCCAGTGTAACTGCATATGTAATGTATAGCTATAAATTAAAGCACCCAAGAATTGTTTTTAGAAGACAAGAATGATTTCAAAACACAGGCCATAACTTTTCTACCACTGGTTCAATAACTTATTCCTGTCGGTTAAAAATTGAGGTGGAGCAGCCAAGGCAGGGTTTTTTAAAATTTAATTTTGATTTTTTCCACTGAGTTTGTTTCTCAGAGATGCTTGCCCTCTCTGGAATAAAGAGGAGACAGACACACCTCTTGGTTCACCCAAACTGATCTGCACAGTTTATTTTATAGCTATCCTGGGGACTGAGGTCTGCTGCCTAATCTGAGGTTGGCACTCCTTTGGGAATGCAGTGTCCAGGCTGGCTCACGGGATAACCTTTCTCCAGTTTTGTTTTCTAGTCTTATCTCCTGGCACAAAGGACTGGAGGAGGAGGAGAGAGCAAGCCAAGTGTTTCAAATGTGCCTATATTTATATCCACCACGGTGGTTTTCAGGGCCCGAAGGAGGTGGCTGGGGAAACCATGTCCGTGTGTGTGTTTTGAGCAGTTTACAGGGATGAAGCAGCTCCTGTGTTTTCCTTTTGGGAATTCCCAGGTCAGCTCTTCCCAGGCTGTGAGTGGTGCAGCGTGCTGGCACAGCCAGCCACGCCAGCTTGCTGTAGCAAGGGGCAGGATGTTGGTGGAAGTTGAGATAGCAATAACCCCTGCTTTTATTTTGTCAATAATTTTTTATCTTGGACTTTAAGCCCAAATATTTTCTTAATATGCCAATAAATGGCAGAGTGGATTTGGAGCAAGCAGACATCTCTGGCTGTGCTGCTGTGTCTCATTAATGTTGTTTGGGAGCCAAGTTAATTTTAACAGAAATGACAACGCCGAGTTAATCTGCTTTCTACGTACTCTTATACTGTCGTATCTCTGCATATTATGATAATGATACATCAGTAACATAATTTTATTTATGGTTTCCACTTCAATGAGTGTAGTTCTTGTTACCTCCAAACCACTGTAGGAATGTTACTCACTGGGTGAACCACTTGTCTTTGAAGAGTGTGACTGTGATGAAGGGTTTTGTTTTCTCACATCCCACACCAGTGACTGGTACTTTGTTGTCACCGTTGCTCCCAGGGGCTGCTCAATACGAGTCTGTGGCTTTAGCTGCAAACAGGTGTGTCACGATTTCCTGGTGAATAGGCATCTAACCACGTGCAAAAAGCCATTTGGTGACTGTGTTAAAGGTGCCTCCGAAGTGACAAAACACTGAAGATGCAGATTCCTTTATGCCTTTTGATGTCCCTTCAAAGAAAAGACTAAACGATGCTCTTTGTGTAAGGTAAGTAGCCCATTAGTGGTCATGTCCCTTAATGAAGAACCCGAGCTCTTGAGATATCCTCAGTCTAGCACTTTTCTAGGGTGTTCAAAGCATTTTTCCACCTTGCTGTTACAACCAGGTGGAACGGGGGTGCAGAACTGGGTGTTGCTGGGCTCCGCAGGGATTTGGGGCGTGCAGAACGTGAGCAGCCGTGTGGCCCTTGTGCAACAATGAGCAAGCCTGGAAATCCTCCTCCACTCCTCACCCAAGCCTGGCTCTGCAGTTCAGGCGTTTATTAGCACACAGATAAACTAATTGTACAAGAGGCAACATCACCTGGCAGTTGCCTAATCCTCCCGTGAGCAATAATCTGCTACCCAAATGTGTTGGGCAGTGCAGATGTGAAACGCTATAACTTCATGGCCCTCTTTAATTCACTGAAAATTAGCTGCACGTTTTGTCAGAGAGGAGACTATTTCAGAGCAGGGATGTGCAAAGGTCAGTGACTGGAATTGTGCCTGGGGTGTACTGAAAACATACTTCTTAAAATCCTATTCCTTTAAGTTGCACCGAAAGAACCTTGTATAAAATAACCTCTTGTTGCTGTCAGGTGGTGGTGTCCATATGCAGCTCTACTTTCCTTGTCTTGTTGCCTCCACTGAAGCCCTTCATGAGATTATTTCAGCTAAACCCTCATTCTCTGGCATTCGGTCTCTTCCTCTCAGTGCACTGGCAATACTTAAAGTGATAGCTCAGCACCTAATAAAAGTGGGATTATCTCTAAGCTGGAAATAAGTACGAAGAGTGGGAATGATGGGGCTTGCTCTTCATTAAGGATTCGCTCCATAAGGCTTGGAGTAACTTCAAGCAAGGTGAGGGTCTTCAGAGGACTTTGTCACTAACTGCTTTTTACCACTTGCGAGCTATTTAGGCTTTGGCTGTTCAAACTGTTCTGATGATCTCTCTCCAGTCATGCAAATATCACAAGCTGTTCAACTTGTTCATTTATTCTCTTGGAAAGGCAGAGAGGAAAAACAGCCTTGACTTGCACCCTGGAGGGAGCTTTGCAAAGGCAGGCTGAGGATTCTGGAGGGGGGGGAAACTGTGGAGTGTTCCATTCTTTTGTTGATTATCCTTTGCTTTCTGTCATCTCTTAGCAAATAATGAATAACAGTCCTAGGATGCTGGGAGACATGGAATCTGGAAGTGTTTATTGCAATGTGTGTGAACCATAGTCATCCCCAGAGCTGATTTTCTCACGGGCTGGCCTGGTGTGTGCCTGGGGCAGAAGTTTACAGCTCTCTCTGCAATAAAGGCTCGGGGACTCTGGTGGTTCTGCTCCCCGGGTCCCTGTGCAGGGCAGGCACTGCCCATTCTGCCCTCAACACCTCTCTCCAATTTCCATCAGCCACAGAGGACTCTGCTCTGCACAGCCCTTTGCTGGTTGTGTGGGGAGCACTTTGCCTTTACGTCCAGGGCTAGAACACACCACAAAAGCAGAGAAAAGCTGAGTAAAGCCATTGCTGCAATAGGCCTTAAACAAACTTAAAGAATCGTGAGGTTTTTCCTTCCTTCCTTTCGTGGTTTATTTTTGTCTTCATTTTTTCTCTGGGGGAGGGCTGTGAGTGCTGAAGATTTGTCTCTGAACGTGAACACTGACATTTTGTAGGGGATTGTGCACGCTGTTGTTTGGGGGGGTTTATCCCCTTGCCCACCCCAGGAACAGCTTCTTTTAAGACTCAGATTTCCCCGAGCTCAGTGGTGCAGCAGAGCTTGCCATGGTCAGCCCTGTGTCCCTGTGGGGCTGGAGGGAGCTCCTCTGCCCCTGCACCCTGGGGGTGAGTAACATGGTCCCACCACATCCACACGTGCCTGCAGCCCTGCATGTTCTGGAGAATTTTGCCACGCTGAGCCCCATATAAGTCAGTGGAACTAATCACATGTCTGAGTTCAACCATGTGATTCCCTTCCTGAGCTCTGCAGCTGCTCCTGCATGGCTGTGGCGTTGCCTGAGCTGTTGTCAGATGCATCTCCCTGCAGTAATGCTGCTTTTATTCCATTTTTTACCCTTCCTAGCAGATCTGTTTAACAGTGGGGTTGCTGCTCCTTTGGACTCTGAAAACGTTTTGGAGAGGATTGCTTGTAAAGTGATTTTTCAGCTTGCAGTGACTGCAATCTGCTCACTAAATACCTCCTTAATATTTTTCTTTGGGTTCGAAAGAAAGTGGAACATCAGATAATTAGTTTAACTCCTTGTTTCCAGTAATCACATCTCTGTGGGCAAGCAAATGTAAAATAAAAGGAAACATTCTGGGACCGGGTAAGGATGTGGCTTCACATTACACCATGGATTTAGTCTGGTAGGAGATGGCCATTAAAAGGCATAATGCCATTTCTGTCTCAGTGAGTCTGCTGCTGCCTTGTGCAGAGTTTGCTGGAGTTCTGAGAGCCTCTTTTATCTTGATGGCAACAAGATCACCCCTTCTAATACCTTGTAAATCATACACTTTTAAATCAGGCTTGTGGGTAGAGTTTTGACCTCTGTATTGAAATTGGTAACCTGCACAAGCGTGTCTTTCAGAAATGCATCCTGTCTTTATTTAAAGAGACCGAGACAGAGATTCCACTGTTCTTTTTTTTTTCTTTTAACAGCTAATAGTCTCCTCACGTTGAAAAAAAAGGTACCACTTTTCAGCTGCAATTGGCCCAGTGTCAGTTTACAGCATTGCTTCATTTTACCTCTCTTGGCCAGACGGACGAGTCCTGCAATATTCCCTTTTTCCCCTTCACTAAACACACTCTGACCCTGCTGGGATTCACACCTCACTCAGTCATTGCCTTAAAAAAATGGATTGAATTTCTTAGATCTTTTTAAGGCTTGTTTTTTTGCCCTACACTGGTTTTGTGGGTATATTTTCACCAAGCTTTACAGAGCTAATTGCTTTATGTCCTGTGTTTGGAAAATTACCTTTTATCATCAAAATTTCTGCTCTAATAGTGGAATGAGATTAAATTTGAGAAGGTCTTAAAACTAGATTACCCAGCCTTGTGGTGGTCTTTAGTTCTGTGTGGGTCTTCTAATGTTTTTTTTCCACTGGAGAGAAAATTTCCCCCACCAAATGATGTTTAATCAGGTGATGTTGAATTTTGCCCCATGATGGGTTTTTTCATGTTCTGGTTTGTGTGCCCTTGTAGGGTGTTTTCCTTCAAAGGAGCTCTCTGAGAGCAGCTCCAGGAGGGTGAAGGCACTTCTGAAGTTGTGTCCTGTATTGCTGCCTTAGTCTAAATTGAAGTCTGTGGTTTTCCTCGTGACTGGGGAGGGTTGGGAGAGAGCGTGTTGGAACATGGGTGTCCCCATGGCCTGACACTTCTGACTCTGTGGAGACCAAACTTCACAAGCTCCTCTGCAGAGGCAGCCCCAGCACAGGACTCAAGAGGTTTGATTCTTCCCACCTAGAAAAACCCTGGTGGTTTTTTTAGTACTTCTCATTCTGCTTAGGAATATTTTTGGGATACTATGGGCTGCTGTGGGAAGGTGGGAAAGTTGCCTGGGAAGGTATCTGAGAAGGTTTCCTTAAATCCCCATCACCTCTGAGGAGCAGAACAGTGCTGAGTGGTGAACCAGTTCAGCTGTGCCGTGCTTATGAGAAGCAATGAAACAAGTCAGAGGTGGGATTTGAGTGTGATTTCCACAACTTTAGGAAAACCAGAACTTTAAGATCCTCTATGCTACATTCTTCCCGATTCATCTTCGTTTTTATTTAAGCAGGATTTTACACTTTGAGGCGGGGTGTGGGAAAGGCAGATATTAACAATCCTGCAAGTATTTCTTTTATGGGTGAATTCAGGACAAAACAATGTCTTGTTGTTTCAAGCTACACTTTGCATTTCTGCCCCGAGGGGAAGAATATGGTTGCAGAGCACGGCAGGCTTGCTTGGACAGGCTGCAATGAATCCTAACTAAGTGCTTGGTAGCAGCGCGTGCTTTTAACTTCATAAATATACATTGTGGTGATGTTAGAGGAGACCTCAAGATTATAATTATTTGAAAGATGCTTTACGAGTGCTTAGCAAAGCAAACCAGTGTGCAGTGGCAGTGAGGGGATGCAGGGAATCTTCCCTCAGCCCATGTGAGGGTCTCAAGCAGCAGAAGACATCTGTGTCTTGGCATCCTCCGGCAGGGCTGTGCTGGGCTCCTTGCAGCAGCACTGAAATACGTGTTCAGATACATCTCCTGGGGGCAGAGTGATGCTGAGGTGGGTTAGAGCACCAGCTGAGCATTAAATCATCAGGATGATGCTGAACTGAGGCTGGTCCCCTGAATTTCCTGTATCTGAAAAGCTGCAATTCCAGGGACTAATTAGAAGGATGCATTTTGACTGATTACCAGGCTGATGCTCTAGCAAAGCTCAGAGACCTGGTGGGGTGACAGGGCTGTTTGTGAGCAGAAGAGTGAGTCATTTAGCATTTACCTGAGTGGTTTTGAGGTCCAAGAGAAGCTTCCTGTGCTGGTTATTTCAGGGTCCCTCTCTGGTGTTGTCACATTGCTTAGAGAAAAAGGGCTCGTACTCCTAAGCTGTAAGATGGGGGATGGTTACCATTATGTGGAATCTTTTATTTGCTTTATTCTTGATTTTAATCTAGTGCAGAATGAGTTTTGGCATTTTGGAGGAAATAAAGTAGATAAGGTTGTAAACTGTTGTGGTGCAAATTGTCAAAAAGTGATTAATCCTAGAGGCTCTTTATTTATTTGTTGTTTTTGTGTGGACAGTCTCCAACACAGAGCTGCATTGTTACTTGTGATGCAAAGCTTAAATTGTAGGCACAGCTTAACACTGTCCTGTTCCTGTGCAGAGTTTCTGGGACAGAAATGGGTGTGCAGCTGTAGAGTGGCACACCCAGGGGAGCTTGGTGGGTCTGGAAAGCTTAGAGCCCTTGCATTGGGCTGCCTGGATGTTGTCACAGTGTGAGTGGGCTCCACAAAACATGTGGGAGCTGAGATGCCTCTTCCAAGTGTCACATGTGCCACACACATGCTCTCTGTGTGTGTGTGTGTGTGTGTGTGCAGGGTCTGCAGCTCTGACCAGGCATGAAGAAAGCAGGAAGAAATGCTGGAAACCTTCAAGCTCTGCCCCAAAACTCTTTTTTCATGGGTCTGGGCAAACCTGGAAGCACGTTAGCTGGAGGAAAGCTGTTTAAAATGGCAACGTGATGAATTTCCACTTCATTTCTCCATGAAGTCAATGCTTGGACAAGGGTTGCAGCCTGGGAACCATTCAAGTGCAGGCTGAGAAGAAAGGACACTGCTCACATACCTTTGGGTTTGTTTCTGCTCAAAATAGCACATACTCATGGAAACTGGTGCCCATCTTGCCTGAACTGGACCTTAAGTGGGCCCTGTTCTCTCTCCCAGCAGTGCCAAAAGCCTGTTCCCAAGTAAACCTGCACAGGATGGACATTTAGCCACCTTTCATTCCTCTGGGAACATTCCAGGGTTGTCTCGTTTCCCTTTGGGTCCCCCAGTCAGAAATGGGGCACGTCCAGGGTGTAACACATGGACAGTGAGGGAGCCCTGCAGCCTTTCCTGAATCCCTGGATTTCCTGGGTGTACACAGCAGTAGGCTGTGGTATCCTCCATGCTTTGTGGGAGCATTTTCCTTGCTGCTAATCCTGTGTGCAGCACATGAGGCCGTTTCCTGTCGGCAGCGCTTTCCCCGCAGGGAAAAATGTGGTTTCAGAGCCGCCTGCCATTGCATTCCAGGGCAATATTCCACCAGCTCCCAGCTGCCCTCTTTCCCAGAGCCCTTCAGATCTGGGCAGGGGAGAGGATGCACCCTGGAAGAGTTGCCCTTTCCAGCCACCAGTCTTTCCCAGGGAAAGTTTGCCCTTGGCCACATGAAAGGGAAGGAGGGTGGTGGGATTGGGCCAGTTGGCTCCTGGTGGAGCAGCCTGGGGGGAGCAGGACAATGCCTGGGTTAACTTCCCTCCTCCAGAAAATGGCCAGGCTCCTCATGTGCTGCAGCAAAATTTATGGGATACTCTGATGTACAGCGTTTTGAAAAGAAGGATCAGCTTGCACAGCGTTAGATGTTGATGCCAGATGTATTTGGATGTGGTTTGCTTTGTTCTTGAACAATAGGCAGTTTTAAAGAAAGAGGAATATTCCTTGTGCCCATATGTCCCATTGTTTCCATCATGGGTATAATCCTGGCTACAGGGCTCAGCATTATCATGCTGATTGTGTTTGGAGTGACTCATACAGTCGGATATTTGTCATCCAGTTTGTGGAATCTTTGATCTCTTGGCTTCTTTTCTGATCAAATCTGGATTTTGCATCCTGGGCTGTAGTAACTGCATGGATTTGGGAAGCAGTTCTGAAGGAGACGATTCCATCACTGCACACCTTGCTGGAGCTGTTGGCTCTAAGCAATTAGTTAGTTCTGCTTGGTTCTCTCGTAGTTTTTCATGGTTTTACCAATGGGGATTTCAAAGGGAAAAAATATGCAGATTTAAAAAAAAAAAAAAAAATTTCTAATGGCAAACCAACAACATGAATTTAAAAATAATTTTCTGAATACGCTGAAAGAATAAGGAAATCCTCCTGAGTGGTACTTGCTTTTAATGTAAGCTAAGCATCTCTTGCTTCCATAAGCATAGACAAAATGTGCTTTGGAAATGATAGGAAGCATTCAGGAGCTCAGGCAAGTGAGGATCATTTAGCTTGTCGTCTTCTGTGGAATTCTCAGGTCTTAATTAATTTACCTAAGATGTCAATGAGTGCTTTCATTTCTCCCTGAAATGCAGGGCTGGTGACTGAATTGGAATAAACAGATACTGCAACACGATTTCCTGGCTGTGTGAGCCAAACTTGAGAAACTTGGAGTGATGAAACCCTAATTGGATTAAATGTTTTCCTTTACCATTGGGGATATGGATAAAATTCCTGTCTTTCAGTGGTTTTGTTTTGCCAGTGCTGGTTGAAGATCCTGGGCTGGTGGGTTTTGTTACAATGGGCTGAAGAGCAGATGGCAACTATGGAAGTGTAAATTAGCAGCAGCTGACAGTTCTGGAGAGCTATTGATTGTGTTGGTACCATTGGAGGAGGAGAAGTGCTAGATACCCCCTCAATCAATAAAGGGAGAATAGAACTTCCTTGGAATCATTTCACTCCCTTAACCCATCAAGAGTTCTTTCTTCTGGCCACTTACACTTTCTCTGGGGTTCTTTTTTATTCACCAGAATAACTTGTGGTGTGAAACCTGGACTAATTCTTTATGGACAAAAATTCCTGGGCTTTATCAGAGCAAAATTTTGGGGTTTAAATATTTAATTCTTCTTTCCCAGGCTGTTTACATTCAGGCACACAAAGGTGAGGAGGGGAAGGAGAGTGGGCCAAACATGCCCATCGGAAGAGCCTGGGGGAACCTTTTGTTTCTCTGGAGGGGTTTTTTGCTGACTTGGGAGTGGTGGTGACAGGTTTTGCAAAAAGTAACATCCTGTTTCCTTGGCCGACCAAGTACTGACTGTGAGTCAAGGTTTTTCGGGGAAAAACTGGATTTAGTAATGCAGGATTATCATATTGGCTCAGCAGCTTGGGTACCTGCCGTGGATCAAAGCTGGCGTGTGAGGCAGCAGAGGAGTTTCCAGACCTTCCCGTAAGGGCCTTGGCAAAGGCAGCAGCAAAAGAAAGGAAAGTCTCTGGGCCTTCTGCAGCTCACAGCACAGGGTGATGGACTACCTCCTACTGCAAAAAAATTGCTCATTTTCACCCAGTTTTAGGCAATTACTCAAAATGGCAATTTTTTTCTTTTTGCCTCAAAGAATTATAAAAGTCCTATCAAGCTTAGGCGTAACGTGAAAGAAGTGAGTAGAGCAGCAAACCCAAAGTGCTGGACTCTTTTCTCAGCCCAATAAATAAATAAATGGACATGCAGATTGTGGGACAGCAGTGGATGGTGGTGCTTTACTCCAGGACTGTTCCATAGCATGGAGATGTTTTACATGGACCAAATGAAAATATAGGATATAAAATCAAGAAAGGTATTTGCCTTGCTGGTAGAGATTTTCAAATGCAGCTGGTTCTGGAAATAACTGTTGTGTGGGGCAAAACTAATCTCTGCCAGGTGTCCCCTCCTCAGCCCTGGAAGTGTGGAGCAGAATGTCAGGATTTACAGGACACTGAGGTGGTGGTGTGTTCCCATCCCTGTCCCACCTCCTTGCCTGGCTCACAGCCCGTGGAGCAAATGGGAGCTGAGTCCTGACTGGGAGCTTCGTGTTGGGTAAAGAAGTGATTTTTTAAACATAAGCAATTTCTCTGCGTATTGTTGAGAATTCCGTTGTGGCTTGATTTCACTGTTTGGAAATATTTGTGGTTTTACTCCAAGGGTCTGGTTCCTGGGGAGGGGGAGCACTGTCCCAGATTGCTTCTGCAGCTGCTGGAGGCTGCGAGAGCCTGCCCTGCTCTCCAGCCAGGGATGCTATTCCTTTCCCAGGATATATTTCTGCAGTTCCAGCCTGGAGCAGCTGCGTGTGCTGCCCCATTCCCCAGAGCCACGTTATATCCAGCAGTGCAAGGAGGCCTTGCTGGGGGACACGGCAGAGCAGGGAGAAGAGGGCTCAGAGCTGGGGATGGAGCCCATTCCCTCCTGGCCCAGCAGCCCAAATCCAGCCTCTCTGGGGCTCCCAATCCCTCCAGTAAAAGGGGCTGCTGTTTTCCTGAGTGAAGAAAGGAGTTCTGGGTGGGTCTCTCCCTTTTTGGTGTCATGTTGGGCTCTCATGCCTGGATCAGTGACAGTGGATGTGGCATCATCTTTGGCATCCTTCTGGACCAGCATCACCCACGGGCTGGATCTGAGACTTCTTTTTCCTTCCAGTCTTTCAGTGACACAGCTGAGGGACATGTTCATTTCCACTTTATCGCTTGTATATCTACGCACATACACGTTCATCTTTAAATCTGACAATTTTCCCTTTTCATTCATTTTTTTTTTCCCCTCCAAGTGAGAAAAAGCCATCTTTAAGCTCCGCTTAGCAAGCACGGCCGAGGTGTGACCCGAGCTGCTGTCGCAGCACTGCTCGTGGAGCGCAGGGAGGGCTCTGCCAAGGCTTTGGGAGCAGGAGGAAAGCTCAGCCCCAGCTCCAAGAGGCCGCTGTTATTCAGCGCTCAGGAATGCAGAGGCAGCGCTGCAGCCGGGCTGTGGGCGGCTGTTTGCTTTGCGGTTCTTGCTGGGGGGTGGGTGATTTTGAAAAGCACTTGCTGAATTCGCATTTGGTTGAATAATGGCTACTTTATGCACAAATGATAAATGTTAGTCACAGCGGAGCAACAGAAGTTTCTTGTGTTGGTCATGGGTTTGGCGTATCAAAAAAGGCAGAGGGGGAAAGGAAGGAGAAGAGGGCGAGCGCAGGGTAGCAGGGCTTCAGAAAGTGCAAAGTTAAACAGAGCTGCATTTATGTTATGTGACATCTTTAAGCCTTTGGCTCTCCCCACTCAATGCCAGATATCTAATTTGGAAATATTTATTGTAACTGGCATATCTTTTAGAAGCCTGTCATCACGGAAAAACTGTCACCAAACTGGCCCTGCTAACTTGGTTCTGTGAAGTGCCTTTTTTTTCGGTGCTTCAGAGGCAGATGAATCATTTCTGCTTTCCCATGGCGAGCAGTGGCTGCTGCAGGAAGGATTGTAGGATCTCAGCTGGATGGATGTGGTGGCTTGGTTTGGGGTTTGTCTGTTTCCCATTCCAGAATCAAAGGTTCTGCACAACGAGATGCCCGAAAGTGTATTCCTAGGTTTTTAAAAGTGTCTCTGACTGAGCACCTGGATATTTATTTTTCCCTCGTGTGCAGGAGGTTCACCAGCCCCTCTCAGAGTCACACTTCATGACCTGATTATCTCAGGTGACTTTAGTGCTGTATTATGGAATGAGGATGGAGATCTGCAGAAAAAAATTAAAAGAACAGGTTTGAGAATGGAATTTTTTTTTCCCAGCTGACTTTTTTTTCAGCACTTTATTCTCTTATTGCCTATTTGCTATTATTGCTCCTTTAAAAAAGCAAAGCCCAGGGCTCCTCATTTGGCTGAGGTTAATCTGGGTGCCTGGATCACCGAGATGTCTCCCTGCATCCAATATTTTTACTCTCCTCTACATCAGCCCGACTCACAGCCAGGAGCCCAGAATTTCAGCTGTCATGCCTGTCCTAACCTGGTGTGAGATCCCAAAAAGTACCCCGCGGGGGACCCTGGGCTGTAGAATCCAATAACAGGCTTTGCCTTTAGGAGAAAAGGTACAAACCCCAAATGACACCATTGTAACACCTCCCAGAGGGCTGTGAAGAGGTTTAGGTGGGTACAGATGGTGTTGGTTTGAAGCAGAACTTTGCCAGGCTCTGCTGGTCTGGTTGGTCCCTGCTCTCCTCCTGGGGTTTGCAGGGAGACTTGGTTAAAACTGGCCTTTGCTTTGCTTATTTTGAATTCCCTTGTGTCAGGCACTGGGATTCAGGCCCAAAGGGAACCAGCTGCAAACACTCTTGATGAAGCTGAACTTCTTGCTCTGCTAAACTGCAAAGCCCTTCCTGGGAAGGGTGGATTAGAGAAATCCCTGTTCCACTGGAGGCAAAAGGATTTCTCCCCTTGACTTCCGTGCAGCAAAGACCTTGTGCAGCCACTAGAGAAGGTCAGGGAAGCAAGTTTGTAATTAATGCAGGGGGGAGGAGGAATCCACAAATATTTCCATGCTTTCCCAAAGATGAAAGGGGGGCTCTGCCTGTCGCTTTTAACGTCAATAATGTTAATAATGCAAAGCCACAAAAAGGAAATTAAACTTGAAAAACCATGTTAAAATAGCACTGAGAATTTGACTATAGCCCACAGAGGCAAGGGAGTTCAAAGGGAAGACTGAACTTTGTCTGACCCTGATGTGCTTAGGAATTGCAACACACTTTCTATGTAATATCATCCCATTTGGAGAGTCTTTACCAGAGCACCAAGAGGAAGGTTAGTGTGGCACCCTGTTTAAAATTGGAGTTTTTCCCTGTGTAGTTTGTACAATGCTGAAAAGAAAGACTTCAAAATTGTGGCTTAATACATCCCAGCTCCCAAATGACTCTCTGTGTCTCCATTTATGATACCTAGCAGAAAAGTAGAAATCTTAAACAATAGTTTTCTGTTTGGAGTTTGTTTTCCCCCCCAGAGAAGGTATATGAACAAAATGCCCTCCCCTTGGGGGTTAAAACTCTGGTGTTCCTCTAAACCTTTAGGCTCTTAAGTTGTAAATCACTTCACTTGATACATGTTTTTTATTAAAACCCATTGAACTTTTTTGCTGTATCTCCCTGGCTGGTGGTTTGACTGATTTTTTTTTTTTCCTGTTCTTGCTGTGCTATCTTGGTTTTGGTATGCATATGTGTGGGGGGAGCTTTTTTAGTGGTTTTTTCCCTTTTGCTAGTTTGGAGTTTGGTTACAGGTGTTGGTATGTTTTGGCCCTGCACTTGAAATGCTGTCAAGAAATGTAGCACTTAACAAGCTGGGAAATTCTTGAGTTAATGAGCGCTGCCTTTCTCACAGGTGTTACAACTCGTTCACTTTTGGCTTCAGGAGCAGGTTTTAATCAGAGGTTTGAGTGTTTGCTTGTGTCCTGGCAACCCCCAGAGGAGCTGTGTGCCAGCTGCCTCCTTCCCAACACGCTGGTGTAAACTTACTGCCAAGGAGGGGTGATGCTGTGACTGCAGTTTTGTACCAGTGTGATGGGATGAGGCTGTTGGCACTCACAGGAGGAGCTCTGGTTGTGTTCACCCTTGGCCTCACCAGAGCCCCTTCTCTGGGCCAGCAGCTCCACTCTGGGGTCCTCCAGATCCCCTTTGTTGTGCCCATCACCTTCCCTGCTGCTTGTGCTGAGGTCTCCTTTAAGCCACGGGTAAGATTCCTTCTGCTTTTGGTGTCTCCTGTCTCTTCCAGTGAGTGTTTTGGTTTCCACCAGAACTGGTGGAGGGGTTCTCCCTAATGCTCCTAAAAGTGCTCCAGCCAAACCCTTTGGAGGGAAAGTTGTGCACACAGCCTAGCATGCTTGGCTGACCAAAAAACCCCAAACCCCAGGGTGGCCCGAGAGGTGGAGAGGTGTTTGTGGCCTGGGTTGGGAGCTGCAAATGAGTAATGTGGTGTGCAGGAGGAGCATGAAGCTGCTCCTCTGGAGCCCTGGGGTCGTGCTTGGGTAGTGTGGAGTAACTGAGTGAGAGGAGGGAAGTCCCCAGAAGATCCCCATGTTGGTGGGGAAGCCTCCCCCCCTGCCAGCTGCTGCCTGCTCGGGGACTCTGCTCAGGAGGGGTGGAGAGGCTGGTGGAGGGAGGTTTTGCCCTTGTATGTGACATGGGCTGTGCACAGCTCTGAGCTCCCCAGTTTCAGTGGTGCCACCTGGAGAGGGTTGCCCAGCCCCTGTGGTTTTGCTCTGTGTGTGCTTCACGTTTGTCAGCGTGAGGGGAAGGTTTCTTGGTGAAGTGTGAAGTCTGCAACGTGGGTACTTGAGTTTGGGTTTGTGTTTGCTTTCTTGGAGGAGCTCCAGGGAAGCTCTTCTCCTCTGAGTAACTCTGGAGGCCTCCTGGACAGGCTGAGCACATGGAATTCCCACAAGAGACACTCCAAAAGAATTTTTTTTTTTTTTAAATAACAGCCAATTAATAAGAGACTGCTGCTGTATAGACTCACTGTGTACTCATTCAAAATACGTTTGATTATGCCAAACCACATAGAATAGATGGGACAAAGGCATTAAAATTTACAAGGGAGGGGTGAGTATTTAATTTTCCCAGTGACCTGTGAGAGACCCAGGGAGGGTGACTGGTCAAGGGCAATCCACAGAATTCACTGCTGGAGCAACACAGGAATGACGTGTAAGCCCTGGACTGTGAGAAGATTTCTTAATGGTTTTTTTTTCAAGTTCTACTAAGCAAATCTATGCACAGCCTGATCCAAGTATACTGACCTGATCCAAACCCCATGTGCATACTCTTCCTGAGCTTTGGATGAAATCCTCAGTGTCCACAGAGGAGCAAGGGAGTTGCTGGTTGGGGTGGTGTGTGTGTCTGCCCTGGGCTCTGCAGAGCTGGGGTGTGCAGCATTGCACACAATCTCCACACACACTTCTACAGGACTTTAGGCAGGAGGACTGCTAACAAGTAGGAAAACTATTAAAAATGTCTGTATTAGAACAGTGCATATGCAAAAAAATGTTACTCTCTGCTGTTGTTGCAAAGAATTTCCTGTCTTGTCACTGTGAGATGAAAGATAAAGTTTATTATTTCTTGTTGCAGTTACTTTTGCAAAGAGCACACGGGGGTTACATGGAAACAACGTTCCCCAAGAGGGGATGGGTAGAATTGGAATTCTGCTCCTGTTGCAGCTTCAGCTCTGGGAGTCTCCCCGTGCCTCTCCTTCCTTGCTTTGAAATGGAGCAAAGAATTCTGTGGGGCACTGAGAAAACCCTGCCCAAGAGTATCAGACACTTGAATGCTGGTGTGATGGGCACCATATAATTGTATAAATGGCATCTAAGATACAATTTTCCCTTTCAGCTTATTGCAGGCATTGTGTTGTGTTATGGGGTCAGAAGGGAAAGCGTGATGCTCTGTGTAGAACTTCAGCATTGTGAGCCATTTCTGCTGGGGGCTGGAGCATCCTCGTGTTGGTGGGCACAGACAGAGTGTGCAGGCTTGGAGGGAGGGCAGCAGCAAAGTGTGATTC
Source organism: Anabacerthia variegaticeps (assembly GCA_035583185.1). NCBI lineage: Eukaryota > Metazoa > Chordata > Aves > Passeriformes > Furnariidae > Anabacerthia > Anabacerthia variegaticeps. The sequence goes on along the minus strand of JAWWEW010000017.1, from coordinate 1,809,601 downwards.
ATTGTAAGCCATGCCCACAGCGTGCCCACAGCCAGGAAGGGAAATGGGGCTGCCCACCGACCCTGCTGGGCATGACATGCACTGACACAGCACCCAAAACCCCTGCTGGGGACTTGGGAGCTCTGCAGGGCAGCAGGCACACTCATCTTCTCCACTCAGCCCTGCTCTGAGCTTTGCCTTTTTTAGGGCAAGGGAACACACAGCCATGGGCAGGCCTAACTCATTCAGCTGATTAAACTTATTTCAGTTCTGCTTGAGCTGGATTTCTGGGATGAGGTAAGGCATGCTCTACAGTTGCCTCCTGTATCCCCTTCTCTCCTTTCCTGCCTTCTTTTGGGGAATAACAAAACAGATCCCTGGCCAAGTTAGGCATGGGAGGGAGTAAACTGCAGGGAAGGCAGACATCAAACCTAAAGTGGGTCCTGAAGTGGCTGTGTTGGGATTGGTCTGGTGGGACAGCTCTGCTGCTGCCACTGGAGTGGCAGTGGGTCAGTGTGTGTGCCAGGAGGGATGTCAGCACTTGGAAAAGCAGGAGATGCCTCGCAAGGTTGCATGAGGAGGATGAAGCAGGATTGTCAGCTTGAACTCCTAAATTACTTAGAAGTTCTAAATTTTTTTTTCCAAAAAGAAAACCAATCCCAATCTTTAGGAGAAATTGTATCCAAACTTGACTTGCTGAGAGTCATGGGCAGATCAGGAGGAGGAAAAGAGCAGTGAGTAAACATTTCGTTGGTGGGGTATTTTTAAGGCAAATCACTATAGCCAGTGAGTTGTAGTTTGGAATGGTGAATATTTTTTGTATTTTATTGGTGAAGTATTTGGTCTCTCAGTGACTTCACTGGGATAATCTTGGTCAATTATTTTGTAGAACTGCCTCCTGGGTGGGTGCCCCCACAGTACAGAGCATCTTCTATCAGTGTGTGTCCTGATTTGCCACAAAACCTTCTGGGAGTTTCCCCAGAGGCATGTGCAGCAAAGATGTTTTGACTGTACCTCTGCTAATGAAGATCTGCTGTTTCAGATGGCTTTTTGTCTTGCACATATGGGAAGGACCACGTTGTGACAGCAAAAGGCAGGGGAAGATGGTTGAGCACAGAAAGGAGGGCCCTGTTAAATGTGAGCATTTTGCAGCCCCTTCTGGAGCGTGTTGTTCCTCGTGACTGTGGTGGGCTCTCACAGTGTCTGCCAGCTGGTTACTCAGTGCTGAGCTGGGGAGGGAACCAGGCAGGGTGCTCACTCCTTGCCAAGCCCAAGGCTCCAGCAGAACCCTTCCTCTTCATCCCTTTTCCCTCTGTCAGTGAGGTGACCCAGGGGAAAATCCTTAGGGGACAGCTGAGGGGAGAGGAGAGGCTCTTGCTCAGCAAGCTGGGTGTCTGGCCTGGATTGCATTGCTCTTGGCTCTGGGTCTCAGTGCCCACTGAAAAGCAGATTCCTGAATCCCACAGAATGATTGAGGCTGGAAGGGACCTCTGGAGATCACCTGGTCCAACCCCACTGCTCAAGGGAGTCAGGCTGTTCCCTACAAAGCTGGTACTTGTGTCCTGTGTTCCTTCTGGGCAGCAGGACTCAGACCTGCCTCAGGAATTTAACCAAGCTTGGGAATGTCACAAAAAAGCTGAGTTTTCCTGTGGAGTGTTGTGACTTAGTGATATTCTCCAAGGTAACTAAACAGTCTGCCAGTATAATTTTCTATCAGTTATAAATGTTAAATAATTTATAACAGTAAAAAAGACATCCTTAGTGATCCTGCTGCACTGACAGTTCTGGCAAAAAAAGGATTACAAGAATCACTTTAATTCACGTTGTTGTGCCAAGGACGACTTCAGGCCTGGCTTGGTGAAAACAGGAGATAAAGGAGCTGAGGTTTCCCCTTCTGAGTTTTCATCCAAGATTTAGGGCTGTGCAAAACCAGGCTGGAGAACACAGACCTGCACGTGGGGAGATGTTCTACCACGAGCAGGGCTGAAACATCTCCATGTGTGTGCCTTGTCAGCAGCAACACCTTCCTGGGGCAAGAGGAGAGTCCCAAAGCTCTGCATGGATCACTGCCAGTTCAAAATACAGCCCTCTGCTTTGCCTCCCAGCAAACAACAGCCCATATGCTCATTAGAGCTGTACTTACATCGTGGGCAGGGATGAAAAGGACTTGATTGCATAAACAGAAACAAAACACGAGTAACAATTGGTGGTAGAGAATAAAGGAGAATAAAAAATGCCCCCCGAAATTGTTCTAGCCAGTAACACCCCACAGGAAGGAGGGCTTGTTCTCTGGGAATGCAGTGCCACAAGGAGAGCTGAGTACAAGCAGCCCACAAGTTTGACAAGGTCAAACCATCGATTTTTCACAAGGCTTGTTCTTTATTTATTGTTTTGGGGGTTTGGGTTTGGTTTTTTGGCAGTGTAAGTTGCTTTTGCTTTGTGATCTTTGGGCATTGTTACTGGAAATGTGCACATTTCCATCAATGAAGAACATACACTCTGATATTTTTGGTATTGTGCCACCTGTGTGGGTCATTCACTCAAGAGCTGGACAGGATGATCCTTGTGGGTCCCTTCCAGCTCAGAATATTCTGGAAGTCCAGTCTGCTGAGCTTTTAGCTCCAATTCAGCTCATGGTGACTCTGACTTTCATTTATCCCTCTTCAGACTCAGTCATTGAGATTTTATTGTCTGCAATCTATCATGGAATGCCATTTAAAAAGCGTTTCAAGATGTAAATGAAACAAATCAAGCCCAGCAAGTGTTATTTAAAAGGGTGATCTCTTTCTGCACCATGTGTGGAAGGTCTTCACATGGCAGAATGTTTAATACTACCTGGGAGAATAAAGACAAGTATTAAAGAGAGCTGAGTGGGATCCAGCTGCCTCCTGCCTCTGCAGAGCAATCCCTCCTCATGTCCTCAGTGCCAGGGGTGGGCAGCTTGTTCTCAAGGCACCTCTGACCTCATCATCTCCAAACTTCACCAGAACTGCTTCCCCAGTGTCCTTCTTGCTCCCTTTGTGCCCCACCAGTGCTTTCTCACAGCTTTGAAGGGAGCCCATTGTGCCTCTCACCTTCCTGTCTCTGTTTCTTTGTGCCTTTTTCCGTTTCTAGATTTTCTACCAGAGGGTTCATTTGCTTCAGTTCAGGGAACTGCTGCTCCCTTGGGGTTTAGTTTCTTTTGCTGGGGCCCAGTTGTGACATGGGGCTGTTTTTTCTCAAGCCCATGGTCCTAGGGAAGCTGCAGCCTCCATCCCACCCGTCTCTCTCCTCATTGCCAGTTAGTCTCACTTGGTACTGTTCTGTATTAATAAACCTGATTAATGTTAAGAATCAGAAATTATCTTTATCCTCTCGAGAAATATTCCATTCTTTGAAAGTGAAGACTTCCAGGGCTGGTCAGAGCCTTTTGTGCCCTTGATAGAAGCCAAACCACTGATGGCATGGGAGCTTTTTCCCTGTGCACCAGTGAAAATAGCTGCTTGTTTGATGAAACCTGATTATTGCTGTGTTCTGGAAGGTGGATCCTGGACAGCCACAGTGCTAAAATAAACACACTGCTGAAGGAAATCAGCTTGTGGCTAATTAGCAGCACAGAGAATGAGTATGGATCAGTGCTCAGATGTTTGAATTGGAAGTACTTTATGTAACTTTACAGGTTTGGACACACTAGCATTTTTTCAAAATGCTAAAGAGTCAAAAATGTATTTTTAAAAGCTTCTTTGAAGGCACCTCTCTGTATTAAGCTGATTGAACCGAGGGCTGGTGATGTCATTTCCCACAAACTTGCTGCAAAACTCTCCTATAAAAGCCTAATGGTAGGAAAACCACAGAAAATGAGAGAAGCAAAGGCATGTGCCCAGGGACCGATGCCATCAAAGGTGGGCTAACACACACTGCCCTTGCACCGACTGCACGGGGCCCAGGTGGATTCCCTGAGGAGGTGTTTGGAAACCTCCAGCTCTCCTTGAAGCCTCTGCAATGCTGACACTTCTCAGCAAGGGTGTCTTGAGGATTCCTGTGATCCTGACAAGAAGAAAACAGCCTTGTTGTAAAACAGCCTTTTAAAACAAAATGTTCCATCGAGAGCGAGCTGGCAGCAGCGTTGTGTGCTTTCTTTGAAATGTCTGCTGGTTTCAGGCACTTCTGATCTGCCTCATTTCAGAGCTCCTCTGGTATATTTTCCTTCATGCTTTCCCTTGGTAGTTTTTTAGGTGTGTGTTCTCCTCAGGCAGGATTTGAAGCAATGCTGGGGGCTCAGTGCCATCACTCAGATGCACCAGGACCATTCTAAGGCCACAGTGCACATGGAAAATCCTGGTGTTTTTCCTGTTAAAGGGACCTTATGTGTAGAGAAGCTCAGACTCTGTGTGTGTGTGTCAAAGTAAGCAAGTTTGAAAAATGCATATCACTACATTTGCCCACACATGTTGTAAACATTCTGTGCAAAATCCAAGTCAAAGTGGTTTCGTGTTGTGACAAAGTAGAGCAAAATGATCTTGGAGAAGAAACGTAAGGAATCCTTCTATGGAGCAGTCTCCATTCTCTGTTCCCTCCCCAAAATACCCAGCAGACCATTTTGGGAATGGGAGGGTAGAAATAACCCCGTGTATTTCCTGCTGTGCTGGCTTTGGGCATTTCACTGGTGAAGCTGAAGCCCAAACCCAGCTGGGCCTGGGAACCTTTGACCAGGATTGCTTCCTGTGGGCAATCAAATGGAGTTGGTTGAACTCCCAGAGAGCCCAGCAAGCCTCATTTTCTCCTGCCATAGACCTTGTGCAATGATTGCCACTACCAGGGCAGAACTCTGCACTCACCCAGCAGCCTTTTTTCATTCCTTTCACACCCTGGTCTGGATCCTCAGCCCTGGAGGAAACAGCAGGAGCCTCTTGGATGAAGGGAGATCCTTTTTGGGGCACAGTAAAGTGGAGTGATGCTCACTGTGTATCAGAGCAACAGGGCTGGTCCTTCACACAGCCTGCTGCAACCTCCTCGTTTATTTTTAGGGGAAAGGTTTTTGAAGTTCCCTTTTCCACTCAGGGAAGTTTGGCTTCAGGTTTTTTCAACTGTTCCAAGAAAGAAAATGAAATGTTGACTTTAAGCACCTCAGTTAAATAGTCCCAAGCTGTGAAAGTGCACATTTAATAGGGGAAAGTTCTGTTTTTAATGCAGTAGTTTGCATTTATGGGAAAGATAAACCTAGTCTGAAGTAACATTTCTCTAAGCCTTTTTTTGGTAGAATTTGATCAGTGGTTTAAGTTCCAGGAACACTTCAAAGCAGGCACTTCTCATTGGCCATTTGCAAAATCACCTTCTGAGACTGAGGCTCTGGAAATGCATTTATTCATAGAATATGTCTTGCATTAGTCCTCAGTTGGCCAACAAAATTATCTGAGGCATGTCTGAGGCAGCTACTAAAAAGAAACTTAAAAGGCATTACTGTTCTAGTGAAGATGATGCAATACACTTGAGCTATTATCAGTCTCCAAGTGAAATTAAATACATTCAAATGAACTTGTTCTGAAGGGATTTGACTAATACAGAGCTTTAAAAAAGAGTTACTCCTTAATTTATTGTGCCTGAAAGGGTAAAAGGCAAGTTTTACCCATCCCTGGTGCTGATCCCAGGCTTGCATGCCATGAAAAGGAAGTGACACATGATATTCCATGTTGTTTTGCCTCATCTCACAGACCAGGCTTGCAATTGTCAAGTCTCTGCAGCAGGAAGCAAAATGCTAAATATGCAGGCTTTTATTCAGATAAAATTTTGTTTAGAGCTCAGAACAGAGTGGGGGTGGATATTCTCTTTAAACCAGCTCTTGTGGTTGTTGCCTTGAGGTGCCTTAGACAGTGTTGCCTGCTGGGGCTGAAATAATAAGTGCTCACAACAGAAAATATCCAAGGCCTTTTATTTTTATTTTTATTTTTTTCTGAACACTTCATTATCTAAGAGAACAGCAACGTTGAGACATTTCAAAGTCTCTTTCATCCATAAGTGAGCAAAGCAAAGCTCTTCCTCACCCCATCTCCCTTCTGCAGGGCCCTTGAAGGAGATGCTGAGATTTAAGCAGTGAAATTACTGTTGCTGAGGCACCAAGTGCAGCAAATGCCCCAGCATTGCATGGGTGGGTGTTCCTGGGGTGCCAGCTTGGGGTTGCTCCCTTGGGGCTCTGTAAGCACAGGAGCAGGTGAGGCTGGCAAAGGGCACAGAGTATTCCCAAGTGTATTCCCATCACAGCCCTCTGCAGGACGTGTCTGCTTGTCAGAAACAACTCAGAGCCACGAGGAGGAAAAGCTTTGGCCAATCCAGCCCCTGCTGCACCTTTAGCTTGGGAGTCAGGAGTGCTCCAGCCCAGCCTTGGTCATGGAAGGATTCCCCCACTGCTGCTGTGCACAGCAGTTTTGTTTATTGTATTCTAAATTTTGTTTTCTTTTCTTTTTGACATCTGGAAGATTTGGCTCAGGAAAATCCAATGCCACCTTTTGGCCTGGTTTCCATATTGGTGCCTCTTGTACTGGTCTGTGCTGCTCTTCTATTACACCAGGGCTATGAAGTAGTAGCTGGCTGAGCAGGCAGAGCTTTTAGAGCAGTGAAATCCTTCTGTGTGGGAGTGTGTGGCCCTGTGGAAGTTTCAAAAGCAGAGACAATCTTATCTTTCTTAAAAATAGGAGTAATAATAAAAGCCAGATTTGAAAAAATCCCTGAAGAGTCACGGTAATTTATCAAGGGTGATCTGCAGAGGAAAGCTTTTTTGCTTTACTGATAGATGTATTTCCTCACAGCCTCCTCTTCCTGGTGCTGCTCTGTGATTTTCAGAAAAATGCCTATTTTTAGTTTTGTGCAAGTCTTTCCCCCTCTTTTGTTCCCCTGCATGTAAAAAGAAACAAAGCGTGTCCCAGGATTTGCCCACCTGGATTTTTGCCCCCCGTGCTTTGCAAGTGAAATCCCATTAATTGCTGGAAGAAGAATGTGATGGTGGTGGTGGTGATGTTTCTAATTCCTCTTGCCTGGGAAGCCACTTGACACTGTGGCACAGAGTGACTGCTCCTGGGCTAACTGAGCCTTCCTGTTTGGCCATCTCAGTTACCTGGTGCATCCTGTGGAAGTGGAAATCACCTTCTCTTGGCTCAGGGACTTTCTCTTTTGTGCTGGTTGGGTATGAGCCTTGCTGTTGAGTGGGGTTTAGGGGGATTAGTGGGAACTACCAGAAAACAATTGGCATCCTCAAGAGTCAGAGGTTTAGAGGTCTGGGATGGAGTTCACTGAAATCATTCCATGTGCAAATGAGCACGCAGGGATCAGCTGGAGAGCTCTGCCCTTCCCTTCCTGGAAGGGAACTCCAACCAACCATTCAGGTTTTGGGAACCTGTTTTTGTTTGCCTTTGGAATACCCTCTTACACCTGAGAACTTTCCATAGCTCTGGGCACATCAGAGGTTGGAGCAAAGATTAGACTGTCTGAATGCTCCTGTGTGTTGTCCTACCCAAGGATTGCTCATGGCTTTTTGTTTTCAGGACTGTTATGCATAACTGCATTAATGATTTAAAGTTTTGACATCTAATCTTGTGGTATTGAAACTCCTGGAGTGTTTCCAGTGTCCTTATAGACAAGGGAAACCCATCAAGTTTTTATGGGAAAGCTTTGAGACCAATAGGGGCAATTTTGATAGGAATAAAAGCCCTAAAAAAGAACACGAGCTTGGGTCTAATTCACCCAAATCTAGCCAAACTCTGTCTGCCAGAACAAGAAATGGATCTTACTTTGCTCTGGTGGAAAACTGTATCCCCAGAGCCTCACGTTTTTCAGTTGGATATTTTACCATTCTCTCATTTGTGCTAAGCAAAATATTTCCCCCTTCAAGCCCAAATATTGAAGGAATGCATAATATAATGTATTCCAGTTACCTGGGGCCCTCCTGGTTTAGCTTTGGTTTCTGCACAGGGAAAGGAGATACCAGCACTTGCAGGGAGGAGGAGGAGGAGGAGGAAGAGGAGTGTTTTTAGGTTTGCAGCCCCTGCAGTGAATCAGCACAGCTGGAGGGTGGCTTTGCTGCTGTGGGGGGGATGTGGTGATGCTGCAGGTGCTACAATTGGTACCCCATCTCCCCTCCCCATGTGCTGAACCAGCCCAGCCCGCTCCCACCAGCTCCCCTATCCTTGCAGCACGGAGCAGGAGCTCTGGGATGGAGGGAGGGATGGATGGATGGAGGCTGCAGTTTATTACAAACTCCTGCCCTACTTTTTGCCATGGGTGGCCTGATTTGTACAATAGTGCCAATTCGCATCGGGGTGTTTACAGAGCAAAGACAGGATGTGCGCCGGCCTGTCTCGCTGCATTATCTGCTCCTGCTATATTTTTAGGCTCTTGCTCCCATGACAAAATATTCAGTGACAGTGTATTTGCCCACAAGCCTTTGAAGGTCTGTTTTGGCCTCATGGAAGAGCTCCCATTGTTTGGGACTCAGCCAGCGTTCAGGCAGCAGCAGCAGCAGTGCTGCCCTTGCCGTGTCATCTCCAGAGAGTTTCTAGAAACAAAACTGGGGGCTGCTCTCAGGGCCCCAGGAAGGTGGAGTTTGTGGCAGGCTGAGGGCAGGTCAGTCCTTGTGCCAAAGAGTTGTGGGAGCCTTGGGGAAGGAGTAGGATGTGTGTGTGGTGCTGTTAACTCCAACAAGGGGCAGCCTGTGGAGTAGCTGCTCTCGGGGGCTGCTCCTCCAGCCTGTCTTACACATCAGCCCGGACCCAGGGCAAGGGGAGGACACCTGGTGATCCTCAGGTCATGCAGCAAAACAGGAGTCAAAACTGTTGCTGCAAAGTTGGAGCTGAAATGTGAGAAAGCTGTGCTCGAAGGAGCAGGGCAGAGACTTCTGGTGTGAAGTTCTGGGCCAGAACTGTGGAACTTTCCACCAGCAGTGAGAACTAATTCCCCAAGCTCAGCATATTCAAAGCCTGAATTCAAAACTCATCTTTTCCATGAGTTTTTTTTTTTTTTTTCACGAGCTCACAATGGATAAAAATAAAACCTTAAGAACTAATCCAGTTAAGCTTTTTCTTGCCGGCTGAGGGGAGAGAGAGAAGGAGGAACAATGACCACTTTGTTTCTCTTTTGCAATATCTGGTCCGTGCTCGGATCCAGCAGAGGTAAAGGGGTCACAAAAACACACATCCTTTGGAGCTGGATGTGCTGGTTTGGGTCTGGGTGGGACATTTTGGTGGGGATGGAACCAGGATAAAGCCATGTGGGCATGGGGACTCAGAAGACTGAAGGAGACAAATCCTCTCTTTCGGGCTCATCTGTAAATCAATTACCATTTGTTCCTTATTAATAATTTAGCTGCCAAGAACGTGCTTATTGCTTTAGAAGAGGGGGAAAAATACAGACTGTCCCTGTACTGAGGAGCTGGCAGGCTAAAAGATGCAAGACAGTACTCAGGGGAATATCCAGGGAAAACTGTAACCATGGGTTATATTAATTATTTCAATCACTTTGCACCATCTCCTCCCTCTAAAGCTTTTGGTGTGTTTGCTTCATGTTGATGGTGTTTGGTGCACTCAGTTTTAACAGCCTTCCCAAAGAAATGAGCTGGGGAAGGATCATCCTTCCACCTCAGGAGGGCTGGGAGGTTTTTCTGTGCCCCATAAGAACACTGAAAGCTGCACAAAGCAGGGAAAAGGGGCTGAGGTGGGAGGGAAAAAGAAGCCAAAGGGAAGCATTTGGTGATGTCCAGTCTGGGCAAGGAATTTGGGAGGAGCGTGGAGGAGCTGCAGTTGGGATGAGCTCTCAAGTGTGATATGAAAGAGGGCTGGAGTGCTTTGAGGACAAGGTTCTGGGCTGTTTGAACTTAATACCTCGTAGCAGATACTGGACAGCTTAAGAGAGGAGTGTGATTGATGGGTCAGAGCGATCATTTTAGCAGCTGTGTTTTTTGATGGGTTGGAGGAACAAGATACTTATCTGATGTGCCAGAGAGAGGAGGAAGAGATTAGCTGGGATGACATAAGGACAGGCAAGTTGTTTGATTGCTGAAGGGAAGAAGATGGGGTAGATCTTCACTTGCTTTGGGGGTTTGTTTTTTTGGTTTGTTTCTTTTGTTTGTTCAGGGTTTTGTGGTGTTTTTTTGTTCAGGAAAATGTATCAGGGTACAAGTAGTGAGGAACAGAGCAAATGGCTGGGAGGGCTGCTGGAGGTGGTCTGGGGCAGTGGTTCCAGGTGGGGGGTAGATTTCTAGAGTAAGGTTGAATGCACTAAGTCTGGGCCAGGATGGGGAGGAAAGTGGGTTTTCTGCCTCCAGCTGCAGGCAGTGGTTCTGCCATTACACCAGCAGAGCTTGGCCAGTGCAGCAGCAGCGTGGGAAAGGTAAGGAATAGAATCATAATGGAATGGTTTGGGTGGGAAGGGACCTTAAAGCTCATCCAGTCCCACCCCCTGCCATGGGCAGGGACACCTTCCACTACCCACGTTGCTCCAAGCCCTGTCCAACCTGGCCTTGGGCACTTGCAGGGATGCTGGGGCAGCCACAGCTTCTCTGGGCACCCTGTGCCAGGGCCTGCCCAGCCTCCCAGCCAGGAATCCCTTCCCAATATCTGATCCAAATCTCCCCTCTGTTAGTGTGATGCCATTAAGGCATGGCACAGAGCCGGAGCTGTGGGCTCAGTGGGATGCTGGGAGGCAGCAGGCATGGAGAGCTGCCAGTGCTCTCCCTCTCTGAAGGCAGGCACCTCTGGCACAGCCCACAGCCCTCTCTTCCTTGCCATGTGTTTGGGCACTGCTTTGGGATCTCTGCAGGTCCGTGGCACACTGGGCACTGCAGTGCCCTTTCCCTGGAAGCAGCGAGGAGTGATTGCAGAAAGTTTATCTGCAGACTCTGGGGTTTGGGAATGGGATAAGGAAAGTGGAGAGGAGTTGGGCTGGCTGGTGCTTAATGTCTCATTGAGAGAGGGAGTTGGATCCTGTTACAAACAAAGCAGACGGTGCAGACTCTTAGTAAATAGAGTGAGTGCTGTGAGGAGGAGGTGTGATTGGTCACTGCCTGTGTGTATTTTAGAGCAATCAAATTTGTTTCATGGAGTTGTTTTTTTGAGGATGGAGTGGGTGTGTGGACCAAAGGCTTAGTCACGAGGGGAGGGGAAAGAAAACCGTCTTGACTTGTGAAATCAAATGTTTGGGACTTATCCCATTGTTTCCCTATCTTTGAGTAGTTTGTGTCTGTACTCACATGCTGTAGGAGCGAGCAGTGCTGCTGCATCCGTGTGTGGTACGTATTCCTTTTGTTCCATCCGGGTATTCCAAGGGCACTCCTGCTCTTTTGCACCCTTGGTCGCCCTTGGCTCACTCTCACTCCTGCCCTGGCCAGCCCAGGAAGTATTTAGGGAAGGTGTAGGTAGTGAGACATCTCCCAATCAACAGAAGCTGGAGGGTGCTGAGAACTGGGGATGATTCAGTGGAAAGCCCTCTGTTGTCTGAGTCACTGCTCATGCAGGGACCCAGCAAGTGCATTCTGCTGCTACAGAGGAGGCACAGAAGGGCCAAAATTGAGTGCCACCTCTGTGTGCCTCATCGTGGTGGTTTAGAGGAGCTGGGTGGTGTTCCCGGCTCTGCTGGCTGCTTTTCATCAGGACTGGTGATTATGGCTTGCTTGGAAGGTTCCCCCAGGCTTTGATTTGGAGGGAACGTGGTGGTCTTTGTGTCACCCATCAAAGTGCTGCAGTGTTGGTGTTGGCCCTGCTGCCACAGTCTGGTGTCACTCATCCTGGCTGTGCCACAAAGATGGGCACAGCTATTTGTGCACTTTATAATTTTGAAGACGCTTTAGGATTTGAAAGGACTGACAATTGTTTTTGTCTGCTGTGGATTCCCCTTTCAGGGCCCAGCAGAGGGATGTTGGTCTGCTGCTGCAGGCTAGGAGGGAACTCTGCTGTGGCTTTGAGGAGCTTCCAGCCTTTCTCTGGCACTGTTGCCCATAAAGGGTGCCAGGTGGCAAATTGGTGTGAGGGGTGTGTGGGTACAGGATGGGAGCAGAGGAGAGCATTCCTGCCCCCTTCTGTGAGCCAGCCCTGCATGCCTGGCATGGGGGGCACCAGCCAGGAGCGGCCAGGAGGCAAACCAGGAGGAAAAACATCCCTTGTTTCTGGAATTCTGCTGGTCATTATCCATAATTTGGCTGACAGTGGCTGGCAGTGTCACTGCCACAGGCACCAGGTGCTTGTCCCCCGTGTCACCTTGGCGTGGTTCAACAGAGGACCATGTGAAGTTGCCGTGAAAATCAAAAGCACCTTTAAAATGTGCTCTGGCTTTTTGAAGTACAAACTAATATTTACCTGAGAGTCTGCTTCCCTTCTTGTTCCCTCTCCTTGGCAAGCTCAGGTCTGCTGCTGGTTAAAGCTTAATGTTTAAGCATTTATCCAGTGAGGTTCCCAGGACGTGACTATCAAATATTCTTTTGAGTTTGGAGAGAGGGAAGGGGGAGATGACAACAGGAAAGCTCCCTGAAATGGCTCTCTGTTCCTGAAATGGGAGTTTGGATGCAGTTGATATTTTCAGCTGTTCATTATGGACACCTCATGGAAAACTTTTGAAAAACATCTCATTTGGGAACAGTCCTGTCTCCTGTGGTGGTTGAAAGGTGACCTGTTTTCATGCTGGTTTTTCTTTTTTTCTAGACTGTTCTTTAGTCACTTCTTGCCTCAGGCTTTTATTACTCCTGACATTTACGTGGAAATAAGGTATTTATTTGTGTTGATTTCAGCGTTTTCCTGCTCCGTGTGGTGTCACCCAGCTGGATGTCCACGCGAGCCGTAGTAATGATAAAACCTTTCCAGGAAAGGCCCTGTGCACGCACACGCTCCGGATCCTGCTGGGATGATAAGGATGACTGAGCGTGATACGAGACGTGCTTTAGAGAGCTCTTATTCATGCCGTGCTCTCCCACACATCCTGCATTAGTCAGAGCTGGGCTTTCAAATGACACAGCCTCGCTCCCAGCCGTGGCACCAGGGAGAGCTGGGGCAGGCAGAGAGGCAAGGAGGGAGGGAGGGAAAACATCTGTGCTGCTGCTGCTTTCCCTCGGAGGGAGAACGGGGCACTCTGACTGCAGTGCCATGGGGAAACCTGAGTTTTGGAGGGCAAGGGAATTCCTCCTGCCTTGCAGCCTGGGGAGAGTGCTCATGCCCCTCCTTTTCCCAAAGTTTCTCGGTTTGTTTGTTGGTGCTGTTTTAGACAGGATCTGTAATTTAGGAGAGCAGACTTGGGCTGCCCTGCAGAATTAATGCTGCTGGCAGGAGGGGCTGGCTGCCTTTGCCTGGCTGCTGTGCTGTGGGGCTGCAGTGGCAGCCTGCAAACACCCCTTTCCTCTGGCCTCCAGGGTTACTAGAAGAAAGGAAGCTTTCAGGTAGGCCACATACACAGCTTCCTTTTTGCTCGTAAGAGTTTCAGGTGGGGAGAGAAAAAAAGAAAAATATTTCAGCCGAAGCATTTTCCACCTCTGGGTTCCAAAGAAGCCTCTTTGCTGGCTGTGCAGAACCAGCCCCACCATGAACACACACCCCAAAGCCCTGGCAGCACCTCCTCTCCTCGCTGCCCTGCTCAGATGTGCTGTAAAACCTGATTATGAGACAGAGAAGTTTACAAAGCTGTTCCTCCAAACAGCCACGAGCTCGTGCAGAGTCTCGACTCTCTGATTTCCCTCGTAATTACAGACATGAGACACTGTAAAATATTAACTTCTGTGAGCTCTTAATGAGGCGTTTCATGCGAAATCTGCGGCGCTCCCTCCCCGAAGACATCACACTCTGGCAGGTTTGCTTTCCGAGCTGGAGCTCTCCTGCATTGCTGGTGACTCACAGCGAAGGAAGTCGGAGTTGTAAAATTAACACAGCCTTCTTCCACTACCCTTTTCACCTCGGCACACACCTTCTGTTAACTCCTTGTGGAAGGGCAGTGCTCGGCTGGCCACCCGTGTGTCACCGGGGGTCAGGAGCCAGGGCTGTGGGAATGCTCTCGGGGATGGAGCTGCCCATGGGAAGTGATTCACGCGGGGCTGATTCACCACCAGCCCGCAGGATGGAGCGGGAAAGGGCTGGGAAAGCTCCCCTGGAACACGGAGGTGGCTGCTGCTTTGGGACAAGGGACGAGACCCATCCCGAGCCACCCAGAGGGGCGTTCTCGGGAGCGAAGCCGGGCAGCCTGATGGGGAACAGATCCCTCTGTGCTGTGGGATGGATCCCAAAGGACATCCCTGCTGGGGCAGGAGGTGGCACGGAAGCGGGAGCCTTTGTGGGAGCAGACCCCCTTGTTTGTGGCGTGCTGTTAATTGGCACTGGCTGTGCAAACAATTATAGATCTGAGCCGCTGTTAAACCAGCTTCAAGAGCCATATAATGGAGGGCCGGTGGAGTTAAGGGCTGGCTTAAAAGGCCCGGGTAATTCCAGGAGAGTATTGATCTCAGCCTTAAGTACCTGGGCTGCTTTTGAACACGGGAGATGGGCACTCTGGAAAATGTCACCCTGGATCTCGTTATCCCTGCGGGGGAGGTCCAAACACAGATGTCAAACCTGGAAATAGCTGCTTTTCAAATTACAGGAAAAGCAGCAACGTTTTCACTATATAATAAAGAAAATAACAGCAATGAACCTCGAGTAGCCTCAAACTATTCCAAACAAGATAATTGGAGGCTGGAGCACAGGGTATTTTTAGTTATATCTGCTATAAAGTAAACATGTTCTTTGCCCAGGACCACCAGAAATGTTTCCATAAGAAATGTTGGCTTTGGCCCAACCTGATAGAATGCACAAACATTTGTCTGAGGAGCCAGTTCCGACTCCTGGTATTTATATGAAGTCTCTGTGGAAGGCACTGGGAATTGTATGTATTGGGAAGGAGAGTCCAAGGTCTTAAAACTGTCGTTTTTCCACGCTCACCCTGATAATCCCTTTTGCTTTTGGTAGCAGACATTTGTGTTTGGGGCAGCAGTTCTGCCTAAACACTGTGCAGCACATTAGTTTCTCTTCTCTTCCAGCAATTAAGAAGCATTTGCTTCTCTGGGTTCTTTTGCTCTGGTTTTAGCTGGGCTGTACCAACAGCTGATGCTGATTTGCAAAACTCTCCTGGCTCCAGTGAAAATAGGAAGATTTTTTTTCCATAGAGCATCAAGAGGATGCACATAGAAACTAGATATTAAATGTAAATCAGTGTAAGTACCATGGAAGCCAACAGAATAACTGAATTGTACAGCAGCTTTTTTGGCCTTTTTTTATCCCTTTGATCGCCAGCAGGGCCAGGTGCTCCACTTATTGAGTCTTTCTTGGCGTGTTTTTGTTTTAAATGCACTCTGTGTTGTGGAAGATTCTCTGAGCCTCCCTGGCATTTCCATGCATCCCTTTCCTCCCCCTGAAACTCCTCTGAACATACAAATACAGAGCCCCATCAGCATGCCTGGAATCTCCTGGGAGAGAGGAAGTTGCTGGTTTGGTTGGATGCAAGTGTGTTGGGTTTTGGATTTCAGCATTGGAGTTAAATAGGGGATTCGGGGAAGAAATGCCAGGCTCTGATGATAAATGGCTTTTCTAAAAGGCACGTTCCTGTGGAGAGGCTGAACCTCTTGTGTGTCCCCTCCCTCCACCCCCAGGGCCCCAAAGGCTCAGGCACAAATAAATTTAGATGAGTCTGACACAGATTTGGGCAAATAAACTTGGCTGAAATAAATAAAAGGACAAGGACTGCTTGGAAAAAAAGGGGTTTCACATTTAAAGGCAGCTGGGAAAGGGCTTGGATGTGATGCCTTCAGAAACAGAGATTCCACTTAGATCCCTTATTCTCTACTGAGAAATGGCAGGTATATTGGAATTCGTATTAGGAAGTTTAGAACTGGGTTTATAATTAAGCCTTAATGAAGCATTAGGATATATTCTGTCCTTTCCGGGGTGGGAGGGTGAAGAACATGTGTGGTTGGGCCCCTGAGGTATCAGTCTTCTGAAGAAGGAGGAGATGAGAGGTGGAGGGGCATAAAATTACCAAATGGCTAAAAATAGAGGAATGGGAGCTGGGTTTGGTGCCACGAGCCAATACCCTGTAGCTGGGGCAGAAGGACAAGGGGTGTAAGTAACAGAGATCAGGAAAAAGTGGTGCAGAGGGGAAAACAGGCCCATCGTGCACTACATGACGAAACAAGATCTATGTGCAGCTTGAAAGAAATCTAAATTAAACTAAGCTGTGTGCATGCCAGCAGGGAGGGGAAGGGCCACAGCAAGGGGGGAGAGGACAAGCAGAGGCGGCCCTAGAGCAGCAACAATGGACAGAGAGTTTATGGTAAACCAATAAAACGTACTTATGTCTGAATCTGAAATCAGACTCCGAAAAATATGGTCTCAAGGCACCTGCTAAAGAGCTTAGCATTACTGGAATCTTAATAAATGACTCATGCTGTCATAATCTGATCCTGACATCAACTCTCCGGGCTGTATTTCTTCAGCCTGGGAGTGGGGGAAGGGGAAGCTGCAAAGGAGACCAGACCGAGGGATGGAAATGGGCATTTGGAAGCCCACACTGAGAAATTGGGGATTTCGGTGCTTTCAGCCCAAACCCAGGGCAAGTGAGACCTGAGCAGGAGAATTATGGAGCACCAGAAGCAATGGGAATGGCTCTTTACCTTTCACATCCTCACCTGATGCTGCTGGGGGTGGTTCTGTAGAGGATGTGTGGTTTCCTTCAAAATCCAGGGATTTTAGTGGGGAGGAAAAGCAGAGGAGAGAGTCACCAGCACAAAATAGGGGTGAGCATTGATAGCCCTCAGGGGGGATGAATTCCTCACTCCTGCTCTTGGCTCTGACACCAACTCTTCTTTTGCTTGGGGATAATCCTTTAACTCCATTGCTTTGAGGCTGGTAAAACCTTCCCTCTCCATAGAGATGTGTTGCAAATTACCTGTCTGTTAATTCTTTTAATCTTCTATAAATCTAGGAGTTAAACAGAAGTATTAATGATTAGTTTCCTCCATGGCAGTGAATTGCAAACCTCAGCTTGAGGCAGGGACTTTTGTTTCCAGCACTTGAATGACAGTCCTGTTCAAACTGCCCCAGAAGGTGGAAAATTCAGCCCTGCTGAGCAAATTGAGGGGAAGGAGATGGCAAGGGCTCAGCTCTGGAGTTACAAATGTGCTGCCTGGGTCATTTCTTTATTCACTGTTGTTGATTTGGCTGGTTTGCAGGGAAAGTTGAGATTTTCTCCAAGTCCTCAGTGAAGCCCTGTGGATATTGCAGAGCTCTGCACAGCAGAGCCAGGTTGTGCTGCAGGAAGAAATGCTCATTTTCCTGGTGTAGAGCTCATGCAGGGCCAGTGAGGAACTGCTTATCATGTTTTGTGCTTAGGAGAAAATCACAGCCTGTGGCCATAGTTCTTGGTGCATTTGAGAGCAACTGGCAACCTATTTTAATCATGGTTTTAAAAACCAGCTTCTGCTCATGGTTTTTAAAATGTGTAACTTCAACTTTTCCTTCCTGCTTGGTTTTCTTTTCTTTTTTTTTTTTTCCTTGCCTCCTTTTTGCACATGTTGGTGTTACTGGATCCTTGAGCTCTCAGGCACTTTGCTCTCTTGGAAGATTAATGGCAGGGATCTAAGACTGATGGGCTTTGCAACCAGGAATGTGCCTGAATGGGGAAGGAATGGATCCCCGATAGATTAAAACTGAAGATTTCCAACCTTGACAAAAATATTTGGAATAACTTACTGCTTATATCACATTGCCTAATCTGCCTTCCTGCAGTCCACTGAGTTCACCTTTCCTTCTAAAGGAGGAGAGTGAGCACAAGGAAGAGTTTTCCATATCCATCTAGAGAAAGAGGGGTACAAAATGCTCAGAGAGGAGCACAGAAAATAACAAAATCTTTCCGAACGTGGGGTGGGTTTTTTTCTTTCGCAATCCAGGATCTTACAGATTAAATACGTTTAAAAAAAGCAACCACGAAACAAACCCAACTAAAAACCCCCAACAACGACAACAAACCCCAAACAACCAAAAAAAAACAAACCCCAATCAGGCCTGGAAATCAAATTCACTTTGCGCAACGTGATATTCTATTTACTCCTCGCTCTTTTCAGACAGCCACAGAGGACTGCTTAAAAAAATAAAGCTTCAGTGTTTCTGTCATCCCTTTTCTCCTCCCTTCTCTGTTTTTGCTATTAAATGTCACCGCTGCCCTTTGCTCTTTGGGCAGCAGCTTCTTGTGTTTAACTTTCCTAGTCAATGGCTTGTAACAAATGTAGGGATGGGTCAGTCCTAAAGGTGCTTTTCTGTTTGGTTCTCGTGGGCACCTTGTGGTGGAGAGACAATTCGAAGACACAGTGTGCCACCCAAAGAAATGGTGCTGCTTTGGGAGAGAACCAGCACTGAACCTGTTGATGTTTCCAGTAGAAATCCTGTTAAGTAGCCTGGAATAATAAAGGTATCCAGTCAGTTGTACAGGGAGATCTGCTCAACACAGGCTGGTTCAGAGAAAGGGAAGAGGGAGGAATAATTTCATATCCCAGTGGAAATGTTGGTGCTCAGATCCTGCTCATTTTAATGAAGCCAGGCCATGCTGAGCTCTGGGATGGTTTGGGGAGTGCTTCAGCCTCAAAGATCAGACTGTGCTTCAGAGAAGTTGTGAGTGCCATTGGTTGTTACCACATTGCTCTGCCCATGGATGTGACAGTGCTTGGGTCACCCCGAGGGCTTTGGCAGAGCACAGGCTTTGCTCATCTTATGTGTCCCATCTCAACCACACCACTGCTGTGTTGCTTTGGAGAAAACACTCCCTGGGGGTTGAGGAAAATCCTCCTGGAGGGTTGGGGCAGGACAGCAGGAAGAACTGGAGCTGCCCTGGCCCTTACCCATGTTCTTCCCAAGAGCGTGCAGACAATGTTGTTTTGTCCCAAGTCCCTTAATGGAGAGCATGAGGAGAGATTTCACAACCATAAAAACACAATTAGCCCCCAGGGCTTTGAGGAAATATAATTCCTCTTACCTTATCTCCTTATTGAGGGGAGAGGGGAGAAGAGGGGGTGGTTGTATTTGAAAATGAAACATATGGCTGTGTCATTTTAAAAAGTCTTTTTAGATAAGCTTGTCGAGAATTCCATTTCTTTTGCCTTCTGGACAGCAGAGCCCTGGGGTGATGGGAAGTGCACTTTGCCCTCCAGCTGACTGGGAAGTTTGTTGTTGCTAAAAAGAGTTTCTTCTGTCCTGGGAAATGTAGGGAAGGACCCCTCCTTGCAAAAGATCCCGAAGTCAAGCACATTTTGTGTGAGTTCCCCCCTCTCAGCCCGAATCCATCAGTGCTGCTGTGACATCCATGTGCTGGTGGTGACAGGGAGCAGGAGGAACTGTGGCCACAGCTGTGTCTTCTCTGGGATACTTGGAATAACCTCTCAGAGTCTTCTCTTTTCTCCTTTCTCCTCACTGAGATCCAAGATCTCCTGCCAGGCAGGCAAAGATATTTGAAAGGAGGACAGAGAATCAGTCCTGGTTTGTTCCTTGTTTCAGCCTCCTCTCTTTTTGTTAAATTACTGAATATTCTCACACTTCTGATACATATTTTTAAAAATCTTTTCCGACCTGATTAGTTTTGAGGTCACTTAAATCCAGTCTTGGCCCCATTGAAATCCATACCAGAATTCCCACCTTCCACAGAAGTTCATTGGTGTCCTCCTTGTGACTATTCCAGGTGGGAAGCCCAATTTTGGCTTTCCTGCCCTCAGAAGGACAGGAAATGGCTGGAATCAGTTGCATTTTGCCTGCAGGGTTTCCAGGAGGTGTTTGTGATACCAAGCTCTGCCAGGGAAGCTTTTGGGAAAACTCTCTGAGGGCAGCCAAGACTAGAGCAGTCTCTGGGATTTATTGTTTGTGTGCTTTGGTTTGGGTTTGTTTTGTTTTTCTAGCTTGGCTGCCAACACAAAGAACCAAGGGAAATAATTCTGAGTGAAATTTCATTTTTCTTGATTTTTTTTTTTTCTTTCTTTGACAAATTTCAAACAAATAATTTCATTTCACCAAAGCCCTCAAAGGGTTTCATTTGGGTCATTAAGAAAAGCAAGGGAAATGAAAGGTTAGACTTCAGAGGAAGTGCCTGGGGGCAATTCTTGTTCATTCAGGATGGAGAAGACCCTGCTCCAGCTCTTTCCTCTGCTGGAAAGGAGCTGAACACACTTGCCTTGCTTCGCAGGAAGGTTTCCTAGGAAGGGGCTCTTCAGGGGTGAGGACAGGACAGGTGAAAAATGAGCTGGAGGAGACACAGGCTAGATGTAAAAATAGAAAAAACCCTCTTAGTTGCTTTCAAGCTACAATTTGGAAAATGAAACTGGAAGCCTTGTTTGTTTGTGATGTTCCTGAACTTTATGTAGATAAAGCAGGTACGTGTGTCAGTCTGGGATGATTTTGTCCCAGTGAGAACTCAGGGATCTGTGTTGCAGAGTCCAGTTTGATTAACACACACTCTGAGATGTAACACCTTTAAATGCACAGCAGAAATTGTTGAGAGCTGGGCAATCTCCTCTTTAAGAAGAACCACTAAATTAATGTATTCTTACGTGCTGCAGCTTTTGTCTCTGCCCCCAGATGATCCACCAAATTAGTAAATCCAGAGCAGGGCTGTGGAACAAACATCATTGCCCACAGAAGCTGGGGCTGCCCCAGCCCTGGAAGTGTCCAAGGCCAGGTTGGATGGGGCTTGGAGCCACCTGGGCTGGTGGGGGGTGTCCCTGCCCATGGCAGGGGGTGGGACTGGGTAATCTTTACGGTCCCTTCCAATCCCAACCATTCCAGGATTCTGTTCCTTCTCTACCCATGGGTGGGGGAGATGGAATGAGATGATCTATAAGGTCCCTTCTAACCCCAACCATTCCAGGATTCTCTTCCTTCTCTACCCATGGGTGGGGGAGATGGAATGAGATGATCTATAAGGTTCCTTCTAACCCCAACCATTCCATGATTCTATTCCTTCCCTACCCATGGGTGGGGGAGATGGAATGAGATGATCTATAAGGTCCCTTCTAACCCCAACCATTCCAGGATTCTATTCCTTCTCTACCCATGGGTGGAGGGCTGGACTGAGGTGATCTTTAAGGACCCTTCTAATCCCAACCATTCCAGAATTCTATTCCTTCTCTACCCATGGGTGGGGGGCTGGAATGAGATGATCTTTAAGGTCCCTTCCAACCCCAACCAGTGTGTGATTCCCTGATTGTACAGGTTCTGGAGGCACCTCCTTGGCCTGAAGGCCGGGAGCGGCTCCGTGCCAGCAACGCGGTCTCGTTATCAGTGACCAGCTCCTCTTGGGATCACCTTGGGGTAGAACCACTGTATTAATTCCAAGCTAACCCCCCCTGTGCCTGCTCTGCCTGCAGATCCCTGGATGGGCGGCTCCAGGTGTCCCACAGGAAAGGTCTGCCCCACGTCATCTACTGCCGGCTGTGGCGCTGGCCAGACCTGCACAGCCACCATGAGCTGCGCGCCATGGAGATGTGCGAGTACGCCTTCAACATGAAGAAGGACGAAGTCTGTGTCAACCCCTACCATTACCAACGAGTGGAGACCCCAGGTACAGCTCCATGCCCAGCCCTGCTCCTCTCCCTCCCGGCACAAGCGATGCCTGAGTGCCTTTCGAGGGTTTAAGGACATCTATTATTGATGGTTGTCTCTTACTGGAGGCACAGGAATAATTTATGAATCTGTGCTCCAGGGGGAATATCACTGGGAATCGATGGGGTCCAAGGGGGCAGGTTGTGTTGCTGCCAGGCTCCTGATAAAGCACTCACACACTGTGGCAGTGCTCTGGGCACCCCTCATTGCTGGTATGAAATTAGGGATAAATTTACTGGGAAGTGGATCTAAGAATAGTTTCCAACACAACTGAACCTCCTGGTCTGGAGTCTCCTCTGGCCTCTCAGAGGGACCTTGATCTGGAGCTGCAGCCCCTTGTGTCAGCAGAGCCCGTGGGGACGTTTGAGTGATCCCACCCTGCTGTTTCATTGTGTGTGAAAGCCATCCCTGTTGACTCCTGTGCTGTCACTTCTCCCCAATGGTTCCCCATGATGACCTGTTTCTTTGCCTCCCAAGGGTCTGGCTGTGGTTCCTCCCATCCCCAGCTGGGGTGTGTTAGCAATAAACAGCCCTGTTATTTCAGAGGGAATCCCCAATGCTGCCCCTTCCTTGGCAGCTGTGTGTCCCACGAGTGGCAGGGTGTATCTCCCAGCGGGTTCCTCCTGGTTCCCTGGTGTTGGTGTGCCCTGGAGTGAGAGCTGTTGTGTTTGTCCCTCCTGTGCAGTGCTGCCCCCCGTGCTGGTGCCGCGGCACACGGAGATCCCGGCCGAGTTCCCGCCGCTCGACGATTACAGCCACTCCATCCCCGAGAACACTAACTTCCCAGCAGGTATCGAGCCCCAGAGCAACTACATTCCAGGTACCACATCCCTTCCATCCAGCCAGCACAGGGAGAGGGGCACAGTGCACAGGGAAGCGTGGCCGTTCCAAGCTGGATGCCCGGGACGTCCTTCTGTCCTTGCTACGGAGTGGGAAGGTGCCCAGAAATAGGTGCAGGCTGTGTGTGTCTGTAAACTCACCTCCTCACTTGGGCACACTCAGCTCATTGTGAAATCTGAAGCTGAATGTTCCCGTGGCAGGTTTCGATTTGAATGAAATCCAGCCATTTTAATTTGAGTCAAACTCTCCACATTTCTGATGGAATCGAGCTCTTCTATTTATGTATCTGTTTTACAAGCAATTTACACCTTATTTGCATGGGCAAACTATGCAGCTGCACTCCAGGAGAGGAAAAATATGTGGACAGAAAACTCTGTCTCAGTGGCTTAAAGTTTTATGGGCTGAAAATCCAGATTTTTTTGTTTTCCCCCTCTGCTATTCACAAACATGAGTATCATCCTGGTTGGGTTGGCTCCTCCCTTCAGCAGCTTGAGGAGGAAAAGTAATAAAAAAGAATTTTGTCTCCTTGTGAATAACACAGTAAATGGTTTTGGTGTCTAAAATCCAGACTTTTCATCCAGTTGCACTGAATTCTGATAATTTTGTGCTTTAGAGACCCCTCCTCCAGGCTATTTGAGTGAGGATGGAGAAACCAGTGACCACCAGATGAATCCCAGCATGGATGCAGGTAAGTCATC
Source organism: Anabacerthia variegaticeps (assembly GCA_035583185.1). Classification (NCBI taxonomy): domain Eukaryota; kingdom Metazoa; phylum Chordata; class Aves; order Passeriformes; family Furnariidae; genus Anabacerthia; species Anabacerthia variegaticeps. The sequence continues at coordinate 1,786,479 of JAWWEW010000017.1, read as the reverse complement.
CCCTGCCTTTTGCTGCAGCTTTCTGGGTTGTATCAGAGACCCTTTGGAAGGGTTTCTTTGGGCAGGGAAGATCAGGGAGTGGGCTGAGGTGGTTTGTCCCTGTAGGAATGTCAAATACCTGAGATGTCACCAAGAGCACAGGGCTGTGTGGTTTAGAGCTGCTGGTGGGAGGTACAACATGTTCCTGCTCTCTCCAAAATCCAGAGTCTCCTAAACAGGAGCCTGAAACAGCAGAGACTCATCCAAGGGTGACAGTGGTTGTGTCCTTGGACAGGAACATTTTGCAGAGGCATTTTTCGGACCCTCTCTTTAGATAATAAAGAAATAAATAAGATAAATTTAAATGATAAAGAAATCTGAACTTAAATGTCCAGTTTACCTGTGTTTCAAATGACCACAAGCAGATTTGGTTTAAATGAGTTTATCATTTCAGTGTCTGGGTTCTTTCTCATTGCCAAGAAAACAAGTAAGCATGTTTTGAATGGACCAAATTTAAATGGTTGAGGATACAGCTCTGGCAGTTTTTTGGTCAGATCTGTACAGCCTGCTCCAGAGCTCCATTATCCCAAACCCAGTAAGATTTGTGGATATGAAGTGTTGTGTTTCCAGCTTTTCTGAGTGTATTTTGTGCCTGGCAGTGCAGACCCAGGCTCTTCCCTGTCCAGCTACCTGAGTTTGCCTGGAGCTGCCCTGATAATACCTGGAATTTTCCTGGCTGCAGGTGAAGGCAAACCTGCCTTCTCACTTGGCAAAATGAAGGGCTTAAGCTTCAGTGAAGATGTGGCAAGTTGATATCAGCAATCCATTTGGAAGCTCATATAAGGGGTAACAAACATCAGAGGAGCTGCTGGTGTCAAAAGGAGACTTGAGTGAGCAGTGGGTTGTCCCTCCAACAAGCCTGGGCAGTGCTGGGGATGCTGTGTGAGTGCTTTCCCTTGTGCAGGTGCCACCCCAATAATTAGCCTGTCTTGATTTTCAGGTTCTCCAAACTTATCACCAAACCCCATGTCTCCAGCACACAATAACCTGGGTAAGCATGTGATCTTGGGAACTGGGTGTAATTACACTCGAGAGAGTGACATCTTAATGGGGTTATTTCTTGAGGCTGGGGGCACTGCTGATGTTCCTTTCCACTAATCCTCTTGGCTCTGCTAACAGTGCTTCATAGTAACTCTCTAGGAAATAAAGAAATCTGAACTTACATCAGAGAGTTCAATAAAAGCCCAAGAAATGTTGGCAGATAAATACCAGAAAGAATGAGGGAAGGACTGCAGCAAACCCACACTTGTTTGATTACGTGACTTTGCAGGGAATATGTTCTTTTCTGGCTGTTTTGCTGGGGGGGGGTTGTGTTCTTAAATTTTTAAAAGACACAGATTGAGGTTAAATTTTGTCTCCTGGAAAGTTACTTGGTAAATTTGTAATGCTTAGTGGTCTCTTTTATAACATTCCAATGGTTTTAAACTGACAGGGGGCAGGTTTGGATTAGGTGTTAGGAAGGAATTTCTGGCTGGCAGGGTGGGCAGCCCTGGCACAGGGTGCCCAGAGAAGCTGTGGCTGCCCCTGGAGCCCTGGAAGTGTCCAAGGGCAGGTTGGAGCAACCTGGGCTGGTGGGAGATGTCCCTGCCCGTGGCAGGGGGTGGCACTGGATGAGCTTTGAGGTCCCTTCCAACCCAAAGCATTCCAGGATTCTGCTCCTTCCCTTGAAGGTGCTGGCCAAGCAGCCCTTTCTTTTCCAACCTGCAGACAGGAGGGCTGATCCCCATCAGCTGGAGCTCATACCTGTTTGAATTGCTCTCCATGGTGTGCCATAAAAAGCCCTCTCAGCTCTGCCTGGCTGCAGGATCAGCTCTCCAACTGTTCATTATCCAGCAGACAGGGGCCACTTGAGATTACTCTGGAATAACCATGGCCATAAAGTTTACATATGCTTTTAATCCTGGCACGGAGGACTTTGACACTGCTCCAGGATTTGTCAGTCATTGGCTGCCTTGTGCATATCTTGGGGCTGTTGAAGAAGGGGTTTCTTTTCTCCTTTTCTCCTTTTTTTTTTCTTTTTTTCCCCAGCATTGCCACGGTGACACCAAATTTTTATTTCTTTACCTGTTACAGAAGAGAACACATGGCTGAGTAACTTTTATTTCCAGTGTGCTGCCTGGGAGCTGATGAGACTTTCTAGCAATTTGATTTTTTTTCTTTTTTTTTTTCCAACCTAAAAATAAAAAGCCAATTACATGTAACAAAACCAACCTGGCAAGTTGACTGTGGCATCTGCCTTAGAAAGCAGTTTCTAGGAAAGAGGCCCCAATCCATATCCTTCCTACCAGGGACACTGGGCATTAACACATGAGATGTCTCATGTGCTGTCTGGTGACAAAAAGTAAGTGGAAGCAGGTGAAGCTGCTTAACCACAAGGAATCTCTTTGTAGTCCAAGGAGCAGACAGCAGAAAAGCACTTCAACCTACCAACATTAAAAGATACCTTTAAATTTTGCAAGCCAAATATTTATTGCTCTTAGACAAGAGCTTCCACAAATGAAGAACTTCTCGTGGCTTTTAATTTTATTGTAAATTTTTGCCTGTGAGGAAGCAAGAAAACAGCTAAATGAAAGGGCAGGTAGCTGAGCAACACTTCAAACTGCCCAAGGGCAAAATGGGCATCACCTGTGCCTTGTAGAGGGTTCATCTACAACGAGGAGCTGCTGCAGCAGTGGAAGAGAGCCCAGACCTTCAGCCTGGTGGTTCCTGCAGCACTCCTGCCTTTGCTGGGCTCTGGAATTCCATGGAAAAGCAGAACACTCCACTGGCTGGGGCTGCACTTTGATCTGCACCAGTCTAATGAGGCTCTGTGTGTTTGGGAAGAAAAGGGAATAGCAATCTCCAAGCACAGCAGTGTGTGCAGGGAGGGAGCTGCTCTCAGGGGAGCCCGGGGGTGCTCACAGTTTTGCCACAAAGAAAACAAGGTCTCAGAGCTGATTTGTTTATTTGACCAGAACTACCTGAAGCTTTTAAGACACTTCACTTAGTGTAAACTGAACTTTGCACTTCAATCCTGTGGCTGTATTCCAGAGAATTCCAGAGGCAAGAAAGTGGCCTGAGGCAGAGGGACAGGACAGCAGAGCAGGGGCAGGGAGAGGTGAGGGCATGGATTTCAGCATGGAGCTGTAAGGTGGGACTGGAGGAATTCAGGGAGCTCCATCTTTCCATTCACAGGCACAGAAGTGCTGCAAGGTAACATATTGGCATCTTCTTTTTCTCCTTTGAGCTGTGTGGTGGATTTGGGAGCGTTCTAGTTTTAGTCCAGAGTTACAGTTGTCACATTTTCAGTTGTCAAACACGAGCTTTAAATGGAAGTTCCAGATATCCAAGGATCTCTTCTCCGTTACCGAAACCAGGGCTGGGGAAAACACGGCAAACAATCGGAATGAAAGGAGAGCTGAGAGTTGCCAGCATGTGTGGCCATTGGGAATGAAGGCAGGGAGTGCAGGCTGGCTGAGGGCCAGCCCTGGGGTGCAGGGATATTGTTGTTTGCAGGGAGCCTGTCCCTTGGAGCACAGGAAATCCATTGTCAGGGTTTGCTCCACACAAGACTTGACGCACAAGCTGTGAGAGCAATGAGCACATGCCCCACGGTCACATCCATCAGTCACACAAACTTGGGAACACTGGGCTGGAACTCCCTTCTGTGAGTCCAGAGGGAAAGGGAGCACACACATCTCTTCAGCTCTTGGGTCCTGAGGAGGGGATTAGGGTTAAAACAGTGGGAAAACATCTCTCAGCAGCTTCTGATCCACACCGAGTATCAAACACATCCCCCGAGACCGGGATAACAACTTGTCTTGTGCTCAGAGCCCGTGGAGAGGCAGCAAAGCAGGAGACTTTCCCTGTGGAGTGAACAGGCAGGCCTTTGATCTTTCAGGCAAGATGCAGAGTGGGAACATCCCAGTGCTCAGGGGACACTTGTGACAGCAAAGCTGTGCCGAGGCAAGGCTGCAGTTGTGTGCAGATGACTCAGGCAGGCTTTGCCTGCTTTTCATGAGTCCTCTTTCAGTTCATTGTTCCCCCCTGCCAGCATTCTCTGGCTTTAGCAGAGCTGCATTCTCTCCCTTTTCCCCAAGCAATAAAGCCATACATTGAAAATGAATATTTAGGACAGCTTTATCACAAGAAGAAACTCGCTCATCCCAGGGCAGCTTAAGCTGAAGCTTAAAACTACAATTCACAGGAGAAGGCAGCATCATTCAAAGCTTGGTTGCTGTTTTTAGAGGCAAGTTTTTCTTCAAGCCAGGATTTGTTGATTTGTCTTTCCTCAAGCTGCAAATAAAACCTGTGCCCATCCTTCAGTGGGGAGTCCACAGTTGCCTGGAGTCCCAGCCAAGGGGAGGTGGTTTCTGAAGGGAAGGACCACGAAACATGGAGAGCAATAGAGGCTTGGGTGTGTTTAGAACTTGAATAGTACCAAGCTGAGGGTGTTACTTAAGGATCAACAGAAGTTGATTTGATTTTTCTGGAGCTGAGCAGCCTTTCAGCTAGAGGCACTGGCTGTGGAGTAAGAGCACAGTCATGTAGAACACAATCTGTTTTCTTAAGTGGGTGGACCCACCTTAGGAGACCGATTAGTGCTGGTGTTTGCTGTGCCTCTCTCCAGGTCTGCTGGAGAAACATGCCTGGTGGGGCAGTTCCCAGGGGGAAAACCAAATATGCCATCCAGGAGGAAAAGGCAGAGACAGTAAACTGGGGAGGCTCCTGGATGTGTTCAGTATCTGTGCATATCAGGACAGGCACTTGCTTCGAGCTACAGAACTGTTTAAAGTGTGGGGAAGTGGCAGATAAAAGAAGCTGGGAATGGGCATAAGCTCCGAAATTCGTGGCCTTTGAAGACTGTTCAGGATTAGAGAGTTCCCCAGATGCACTTGGATTCAATTCCTTCTGTGCTCTCAGCAAAGCTTGGAACAAAGCAGAAACCAAAGGGTTTTTCCTGATTGTGGGTGCTTTGGGAACTCATAGAGTGCAGTACAGAGGGGAAACTGGGATGTGTTTGGGCTGGAGCCAGGCTGCTCCAACCTGTCCCTAAAGGTTATGGAGCAACAGCAGGGACTGGAGGAGAAAAGAGTCCCTGGGCTGGGCAAAAAGTCTTTGATTGTTTTGGAGCTGATCTCTTAAGCCCCAGATTGGTGTGAGTCGTGCAGGAGCAGCAGATGGGAAAGCCTCTGGAAAAAGCTGGGCTTTGCTGCTCGGTGTTAAGTCCTGGGCCAGACGGGAAGCTGCTCTGTGCTGCCTTTAAACACCATTTGAATGGAGGGGAATGAAGTGATAAACTGGGGGGGACTGGAGGGAATTCTTCTCTTGCCCTGGATGTGGGAATAGCACTAAGGAATTAGCTCGGTGTGCTTTCCACTTCCCCTGCTCAGCAGTCTTGGCTCACAGAGGGACTGGGCACCTTCTAGTGCTGTTTTTCCAACAAATTTGACTTGAGCCCTCCTCTGCTGGAATCTCCTTGGCTTCAGTGGGAGCAGTTAAATCATCCCCTGCCATCTGAGTGTCCCACCTTGCTGGGGTGTGAAGGGTCTCCCTGAAAATGCTTCCCTCTGCTCATCAGTTTGGGTCCCTTCTCTTCAGTCCATGGGCTGAGTCAAACCCTGTGAAAGGGATGAGCCACCATCTCTTGGGGAGTGGATTTTCTTTTGATAAGACCAAATGCTCTGGGAGAAAATACCTGATTTTTAAGTCACTTTGGTGCCAGTGTTACACACAAGTTGGGGCTCATTTCAGCCTCTGCTGGTTTCATCAGTGCCACAGAGATCTTGGCAGAATGAGAAGGAAAGTTGGACTTGCTGGCTGTGAGTGCACAGATTTAGGGTTCAGAGGCCTGTTATTGAGAGCAGGTTTGTGCTCTGCTCTTTCCAAGGTTTGCTGTTCCTTCCTTTCCCCTCCTTTTCTCTCCTTTAGAGTCCTGGCTACCTAAAAGTGATCCTTCCTTCTTTCCAGAGTAAAGCTAAGTTTATTTTTTTAGTTTTCTGCAAGTCTGAAGCTGCTGCAGTGGCTCCCCTCTTGCTCAGTGACGAATCCCTTTGCCTCTTTGTGGTTGTTCCACGTGCCAAAAGCGTTGGGGGGTGAGGTCACCTTTTAGCTGCGGTCCATTAAGACCTGTCAAGTAATTAAAGTTTGGTTCCAGTGAGCCTGAGGAATGAAGCAGGACAATATTTCAAACCAGTCCCTCTTTCCCCCTGCCCTCCTGAGGGCCTGTGAGTCACTTGGTTTGTGTTTGGTGCAGACCTGCAGCCTGTCACCTACTGCGAGCCAGCCTTCTGGTGCTCCATATCCTACTACGAGCTCAACCAGAGGGTGGGGGAGACTTTCCACGCCTCACAACCCTCCATGACCGTGGATGGCTTCACTGACCCCTCGAATTCGGAACGTTTCTGCCTTGGTTTGCTCTCCAATGTGAACAGAAACGCCGCCGTGGAGCTCACGAGGCGACACATCGGTAGGTCCTGCTGCTGTGCTGGGTGGAGGGTGGGGATCCCTTCCATGGGGTCACTGGCACAAAGCTTGGGCAGGTTCAGGACACTGGTGGGGGACTTTTAGCAGCAGTAGTTGTGGGGTTTTCATACAGTTACAGTGAAAAAACGCAGTGAGGGACATTAAAATTGGCTATGTAACAGGGACAGGATTGTTGTGTGTTTAGATGGATGTCTGTGAGAATCCTGTGGATTCCCTCTCCTTCCTGCATGATTTGATTTTCTCACTGACCTTTTATAATTGGGGACTTAGTTCCTTGATTGTCACCTCAATTTCCACTTTCCCTGCTTGTACTGCAAGGTAACAGTCAGTGTGTTTTCAGTTAAACTATAAATATCCCAAACTCAAGCAGTTTTACTAAACAGCAAGATTTCTTATGCTTTGCTGTTTTCTGCTGACTTCTCTCAAATGGGAACCTGATTTTTGCCCTAATTTTTTTCCCCTTTACATCCCTGAGCAGCAGGAGAATCCTTCCTTTCATATAGGAGGATCTTTCCTTACTTGTTTCTAGCACAAAAACCCCCAACCCCCCAAAAGATTCAGAAATCAGATTTTAAATCCAGCAGGCTCCGTGGACGAAAGCAAGATATTCAAGTAGGAATGTGAGACCACAGCAAATGTTTATTTGAGCAGCCAAGATGGATTCCTCACATTTGCTTCTTTATTCACTGAGATTGTAATGATTTCTGTAAACACCTCTGGGAGGTGTATGGCTGTCCTTCTACACAGTGTCATCTCAGACAGCAGGCAATGGTTTGAAAATGCCCAGTAATTTAATTCCAAATCACTAAGTAAATAACCAGACAGTTGTGTCCAGCTGTGATGACTTTGAGAAAGGGCTGGGAACCACATGTTAACTGGGAGAACCTTCCTATGGAAAACATCAGAGTGGTTTGGAGGGAGCTCTGGGAGGTGGTGAATGACTCAGATTGACGGGGGGCTGGACTTTCTAAATGGGTGTTCCTGCCTCCCTCAGCTCTCCTCTCTCTCACACCAGTTTTTTGGGATGGATTTTCTGCCATGGAGAGCTGGCCCAGGCAGAGGTTTCCTGCCTGTCTCCCAGCCCTTGGGGCAGTTTTGCAGGTGATTTCCCTGAGGTGCCCCCTGTGTTTGTTCCCCAGGAAGAGGAGTGAGGCTCTACTACATCGGCGGGGAGGTGTTTGCCGAGTGCCTCAGTGACAGTGCCATCTTCGTGCAGTCCCCCAACTGCAACCAGCGCTACGGCTGGCACCCCGCCACCGTCTGCAAGATCCCCCCAGGTGAGCATGGCCACCTCCCTCGGGGTCCCCCCAGGTGAGGGGGTGTCCCACACCTTCCTCAGGGTCCCCCCAGGGAAGGCATGGCCACACCTTCCTGGAGATCCCCCCAGGTAAGGGGGTGTCCCACGCCTCCCTCAGGGTCCATCCAGGTAAGGGACTGTCCCACACCTTCCTCAGGATCCCCCCTGGTAAGGGATGGCCACACCTTTCTCAAGATCCCCCCAGGTGGGGGGTGTCCCACACCTTCCTCAGGGTCCCCCCAGGTAAGGGACTGTCCCACACCTCCCTCAGGATCCATCCAGCTAAGGGACTGTCCCACACCTCCCTCAGGGTCCCCCCAGGTGAGGGGATGTCCCACACCTTCCTGGAGATCCCCCCAGGTAAGGCATGGCCACACCTTCCTCAGGATCCCCCCAGGTGAGGGACTGTCCCACACCTCCCTCAGGATCCATCCAGGTAAGAGACTGTCCCACACCTTCCTCAGGGTCCCCCCAGGTCAGGGACTGTCCCACACCTCCCTCAGGATCCCCCCAGGTAAGGGACTGTCCCACACCTCCCTCAGGATCCATCCAGGTGAGGGACTGTCCCACACCTTCCTCAGGGTCCCCCAGGTGAGGTGTCAGTGGCACCAGGCTCTGCTCAGCTGAGCTCATCTCAGGTTCCAATCAGAGCTCTGAGCACAATCTGCCACTTGTTCCTCCAGTGTTTTATCAGCCCATGGATGATAGGGAATTGTAATTGTGTGGGTAAGTTTGTTTGTACCTTTTAGTAAAAAGGAAGAAATTTCTCTTTAGTTTGGATCACCCCTATTAGATTTCAGTTGTTAACTTTTGTTCTGAACTAGAACTCACCCCTCCCCTGGGTGAATTAGCTTTATTTGAGGGAAGTCATGTTTGCACACACCTTGTTCTGGTTACAGTCTGACGTTTGCTGGCAGGTTACAAGAGAATTCACTGCATCCATCTAGGAAGAAAAGGCTTTTCTGTTAGATACGTGGAAAAGAGCTGGAAGGGAGGGGATGTGTTTGACATGGAATTTGGTTATTTAGCTAGGCTTACAAAGGCTAATTTTTTACAGTTAAAACTATGTATATATTTAAAAACTGGGCTTCTTTGTTTAGAAATACTTGAATAAGGATTGCTGTTCTTCTGAGAAGAGATCCACACACTGCAGGCTCTGGCCCATCCCAATGGGTTTCCTTTCTCAGATGTTTAGGAAGCAGCTGCCAGTGTTGCAAGCAGGACTTAATTCTCCAGCCACATCACAGGAGTCCCCCCTGGCTGGAGCCAACATGGGAAGGCACAAACCACCCCCATTTCCGCTCTCTGTTCAGCTCAGGCACATTTTTTGGCTGCCAGCTCTCCTGCCACAGTCCTTGGCTGCCTTCTCAGCCTCATCTTCAAATCTTTGCTGGGCTTGAAGCAGTTTCCTCACTCCCTTGTTGTCAAAATCCAGTCATTCCCCCTTCTCCCCATGGAGGGGTCTGTCCCCACCCACTGCTGAGCTCTGAGCAGCCTGGCACTGTGATCACATCATCAGAATGACTGCTCTTCCTCTGGGCCCTGATGTTTTCACCCTTAAAACTTCTAGTTTGCCTCCCTCAAGCTCCCTGTGAGGCTCCTGCCCCATGGGCTGGGCTTTTCCATGATCCCACAGTGGTTCCTGCAGCTGCTCAGTGGGCACACTTCCCTCAACCCAAAGCAGATGACAACGTGATTCCAGCCCAAGAGAGGAGGCTCACACATGACTTTTAGAAAAGTACAATTCATCACAGTCCAAATGGTTGTTTTTCAGCCCTGGCCATATGTAATCCCAAAGGAGCAGGGGTTGTGTGCCAGGGTTTAGAGTTTCAAGTGTTTGTGGTTATCTGGGAGAAAGCAAGTGGAGCAACACTGGTTTAATTTATTCATTTATTTAAACTGTGAAGGCTGTTACTATATTTCACCTTGATCCCCTAAGAACAGAGGAATAAATTTTTCTCACTCTTTTAGCTGGGACTAAAACTCCAGTTTTAAAAGAAAAGTCTTGGGCACGTGACAGTGAAATGGAGGGGAGGATTTGAGCAGGAGCAGCTCTGCCACCAGCCCTGCCAGCCTGTTTAACCCTCAGAGCTGCTCCCTGGCTTGGCAGAGTGGCCTCAGTCAGAACTTGTCCGTGCTGCTGGCAGACCCCTCCAGCCCCAGGGAGCTCCTGTCTCCAGGCTGTGCTTTGCTCCCCCTCAGACCCCACAGCAATCACCCTTGTTGAGTGTTACTGGGCTTTAGGGAGATGTTGCCCAGGAGAGACAAGGAGGTGCCACATGAGCATCCCAAGCCTGGTCTCACCCAGCACAACCTGCTGTGTGGGCACCAGCATTCCCTGTCCTTTTCCTTCTTTCTGTTCAGCAGAGGAGCTGAGAAAACGTGGCCCCCTCACTCCCTTTCTGTGTGTGGCATCCCCTGCTCTGAGCCAGGGGAAGGTCCTTGCCATGCTCGGGACGAGCTGGATTTCTTAATGTCCTTAAGCTGATGCCTCGTCCTTTCCGTGTTCTCTTTCCCCAGGCTGCAACCTGAAGATTTTTAACAACCAGGAGTTTGCTGCCCTCCTGGCCCAGTCTGTGAACCAGGGCTTCGAGGCCGTGTACCAGCTGACCAGGATGTGCACCATCCGCATGAGCTTCGTCAAGGGCTGGGGAGCCGAGTACAGGTCAGGCCCTGGGGGGATCCTGAGTGCTCCTGCTTCCTGCCACTCCCAAAATCCCCAGCCTAGCAGGGTTCTGCAGAGCTCTTAGTCCCACTAAAGAGTGGGAATTAGCCCAGGGGGTGTCTGGTAGCGCAGGTGGGTTGTAGCTGTTGGGATGGGGGCGTTGGTCCAAACTCTTGAGTTTGCCCATCCTATTTGTGTGAAATACACATTGTGGGATACACCTGGAATGCCAAAAGGGTTTGGGACAAACCAAGAGCTTTGTCTGAAGCACAGCAGATAAATCCTGATGGACTGTGCAAGGGCTATATCAGGGTTTCTTCTTAAAATTGGGGGTTTATTTGATGGTTTGAGTATGTTAAGACTACTCTGTTGTCAGGGCAGGATCACAGAATCATGGAATGGTTGGGGTTGGAAGGGACCTTAAAGCCCATCCAATCCCACCCCATCCCATGAGCAGGGACACCTCCCAGCAGCCCAGGTGGCTCCAACCTGGCCTTGGACACTTCCAGGTATCCAGGGGCAGCCACAGCTTCTCTGGGCACCCTGTGCCAGGGCTGCCCACCCTCCTAGCCAGGGATTCCTTCCCAATATCCATCTATCCCTGCCCTCTGGCAGTGGGAAGCCATTCCCTGTGTCCTGTCCCTCCATTCCTTTTGGAAGTACATCCATTGTGAGTGTGGGTACTTCCTACATGCTTGATGATTCCTTTAGCAGGGACTAATGGGATTACAACAGAGCACATTGGCTTGGAAATTCCTACATGAAAGGACTGTGAGTTGCTGCAAAATTATAATGAGATCCCCTGATCCTTTCCTGAGGGCCTGGCACAGGGCAGGTGTGGGAGAAACAGGGTCACTGTGTCTTGGTGAATCCTGACAGTACCTAAGGAGATGCTGCAGTGGGTGATGGGGAGACAGCGGAGATGGGGTGGGGAACAGAGCATGGCACAGCCTGTGCTGCTGCCACTCCCCTGGCACAGGGAGCAAAGGTCCAGGGCAGAGAAATCACTGTCATGGCACAGGCAGGGCAGTGCAAATCCTTTGGAAAATGAACAGTCTTATAGGAGACAAAACTAGTGAGGGTTTGAGCCAAAAGTGTAGAAATAGTCGAGGTGTCCTTTGGTTTGAGGAGCAGGGGGAGCCCCTGCCATCCCTCCTGTCCCCCAAGGGCTTGGAGATGCCCGGGATCAGCTGGAGCCCGGCACGTTCCACTCCCTCTGCCTCCTCTCTCCAGCTGTTTGGAGTCCATTTTGTTTCGACATTGTCCTGCAGCAGGGCCAGAGTGTTTGAGGCCTGGCTCGCAGCCACAGCAGGGAATGGGATCCAGATGGGCTCCGGCACTTACGGAAAGTCAGGGATCTCAATGGAGGCACCGAGAGCCCGAGCTCCCAGCAGAGCCCCTGCCCTTCCCTGCCACTAAAGCCTCCTCCTCCTGATTGTCCCTCCCAGAGCATCTTGGGCTGTTTGACTGGCTCACACATGGACAGGAATTTGGGGGAGGGAAGGGGGGCAAAGCCACGTCCATGAGCAGCCTGTGATATGGAGCTCTGGAGGATGCTGAAGGCACAGAATGCTTTGAGGGCTTGCCTTTCCCAAAGGCTGGACCAACGTGGTGTTCCCTCAGTGGGAAGAGAGGATGAAGTTTGCTGGGATAGGTTTGGGGAGGGCAGGAGTGTGGTGGCCCCGTGGGTTTGGGGGGTTTTGTTGGGAACACTGCTGGGTGCTGGGACCAGGCAGCAAGGGGAGTGCTCAGGGCTAAGGGAGAGGTTTTCCTGGGATCTGAGAGCTTTGTGTGCTTCACTGAGGCTGGCAGAGCCAGAGGTGCTCTGCTCACCCTGTCCTGCTGCCCACACAGCTCATGGGGCACCCCTGGCCACAAACCACTCCCCATGGGATCAGTGGTGGGACCAGCCAAGCCCAGGTGCCCACTCTGCTGGGGGAGCACAGGGGACAGGGATGGTGGTGGGAATGAAAGGACAGGGGTGGTGTGGAGGCACAAGGGGCAGGATGGTGGTGGGAGCTCAGGGCAGCCCCCCGAGCTCAGGGTCCCCTTTTCACCAACCATTTCTCCCTGGGCCCCACAGACTCCGTGTTCTCCCTCCCACCACCAGATTCCAAGGACAGCTTCTGTGGGAAATGACAGTGTCAAGCAATGCTGCTTCCAGGCTGCTTCTCTCACTCCATCATCTCCCTCCTCCACAGCAGCTGTCCCTGCCTCTCTGCCTGGAGCAAGACCTGGCCCTGCCTGGGCAGAGGAGGGAGAGCCCTTGCTCCATGCCTTGGCCTCCCTTCCCTTCCTTTCCTCCCCATCTCTTCCTGCTTTACCATCTGAAGATACTCAGATGGGGGAGTGGGACACACAAAGGGAATGAGAGCACACAGGAGAGGCCCCTGGGCTGCAGGGGGAGTCTCAAGGGCTCAGGGGGATCTCTCTCCAGCACTTCCACATTCTACTAAAATCCAAAGATATGGCACAAAGAGAATGTCCTTGTCTTCTACACAGGGAAACTGAACCTATTTGGTAAACACTCACCTTGCTCTCTAATTAAGGTGGGTCTGCCAAATAAACCCAAGGATTTTGAATAGATAAACACCTTCCTTTCCCTTCAGGAAACATGCCCTGCCTGTTCCCAGGAGTCTGAGCAGTCAGTAGGTTACACAGAGAGTTGCTCCTGTGGGATCATAACAAAAGAAGGGGCAAGGTGGGTTTTTTAAAGAAGGGAGCAGCACAGGCCAGGAGCTGTTCAGAGCAGAGACATCCCTTTGGCCCCGTGCAGGATGGTTGTCTAAGCAGAAAGGAATGCTCAGGAGCTGTAAAACCTCTCACACTGGTCAAGTTTTTAAGTATTTTGTGTTCTTTGCTCCTCTCTCCCCTTGCAGGAGGCAGACAGTGACCAGCACTCCGTGCTGGATCGAGCTGCACCTCAATGGCCCTTTGCAGTGGCTGGACAAGGTCCTCACACAGATGGGCTCCCCCAGCATCCGCTGCTCCAGCGTCTCCTAAGGAAACCTCTCCCGGGGGCAGTGGGGCAACAAGGACTCTGAAAACCCTTAGCAAAACACATAGTAAACAAATTCCCAGTTATTCAAGTGATGAGAAAAAAATCTGCTCTAAAAAAAAAAAAGAAAAAAAAGTGGGTTTTCTTTGTTTTGTGGTTTTTTTAAATACCCCTTTAAGCCACTTCCACTGAAACTGTTGGCACTTTGGTTGGGATGCTCCGGGCCATTGCAGCTGGAATTTGGAGCTGGAGTTTGTCATGCTAAAAGAACTGGATAGTGCTGTGCCTCCAGCTGGGTTGTGCCTGCTGTGTTGAGCACACAGGAGCCACCACAGCTCCATGGAACTTTCCCTGTGCCTCCCACCACTCAGGTGGTGTCCTGGGAAGCAGCAGACACTGTGGGATGAGTCCTGCTCGTGCATTCCTTCACCAGCCACCTGATCCACAGCTGGCCCTGCAGCTGCAGGGGGAGAGGAGGCACTGGGAGCACCCAAAGGAACTGAAGCCCTCCGTGATGTTCCTAAAAGGAGGGAATCGCCCACACTGCCAACAAGGAAGCCGAGTCTTCATGCCCAAGGGATGCAGCTGATGCCCTTCTGGATCAGACTGGATTGGCATGAAGCAAAAGGCCAAATGGAAGGCTCTTTCTGATGTTGCTGCAGCCACCTTTGCCTGGAGCTGCTCCCAGATGCACAGTTATCTGGGGGGAGCTCTGCAGTGCTCAGGCCCTTGTTGTGTGCAGTCTGTTTGCAGGAACTCCAGGAGGTTTGTGTTCTGTTCTCACTATTGGATGGCATTGCCTCTCCTGGAGCCAGAGGGGCTCTGTGGGATCCGTGTCCAGCTGGAACAGGGCTGGGAGCAGCCAGGCCCTCCTGCCACGTGTGGGACACCCCATGGAGTGGGTCAGCCTGTGGGACAGCCTGGGCATCTCAGCCACAGCCCCTCTGTTTAAAACTTACTCCAGCTGATGAAAATGCTCTGAGATGTGTTTTTGCCTGGAGAAATGGGGAGAGTGTGTATTTACTTGTATTATAAAATGTTCATTTTAAACATACATGCTCCAGACTGTTTAATATTTTTTTTCCCTGCAGCAACTGTCATGGCAAACAAATTCCACAACTGGAAAAAAAACCCTTAGCACTTGTTTTTATGGTTCACATTTGCCAAATAAGTCTCATAACTTTGTCAGAGCTGTCCAATTATCTGTTTCTTTATATCTGCAGTGAATATCTTATGCATTTGTGCCAAAATATTAGAGGGGGAGGGAGAAAGCGATAATCAGTTTCCTATGGAAATCTTTTTTTCTTGGGTTTTTTCTACATGAAAGACAAACACAGCAGCTGGATGTGGCTGTGGGAAGGACTGACTGAGTGGACTCTGGGATGCTTTAAGGGTCAATGCTGCCTGCTGTGCCCCCAGGGGAGCACCCTGATCCCAGGGGAGCTGCCTGGAACCCCAGTGGGAACACGTGCCAGGAATTGCCATGTACCTGCTTTTCCAACCTGCCTGTTCCTTTGAGACTTGTCAAGCTCAGCAGCTGGTTTGCCAAAAGCCCCCTTGCTGGAGTCCAGGATAGGAGAGCTGTATGGGGCTAAAAAATTACCTTTTCTAAGGTCTGAAATTGAAGCTCCGAGGAAGCCTCTCGGTGGTGGATGTGCTCCTGATGATGCGGCACTTGGGAATATCCCCCTGCAGAGTCCTGACTGGAGCTTTCCCTGCAGCACAGCTTGGAGCAGCCCTGGAGCCTTCCTGGGCTTTGGTTGGTTCTGGTTGTGCAGTGCCTGCTGTGACTGGGCAGTGAGAGCAGCTGTCTCAAACAGCATTTGCCAGCCACTTCCACAGGAGTCTGTGTCCCTGGGCATTGATTCAGCATGTGTGTGCAGATACGGGTTTCTAACCCAGCTGCAAACAAAAATTTATCCTGAATTTTGTGGAAATATTGGACTCTTGGCTGTTCAGTGAGAGAGGGGGGAAAATCTGCTCTGTGAAATGGCCCTGGGTTTCCTCTGTGAGTGTATTTTTGGCTGATTTTACTGACAACTGTGCTTGTTCTCTGAACGCTGGAGGAGGTTGGACTCAGGTGCCTCCTGCAATAACAACAAAAAGGGCACCTTAAATTCCACAGTCAGGCATTACAGGTGTGTGCAGGAGCCCAGCCTGACCCTGAGGTCATGAGTGGGAATAAATCCCAGCTTTAATATGAATTTTGCACAGAGTCACCTCCTCAGCCAGCCTGGATTTCCACCAGGAACCAGATCTGTCTCTCCTTGCTGAAGGATAATTAATTGCTGGCTGTTATTAATCGAGGCCTTTTGAAACCCAGGATTCAGATGTTGCATAAAAACTTTGCTTAATCTCCCCTCATCATCCCTTAAGTGACTTCCAGTGGAAAATGTGAGCTGGGCCAGCAGTGCAGTGAGATAAACCAGAGATTATCTGCACTACAGTATTAATTTCTCCCATTTCTCCCCTTTGTTTGCCTCTCCCTAATTCATAAAAGCTTTGTGGCTCCCAGAGGCACCTTAGGGAGTCAGATGGAGAGTCCTGAGGCTGGCTGTGATCCCAGGGTGTTGTGTGCCTTAGGGAATGGAATGAGGGAATTCCCACTGCTGTGCACACCAAGGGCAGGGAGCAGGACACTGGGCTGGGCTGGCAGGAGCCAGTGGGGTTTGGTTTTCCCTGGGAGTTTATGGAAGCAGCTTCGGTGTGTAGCACAGAGGGATGTGACTAGCCATGCTCTGGCTCAGATTCCAGCTCCAGACTGGAATACCCTCTCCTTTCATGGCAGTCTTGGCTCCTTCCACCAGGATTTCATACATTTTTGTTACTAGGAGGGTCAGGAGCAGGAACTTTGACTCTTCCCTTGGTGTAGCTGCACAAGGCCTGGCTGCTGGCAGGTGACAGCGAGGGCCCTGTGCTTTTCCATGACTGTGGTGATCTTTTTTACTATTAATGTATTGAATTGCAGTTTGTATTTTGTGTTAAGCTTGTCTTAGAAGTAATCCAGTGCTGTCCATTTGAATTAATCTCCAGGAATCAGTGTGCATATGTACAAAGATGGAGAAATCCAATCATAACTCATTTCCCCAGGGCTCTGGCTGCCCGTGTGTGCCAGGAAAAGGCTGAGGGGAACCTTGGAGTTACTCACAGTTTCCTCTCCCCTTCTGGATCAGCAGAGTTGAACCCTCCAGAGGACTCCTTTGCAGGGTGGAGGATATTCAGGACTCATCTCAAGCAGCAAGTGTGGAAATCTGTGCCTCGTGCTGCTTCCTCAGTGGAAAAGCAGAGGGAGGAAGAACACAGTTCAGTGGAGGTCTGCAGCCATATCACAAAGCACCCAGGAGCTCTCCTGGTTCTCTGAGGTACTGGATAGGTAGGGGGATGGAATTTCCCAGGTATGCTAAGCTAGGATGAGAAATAGTCCCTCTGTAGTCGTGGACCGAGTGGTGTGCTTGAGTTCAGTCTGTTTTTTACCATGTACATGCTTTTGTATTTATGTTGTCTTTCTTGAGTATTCCGATGAATCAAATATTTAATTTTTAACAGAAAGGGCAATTAAGGACTCAGAGTATTAAATATTCCATCTGTTCCTTCCTGATGACTGCTGGGAATGAGGAGTTTGTGGTGTGAGAACAGAGCTGAGCACAAACCCTGGCGAGTGAAAGCCCCGAGGAGTCCCGTGCCCGTGGTGGCTTCAGCACCACGTGAGGTCCCACGTGGGCCCTTTGTGCTCTGCAGGGCTTGATGAGGCTTCAGAAAGACAAGAACTGTTCTCCAGGACCAGTGGGTCCATCTCACAGTTACTGGGGAGCCCAGCCTGTCTCTGGGGGGCACATCTCATGCCCTCAGCTCAATCCCTACCAGCATGTCTGTGTCAGTGTTGGCATCCCTGCCCTGGCTGTACCATCCCTGCCACCTCGTGCTTTCCCCTGGCAGCATTACTCACTGTTTGTTACTCCAGGCCTGTCCCATGTACGCCCTCCCCTTCCCATGTGAAACTGTAAGGTCTGTTTTTGACATTTTAATAAACTTTGATTTGAAAACCGAGGCTCCTGAGCACATGGGGGTGTTGGAAGAATGTATTTCAGGACACAAAGTGGCACTTTGGAGTTTTGAAACCACAGGTAATGCAGAGACAGCAGCACCTTTAGGTTTGTGTGAGGAAGGTCTTTCCCAGAGACCTCAGTGACAAGTAGGACCTTCATTCTTTTTACAGTTGGGACAGTTTTGTTCAAGAATTTAAAGCCAGATATAAAAAAATAGTTAAAACCCCACAATTAGTTCTAAACCAGGGAACTGGGGAGCCTTCCCTGCTCAGCCCTCGTGTCCTGTGGGGAGCAGCCCCCAATCCCTGTGGGGTGTCCATGTCTCAGAAGTGCCACGCTGTGCTGCACACACATTCAGCCAGTAAATGTGGGAGAAAAGCCTTGAAGAGCAGGGATTCCACCCACCTCCTCCCTGAGAAGCTGCTCCATGGCTGCTTTGTGTTCCCAGTGGGGAAGTTCTGCCTCAACGTCCCAGGCTGTATTTGTGGCTCTTGCTCCCTGCTAGAGCAGGTTCCTGGAGCCTGGGGTCTCTGCAGTGGTGATGCTGCCCCTCCATGAGCCCTGTGGATGGAGGTGGGCGGGTCAGGTGCCACCCCAGGGGACAGTGACACAGCCCTGGCACTCTGCGGGAGTGGGCACCATCCACAGAGCCCCAGGAAGGAGCCAAGGCACACGGTGATCCGTGCTCTGAACTCCTCACGGCCCTGCGAGGCTTTCACTGGAATTCACTTATTTTTGGGTTGTTTTTCCTGACAGGATTTACGAGAACACTTTTTCCACTGGCTTTTCCAACAATGTGGTAATAAAGGGTCTCGTCCAGGCTTTGGGCTGGGCTTGCCAAAACTCCAAGTGTGATGCAATAAATCAGTGCTGAGCTGGGGGTTCTGCTGCTTGTCACCTGGATGGGCCATGGATTCCAGTATCCCAAGCTTCCCATCTGCACTGGAAATGGGCAACTGGAGCAAAGGACAGGTTTGATAAGGAATTAAGAATCTCAAAGCTTCAGACAAAACAAAACAGTGAATTGAGCTCGCCTGGTTCAGGCAGAATTGGGGTGACAAGTATTGTAGTGGCAGGAAAACCTTTGCCATGCCAGAGCTTCACCTGCAGCTTCAACTGTCCAGGAACTCTGGAATGCTTGTCCAGGACTGGGAATGCTGGAGGAGCAACTGGTAATTCTCAAACTGGAGCTCCATACCTGGGACAAGGACGTAAAACCTGGGAGTGGGAGGTGTCCCTGCCCATGGCAGGGCTGGAACTGGATGGCCTTTAAGGTCACTTCCAAGCCAGACTGTTCTGGGATTCTGTGAAAATCAACATGGGAATTACTTGGTTGTTGCTGAATGTGGCACAGGAACTGAGTGACAGACACAAGTTCAGGTATGCTTTTCCACTAATGCCCCTTTTATTCATTTCTGTAACTTATTTTGTAGAGAAATTCTGGAGCCAAACCCAAAGTGTCTCTTCAGAAAAAAAACCCCAAACAACCCATAAAAACCCCCAAGCCACCACCAAAGTAAACTTTGATTTAAAAACACAATCCTCTCAAAGGACCATTAAACTTTCCTGGTTTCTCCAGCCACACTTCCTGCCTCCATGATTTGTGCATCTATAAACAGGACACATATTTCCAACAAAAACATGGTTGAAGGAGTTTTTAATATGGGAATGAGGTGCTGCTATCTTGTAAAAAGGCAGAGAAGAACTGGATTTGAATTGGTATAATTTCATCAAATGTAAATAGTCACAGGTCTATCCCATGGCTGAAGGATTGGTTTTATAAAGCATCCAAATCCATTGTTTTCCCACTGCCTCAACTCAATCCCATGGCACTTCTGCCATTTATCACCATTGCACAACAAGTATTTAGAAAGGGAAAAATCAGTGTCTTCAGCTACCAAGCAGCCAACATGGAAAACCATTCTCTGCTTGGAATGAGCCATCTTCCAGTCTTTAATAGAGCTCTTCGTGCTGGGAAAAAGATGGGAAGAGCAGGAGAAGGCAGAGTCACAGCAAGGCCTGGAGCTGGGTGGAAGAGGTGGCTCTGGCAGGTGTTTCCTTGGATTTCTCTGGGTGTATCCCCAGGAAAGGGACATTTCTTCCTAGAAATCAGGTTTTCCTGTGCTGGAGCTGCTGGGTGGGAAATGCTTTACAAACTGCTTGATGAGGCTTCAGTTCTTGTTCTTAAACGCTGCAGTTTTGACCCAGAAAAGGATTTCCAGCATTCCAAGAAGCTCCTTATTTACATTTACCTTTGATTCATCTTAAGAGACAGTGAATGTCAGGAATGACTGTGAAAGTGCCTTCAGAATGCCAAGCCATCAAATAACAGATGGCAAACTGATGTCTCAGGACTCGGGAAATTTAATGACATGAAAACCAGACCTTGGAAAAGTTGACTTCCAAATTTCTAACTCAGGTTGTTTGACAGGACAGATTTTCAGACTGAAAATGTGAAATTCAGTTTCTCTGCAGGTCTTTAGGACGGAGCTCCACAGTGCAGGTTCTGCAGGAGCTCTGGGCAGGGAATTCCACTCCTGCAACAGCTGCAAAAATCTGTCTGGCCTTTCATCCCACATTTAGTTTCCAATGGGAAGCCAGGGAGTGTGGACAACCCCTGACATCCCAGGGAAAGCCCACTTAGTCCCACAGACAAAATTCCAGCAGAATCAGAGCCCAGGGGCCATTTTAATGGCTTTGGCACTCACAGGGTGAACCTAGCAGCCTTGGCACAGCATCCCAACAGGGCACAGTTCAGCAGCCTCCTCTTCATGGCTCACAGAAATCTGGCCTGTTTGAGCTGGGAAGAGGCTCCACAAATCCATCAAACAGGCCTAGATCCAAGATGTGGAGTTTGGAACTTTGGTGTCACTGCCCAGCCCCCAGGCACGTGTGCAGAGATAACTGGGAGCACAATTGTTTATTTAAACCCCGAGGAGGAAACAATAAAAACGTTCATTTGAAAAATGTAAACTCATTAGTGTTCCCTCGAGCTGCACGTGGCACCTTCCAGAGCTGCCTGAGAGAGGATAAAGGACACTCAGACAAACCCACTGGAGCCAGGAGGTGATGTGGAACGTTCAACTTACTGCATTGCCCTGGGGAGTCCTTGCACCAAAACCAGCAGCTAAAGCTACGTGGGGCTTTTGGCAATAAACACAATTAGAGGGAAAGCTCCTTCCTTTAGGATTGCTCTGGCACTTCCAGCCCCAGCACTCAGTTTTCTTCATCCGAGGAGAGACCTTCAATCTCGTCTCTGTCTCCCCCGATGGCCATCCAGAACGCTTTGGCCACCTACAATGGCAAAAGGGATGGGAAAGGAGAAGAATTCCCATCAAATCCCTGCCAAACTGGCATTTGCCATGCACAAAGCAGAAAGTGAGCAGCAGGGCAATGTAGTAACCATGGTTATCTCGTTACCAAACAGGTTGGGCAGTGCAATGCTCATCCTCTGTGAGGTTATGGAATTCCAGGCACTAATTTGGGATTCACTGGAGGCACCTGACACAACACCCATGCTAATTAAGGCATGATTACATTTTCCAGGAGATCAAGACTTTTCCACTCACTGGGGCAGCTGGTCAACATCCCCAGTGACTGCAGGGCCTTCAGCTCAGACACACTGAAAGGGGAAAGTCTTTTATTTAGGGCAGGGGGGTGTGGGACGAGATGATCTTTAAAGTCCCTTCCAACCCAAAAGATTCAGGGATTTTCTGCTGTTTCAAAATTCCAGGTTTGCTGTTCAGCTCTTGGGAGACACCTGACAGTCTTCCCTAGGGCTGTGTGGTTTGTTCCTCCTGCTCTCAATGCTCTCAAGAGCAGGAGCTGTGGCTCAGTCTTAGTAATGCTAAATTCCCAACACCAATTCCCAAACCTCACCTTTTCGGCATGCAGTTTCCTTTGCTCATGAGGCAACGTGGCAGCTTTATCTGGGGAGAAGAGGAGGATTTGGGTGAATCTCAGCTCACCTCAAATGCTTTTACTAAAGAGGAATCTGTAGAGCCTTCCCAGGCTTTCATGCTGAGCTACTGCAATAGGTGCCATAGTTCAGGAACGTCTCTCCTGGTGTTACCTTTCATTTCTTTCAGCTTTGAGAGCAGCCTTTCAAAGTTCTCCAGGTCCCCATCCCTTGTGGTCAGGCTGGCCAACTCCTGGATGTCCATATCCAACATGGGATCTGAAATATAGATGAAGATAAATTATTCTGGTTTATCAGCACTAAATCAATATGTTAACATCTGCAAATCTCACTTGCAAATTCCGATATCAGAGGAGAGAAAGAAACATTTAATTTACTGATTGTTCATCTGCACAACTCATGGCATTGTTAAAGTGGGAACTGTTTTATGGAAGGAACTGTACCCTGGGAGGGTGGGCAGGGCTTGGAGCCACCTGAGCTGGTGGGAGGTGTCCCTGCCCGTGGCAGGGGTGGGATGAGATGAGCTTTAAGGTGCCTTCCAACCCAAATCATTCCAGGATTCCATGATTCTATGATATATTGCACTGCAAGGGGTGTTTGAGTCCAGCCAGTGAAAGTTTCCTGCTGCTTCTGGAACAATCTGTCTAGGGACAGCCATGGAGTGAATCAAAGACTGGTAACACTGTGCTGAGCCCACAAGTAACACCACCCAAGCTCTCCTTGTAAGAAAGTCCCATCTCCTGGAATGCTGCAATTCTGTAAGGGTTCTCCTGGCTCTGGCCAGTGCATTCATCCACACTTTTCCCTTTGCAGAAGCCAGTGGCCTTGGGGGACCATCCCAGCAGGATGGTCTGCCCCAAGCAGAGCAAGAGCTCACCTGCAGCGTTGTCAACCTGCAGGTTGTCTGGGCCAGCTGCATCTTCCCTGCTGCCAGACTGGGATTCTTCTCTGTCTGCTGGGGAGGGGTTGGACTGCCAAGAAACAAACAGATATTTGAGGTTGAAAAACCAAAAATCAGCAGCAGCAAATCAGGTGCTTCCTGTTTTCACTTCAAAACCTAACACTTCATCTTCAACTGTCACTGCAAAGGCTGTACCATGACAAACCCCTTCTGCAAGGCTGTAAACAGGTACAACATGACTGTTTCTTAGGACAGATTTGTTGTCTTTTAACTAACATCATGACATGATAGTTTTTGCTTTGCCCAAAATCCTGCTCTTGGCTATTACTGGCAAACATCACGAGTGATCTTTCCTTGGCTCTGTGGGTAGAACACTGGCCCAGTGGGGAGGGCAGAGCCACCAGCCCAGGGGTGGCAGAGGCAAGGGCAGCAGGCTGGGCAAAGGCCACAGGAGGAATTGCTGTTTACTTCTGTCTCCGGGGTGTCTTCGGAGCCACCGCTTCGGTTCGCGCCCGCCAACGTGCTGAGGAGCCCGAAGCCCTGGGGCCTGTCTGGAGACAGAGCAGAGGGCACTGTTACCACAGACACTTGGAACTGCCCAGGGGGATAAGGGGCATCCCAGGGAAGGCACACAGCACCCTGGGAAACCGTGTCAGTGCATTGAAAAGATATTGTGAGGTGAAATTTTACATGTTTTCTAAAGGGTATTAGCTAAAAGTTTTCCACAGGGAAGAGACGGGTGAGCCACAAATGTGGGATCTTTTTAATCCTTGTTTGAAGTCTCTGCTCTGTTAGGATTTGAGCTGGCCAATGTCTCCTGATTCCAAATGAGGCAGCTGGCAAAATTCAGAAGCAGCATTTGCTGTTCCTGACACTCAGGGAGAGAGTTTTACCAGGCATGGGAAGCAGCACCAAATTTGGGGCTGGATACAGGAGATGCATCAAGTACCTCTGCTCATACACAGACTATCTAGACAGGTTCAGCAAGACAATAAAGGCAAAGGCAAGTTATAAATATCTAATTCAGAATTCCTCCCTGGGAGGTGCTTTGGGCCTTCCACAGCTGCTGACTTTGTATTTCAATGATATTTTAAAAGCTAACCTAAAAAGTGACCCCAAACCTGAACCTAAACAGTCATCTCAGAAAATAAATGTGGTGCAGGATTTCTAAATTAAACTAGCTGTATTTTTAAAACATTTTTATATAAAAATAGATGTAGAATAGGTGACCTTATGAGGTGTTTTTTACCAAGTCATGTTTTTCTAAGTCATAGTTTACTCCTCAATACAAGCTGGCCTTGCACTGAGTAGTAAATATTTGCAGTTACACAAGGGATTCAGGAGATTTTCCTGCAAATCTTTGTATTGTAGTCAACTAAGACTGCAATGTGAAGTTATTGTACTAGAAATAGCCAGGAAACAATGACTTGAGCCAAAAGAAAGATTTAATATTCCTTTTTAAAATAAATGTGTTCTAAATTATTGCACTCATGACTAAGCTCTAGACTCAACTGTTGAGCTGATGTCATTTTGATGCACTGTCCAGATTTCTTTGCCTTTTATCCAAAATCTCTTTTTGAGGGGTTGGATGTGTAACTGGACCCATCAGCCACCCAGCAAACACACAAACACAGCTCCATGAGAGCATTCCTGAGACCTCGTTTCCTCTGGATGCTCCTGCAACTCATGTCGTGTTCTGCCCCATCCCCTCCTGCTGCCCCCACCAGGTATTTGGGGCCACTGGCTCTGGTTCAGCCACTTCTGCTGCTTGAGCAGGTCACTGGCCAAAGGGCTGGGAAGAAGTGAATCAGTGGAGCCAAATGAATTCCCTTAAAAAGGCTCAGCTGCCATGTGAGAGCCCACGAAGTCCGCCAGCAAATTAAGAGCAATTGAGGGATAAAACACTGGGACTTGTATCCCGAAGCAAAGCAGCTTCCCCAAGTTTCATTGGGCTGGCTTTTGGGAAGCTGTAAAGATGGACATTGAGCCAGTTTCTGAGTCATCTCGAGTGAGGTTGGACACTGCAGTCCAGAATGTACTGGAGAGGGAACATTCCCACACTGGCAGAGGGGTGGATGGAGTGATCTAATCATGGAGCTCGTTCATAGCTGGGATTAGTTTGTCCCGTACAGAAAAATGACAGGGCTCCCCCCTCCATATTCCTCCTCCAACACTACAGAACCTCAGCCACAATAATTCCTAATGTCACCCCTCTCAGAAAAACCTGGAGTGTCCAGCAGGGATCTCTGGACAGCAGCTATTTGTTTCTGGATGTGTGGCTAGGGAGGTGGCAGACATAACACTTGGTTGCAGGCACACCCTTGAAAAAAGCCTTCCATAAACCCTTTTTATTGGATCTAAAAGTTATTTCAACTTCTGGGTGCAATTCAGGAAGTGGGTGATGCCTTACACAGTGTTCTTATAGCAGCAAAGCCAAAAATTAGCTCATCCAACTTATTGTAAGAGCTGGTGGCTGTGATGGATCGGGGTTGTCCAGACAAGCTGTGGCTGCCCCATCCCTGCAAGAGTCCAAGGCCAGGTTGGACAGGGCTTGGAGCAACCTGGGCGAGTGGGAGGTATCCCTGCCCATGGCAGGGGTGGCACTGGATGGGCTTAGATGTCCCTTCAAACCCAACCCACTGCAGGATTCCATGAGTCTCTGATCTGTATGGTTTCACTGGTATCACTCATGCACAGTGGTGGAGCTCTCATGCTGTGCCGAGTATGCATTCAACATTCCCAGATACTTCTTGCATAGTATGGATTCAATATTCCCAGATATTTCTTGAGCCAAATGTTTTCCCCTGCCTTTACCTCCTAGTCCTCCATACTCTCTCTGTAGCTGACATGTGGTGATCCTGACTTCCATACACATTTAATTAACACACCAAAATTCATCAATTGCTTAAATCATTAAATTTAAATGGTCTCCCTGAACCAGATTAACAGAACCAGGCTCATGACTGGCCCCACCTGAGGTAACCAACCTCACCTGGGATCACTAAGGGAGGGATTTAAGCAGGAAAGAAGCCAAGCTCCTCTTCCAGAGGGCAGGAAGTGGTTTCTCTTCCTATCACACAGGCTGTTGGAGGGACAGATAAAGGCAACAACAGTGTCAAACTTTGTGGGGAGGGAAAGGTGGTGTCTGAAGAATTGCTCCTTCTGCCCCAGGGGAAGAAAACTTCCTAATTCTCAACTGAAGAGAACTCTCAGGCCTGGAGAACCAACAGCTTTACACCAGCTCTACAAAGGAATTGCCCTCTGGAGACTCCCAGGTAAGATTGTTTGTTTGTTTTGGTACAGGTAATTTATTTACTCACCAAGCATGTAGGATTACTTGATGTAAAATTGTTTGTAATTCAACTCTGTTCCATTTAATGCCTACTTTTATGAATCTGTGGGAGAATGGATGTCTTTAATGAAGAGACAAAATCTAGAGTTCAAATTTTTGATAGGTCTGTGAACAAACTACAGCTGGAGAAGAATTGTGTTTGGGCTTAAGATAAACTGCAATAAAATGCTATGGGTTTAATGCCTGTGCTTCAAAAAAAGTCATTCCTGCTCTGTCTGGAAACTTAAATTCCCCTAGAAACAGGTTGTTGAAGTAAGATAATGCTGTAACACTGGTTTTTTGGATGGCTGCACTTAACAATGCTGTAATTGTGTGCTACTACACATTTACTACTAGAACTGTCTTACACTCTGTGAAAAATCTCCCCATGGAACATGAGGGCATGGTTTCCAAACAGGCAGCAGTTGTAGGTAATTCAGTGGAAAAGCTAAAGTTTGATTTGCATGGCAGCCAGTTTCCAGGATCTGGAGGAAACTGAGAACAAAAGATATGTTACAGGTTGTAAAAAGTGTTATTTTAAGTAAAATGAGCTCAACAATTTCCCTTTGAAGGCAGTCAGGCTGCAACACCTTCCAAATATAGCTCACTTCCTGAGGGGTTTGTGGTAATGTGCACCGATGCTGTGTGGGGTTTGTGCTGGGGAGACAGAAAATCTGGATTTTCAAGGAGTCTGACCTTTACCCAACACACCAGTGATGTGTAGGAATTTTCCCTCCATGAACAACTGAACATGTGACTAAATTCTGCTGTTCTGTAAGGTGGCATCTGCCAAATGCAGGAAATATGTTCTTAAGAAAACAATTTTAGCACTAGAGAGATAACTTCCCACCACCTGCCAGGGTTTACCTGGCTCTCTGCAATGGTCACACTAAGTCAGACCCCACCTGAACCTCATTTCTGATGTGGGATGGGAAACACTCAAAAAACTACATTAAAAACTCAGAATATGCTATCATTTTGGTAGTTCTCATCCTGGTTTTACTGAGTCCCAGCAATCACCTTGCACATACAGGAAGGAGCAGAAGCCCCTCAGCACTTCAGGTCATTTCACAGTTAAAAGTCATGGAAAGGCTGAAGCCCCAAGAGGGGAAAATGGGACACCAGGGAGCAGACAGACACTGGAAGGGTCCTGGTGGGATGAGGCTTTGTGAAACAAGAGTTTAATCCTCCTACAGTTCCTGCAGCAGCTTGTGTTATTAAAAAGGTAATTAAAGGTTTTCAAGTCAATGGAAGTGCCTGCACTTTCAGCCACAGCATTTCCTGTTCTAAGTCTAAAACTAAAGTGATTTTTACTAGATAATCTGTTGCCTGCAGGAAATTATCTGGGGCTGTCCATATTTTGCACTGTTTTAAAAGAATTCTCTGGTTTCCATGTACTCAGGTGGGGGTTTCTGTAAGAAAAACTGTTCCCTCTTGCAGTGTACTTGGTGCATCCTTCAACATTTGACATCACTTCTTTGCCAGATCTCATTACAAATTTAAGAAAACTCAACCCTATAGGAAGTTTGGAATGTAACTTTTACTTCTTCTCCACCAAACCTTGTATGGGTTTTTAGGCCAAGCTGATAAGGATAAACTATTTCCTGCTAGGGTTTGGTGGAACAACCTTTCATTTTTCATTGCAGCTTGTAGAATTAATGGAATATTTAACTCAATTTTTGGTAGAGTGCAAGGTAAAGCACAGGGGGAACAGGAGCAGATGCTGAAACAGGAATAGATCTTTACACAGAAACTCTTCCCTGGGAGGGTGGGCAGCCCTGGCACAGGGTGCCCAGAGAAGCTGTGGCTGCCCCTGGATCCCTGGAATGTCCAAGGCCAGCTTGGATGGGACTTGGAGCAACCTGGGACAGTGGAAGGTGTCCCTGCCCATGGCAGGGGTGGGATGGGATGAGCTCTAAGGTCCCTTCCCATCCAAACCAGTCTATGATGAATCTCACTGGTGAGATTATGAGGATACCAAGTGGCAATGAAGGCAATCCCTGAGCCCTCCCATTCCCTGGAAGAGGCAGAGGAGTGCTCAAGCTCTGCCTGTGCTGATGCAGCAGCCGCCAGAACTGAGGTCCTGGCACCACTCACGTACCGCTCTTCATGACCACGTTGGACCACACGTTGGCGTTCATGGCTTGGACAATGCGCTTCACTCCGGTGGACTCGGGGAAGTCATCTAGAGCAAAACACACACATTGCCCTCCTCATACCCACCCCAAAGGCCAGGAGGTGCCCCAAGGCCTGTCCTATCTCCTCCCAGTCAAAGGAAATCGCTGCTTTTGGGGACAAACACACGTTTCTCACCTTTGTTTCCTGAGAGGCCAAAGACATCTAAATTAACACCTCATTTCTTAGTCTGAGCTTCCAGGTATAATGAACTGTGAGCTCTCAGCCTTCTGGACAGTTCTAAATTCTTTTTGTCAAACATTCAGCAGGAGGCCTACACTGTTAAGTGCCATCTGGGTAAATTTAATGGTAACAGGCAACTTTTAAGTTGCTGTCAAAAGCAAATTAAGCCTTTTACCCCAAGGTCTTTTAGAATGTTGTATGGCATAAAAATAGATACTAGCATTGCTCTTACTTCCTTTAGAAAGTAAAGAACTCAAAACCACCATCAAAAAAAAAGGTGTGATGCTTGCTGAAAATGAAAACGATTATAGTAAAGCTGTCTCCACAACATCCATCTCAGAATGTTCCAGTAATCCTGGGAATTGCAGTAACTTAAAAGACTAGGGAAAGCATTATTCAGATTTCGACTTATTTACTGAATACATCTGACCACTTTGTGTAAAGTCAGTTTTCCCATTTCCTCAGTTTAGTCAGCTTCCCATGTTTGTGCAGGTTCACAAAGGGGAAAAAAAAATCACAAACCCAAACAATTCTTTGGATACAAAAATGTGATTGTTTAGAAATCAAACTCAAGTGACTCAGGGACAGGTGCAGTAATTGAAACTGCCTTTAAAAATGAATTTAAAGCTGTCTATGACCCCTTAGATCAAATGGTCTGCCCTCTGTGATGCTGCTGTTGGGTCTTATATCAGAGTCATTATCAAAGTCTCACTTTGGAGTCCCTGTCCCCACTCTGCAGACAACTGAGTGCCAGTGAGTCACAGCAAACCCTCCAGTTGATTGGTGATGAGCTGCCAGAAATGTCAGAATTTTGAACAGATATTGGCCCAGTGTGTTTACTGCATCTGTTGTGCCTTTTGCAATTCACAAACCATGTTTATGGGGTAAATAAGTTACTCACTGGAACACAGTTCCTCCTCTGCATGAGTCACAGTGAATCAACTACCAGGCTAAAATCTAGGAAAGAACATGTATCTTAATATTCCAAACATGAACATCCTGAGGTGTCGTTATTCCTATTGTTTATGTTCTTTCAATGGTAAATAGCTTGTTCTTTACAACAACTATTCCATAGGAAAATAACTCCATTGAATGTTACTAATGTTTCCTTTTAGACCACTTAAGGGGTCTTCACTTCTGATTTTTCTGGTTTCTGGGAATCAGAAGCATGTGCAGCTCCCCTCCTTGACTGAATAGAAGAAACACCTTTAAAGGAAAGCATGGTGGGGGCAGAAGGAGAGTTCTTAGCTACTCAAGACACAGCTTTACTAAGATTTTAAAGGGGAAAGGGGTGGGGCTTGTATTCTAGCTGAGGATTTTGCACTGAATTCGCTTTGGTGACAGCTACCTACTTGGAGAACCTGAAATAGAGCAATGTTAGTGACTAATTCCACTCGGTGCAGTCAGCTAGCTCAATTTGGCTCTATGGAGGTAAGATGGAAACACTCTTGTGTATCACTGAAGTGAGGAGACAAGGCTGATGCTGATAAGGCTCTCAGGAAATGCACAGTCACTTTTCAAGAGTGGAACATCACACTTCTGACTTTTTCTGCCTTTTTTTTTTTCTCCTTTGACTTATAAATGTATGGGCAGCCAGTGATTCTGAAACTGGTTTATTTCCTGTGTAACACTGCTTGTTGTTCTGAAGTGTTTTTAATAACCTCCCCTTTTCAGCCTATGGTGTCACTGAATAATGTCTATCTTCTCTTGCTGTTTACAATAGTTTGTCTTCTTTTAAAACAGCAAAGAATTTTCCTGCCTTTGGGCATTCTTAGGTTTTCGATTCATTTTCCAAGTGGAATATAAACACTTGTAATGTATCAATACAGTCCTAGGGTTAGTGCCAGAAAAAGGAGCAGATATTTTTACGTAGGTGCTACATAAACAGCAGCTGTATTTGGGAGGAGACAAATGGAATTTCTCAGAGGAAATAACCTCCTCCTCCTCCTGACCTTTTATAGCTGAGAGTAAGCCCCACCAACTGGGAGCATTCCATGCTGTAATCATGTGGCACATGAACAATTGCAAGGGACATCACTCTATTTAGAAGTTATTTTTGGTGTGGTTTCTTATTCTCAAAATGACAAGAGAAGTAGCACTCCTACCATCTTCATCAGGCAGCTCCTCAGGGTTAAGTTCTACCAGCTCAAAGCCGTGTTTGATGCACCATTCTTGAGCTTTCTGTCTATTTACACCTAAATTGGGAAACAAAAATAGGCATTAAATGTGCAGATTGGAGACCCATTATCAGCAGTTGAATCTTTAGCTATTTTTTATTCACTCAAAGTTGTTTGCTTATTCTGGGTTGTATGGGGGAAAAGTATATTATAGCTCATGTGGTCTTCCATTCACTTGGGATTCCAAAAACTCCAGAGTTAAGTAAACTCTTCCTTGAAACTGTTTTTTTTTCCCAAATGCCATAAAATCAAATGGCTTTGTGGAGGGTACTCAAGGGGAAATGTAAGTGAAGGGCCACAGTGAATGAAGACTTGCATTAACTCTGGATTTGATAGTGAATTAACCTGCAGGGAACCATCTGCACCTCCCAGCTCACTGCTGTCTAGAACCAAAGCCAATGTGGGTGCTTAATGGGCAAAAAAATCCAAGTAATTTCCACTGGAATTAAACACCAAACAGTCACCCCCACTCTCCAGCAGGATCATGCACATGCAGCTGGGGGCAGGCCTTTTGTCCCTGCAGTGGCAGGACACACAGAGCTCCAAGCTGGGACAATTCTGATTCTCCTCTAACCCCAACTTGCTCAAGGTTTCTGCTCCTGCTCTGAGTCCTGTGGCTCTGCTCCAGCCCCCCTCAAGGCCAGCCTCACACAAATATTCTGAGAAATAAGTCATTGAACTAAAAGTGAACCATCCTGCAGGGTTAATGGCTCAGTCAGGGTGCAGGTTCTCTGGGTTTCATACCGTTTTCAGACACTCTGTCACAAACCAGGATCATCACCTCTGGCAGCCACTCTTCTGTCAGGGGAAGCCATTCAGAGACCCCATCCAGGCCACTTTTCTGAAAGGGGGCAAAAAACAAAGTTCTCTGCAATGCATCCTCAAACACTTTAGTTTTTGGTAGTATTAGAACAAAATCGTGTAAGGAAAGATGCTTTTTCTGTCTCAATCTTTCTGGCTTCTGCTAAAGCACTGTTTTCATTGCTGCTGGTTTAGGAGAAACAGTTTTGGATAACATGCACTGAATCTTCCATTTAGCTCCCTCATTTTGGGCTCTCCTGAAGGAGCCTTTCCAAAGCAGCATCAGCTAGGAATAACACTGGAGGTGGTGAGCTGGAAGAGGATTTGCCTAACTTAGTGGCATAGTTGTATCTTAAAAGCCTCTCTTCCAGTTGGAGTACAGTAGTAAAAGGGGAGGAAGTTGCTCCTATTGTTAGCAGGCATAATTTAACATTGATCTGCTGACAATTAATAGCACAGCCTCAAGGGAATGGATGGCACAAGATGGAGACTCAGATTTATGGGTACCACTGTGATAAGGCAACTACATCATACAGAT
The DNA here is from genome assembly GCA_035583185.1 of Anabacerthia variegaticeps. Taxonomy (NCBI): domain Eukaryota; kingdom Metazoa; phylum Chordata; class Aves; order Passeriformes; family Furnariidae; genus Anabacerthia; species Anabacerthia variegaticeps. The sequence goes on along the minus strand of JAWWEW010000017.1, from coordinate 1,754,944 downwards.
AAAGCAAGGAAGTGAAGCAGAAGGGTCTTACTGTTGTGCTGTCAAAGTACACCACAAAGGCTTGCACGGATTCAGCAATTTCTCCAGTAACGTGGAATGTCTTTGGGACTACACAGAGATGAATATCTGCAGAATAATATTTATTATCTATTGTCCAGGGGTAAAAAGTCACTCTTCCACTTGTAATAGCACCCACAGCAAGGTCATCCTTCCCTGTGATACCTGTGTAAGAGAAAATGAGAAGGATGATAAAAGCAGCATCAGGACAGTAATTTGTCTAAAAAAGTACAGTGCCAATACAGAGCCATCTTTACTTACTATAACAAATCAGTATATATTCAAGATCTTTAAGAATTCAACTCAATTTGCTACTCTGTCCTAGATTTTATTACTTAGCTTTCAAGAGTTTACTTTCTAGTTTTCAAAATAAAATATGGTACAGGAGCTCTTCAGAAAGCCTTTTTTTCCCTTTTAAAAGCGTTTACCTCAAACTCACTACCTGTAAATAGGATGTAGGGAGAGAATACCCAGACTTTACTACAGCAGAAACAACCTTTGTGTGTTCATTCAGATGTAAAGAACTGTTTGACTGTGAGCAAAACCTGAAGGTAACTACTGAGAAGATAAACCCAGTTACTACAATTCGGTTGTAATTCCCATTAAGTTCCATGTAGGAGTTCAACAATTAAAATCCAAGGCAGTATTTGGTAAGATAATGTTAAATACTGCTCCTCAAGGTAGGAACCTTCCCAGTGCACACTCAAGGCACAAGAGGCACCTGGTGGAGCTGAATTAGAGTTTGTAGCAGAGCATCCCATCTATACCTGGAGAGAAAAGGGCAGCATATCCTGTTCGAGCTGGCTGAACTCAGGGCCACTTGAAAACAGAGGTCAATTATTTAGAAAACGGACTGAGTCATTTAGAATTGCCTTGGGCATCAGAGGAGTTAAAGAAATAAAGTGCACAGGTTTTCAAGGATCTCAAAGGTTGTATTTTAAGGTACTGAGACAATTCGTGGAGCTGCAGGAACAGGCTGTGCCCCAAACAGTCTGGGCATGAATTTGAATTTATCTGTATCTTATTAATAAATAGGCAGGAAGACTCTGTTGCCAAGGTTGCCATGGAAAGGTTCAATGATTTTTGCAGCTCACTGCAAAGTCTGATGTGATGAATGAACACAGTGTACAAGGCCAGAGAGGAGGGCTCTAGCCCAGGATTATCTACAGCAGTGAGGAGGACACAGGGAATCTGAGCACAAATTTGACCTCAGAAACAGAAAACCGTAGCCTTTTCCTCCTTAAGAGGATGAAATGGGAATCTCCTCTCCGGGTTTGTTGAGAAAATGTGCCACATCTACATGTTTTTTCCAGGTTAAAGTTTCTTTCTTCTTCCTTTAATTTACTTTGGATGACAATAGTTTTCAGAGTAGCTGGTCTTCAGTCAGAAGCTCTTCTGTGATAAGATTATCCCCAACACCTTGAGCAGGTACTGAGGCACTACAAAACAAGCCTTGGTTCTGAGCTTTGTGTTCTCACAGCTCATTCTTATAAATAGGCAAGAGACCAGCAATCCAGCCAACCCAAACCAGGAATCTTGAAAGATTTCCGTCTTCCCCAGCTTTTTTTAACCACTCTTAAGCAGCACACACCCATTCCAGTGGCACAGAGAAGCTGTTTTCCCAAGCCTAAATGGATCTTGGGACTGATGGAAGTAGTTTTCCCTCTGTTTGGATATAGTGGGACAAACTTGCAGCAGCTGGGAGAGCACAGAAGTCAGGCGGGCAATGTCACTGTGCGTGTCCAAACACAGGGATGCCTTTTCTTTCCAGAATTATCTGCTGCCTTTTCAAATGGAGGCACAATCTTAATTCTCTGTCCTGGATAACAGATGTTTAGTTTGGAGGTTCTGAATATTATATAAATTTCCCTTTATTTGTGTTTTGACAGTTAAAAATAAGTAACTAAATAAAAACCAGTCTAACAGAACTGCAAACCGGTGCCACAAGAAGCTCAGAATAAAGGAGACTGTAAAAATCATTGAAACCCAGACAATCAGCAGTAAGACTTAGAAAGCCAAAGGGAGGAAAACAGGGTGAGGGGGGAAAAAAGTCAGCTCAAAAATCACCTGAGTGAATTACCCTAGAAAGGACATAAAATGAAAGAGCTTCTTATAAAATTTTCAAAAGCTAACATGAATTTCATATTTGCTTGTGTTTTTTTTTTTTTTTTCCCCCCATGAGAATTCCTGGACGAATTTAGGCCTGAAAGTCCTGCCAGAATGAGGACGTATCCCACTTCCTATTACCTGCTACTTGTTTCTGTATTTTAAGCTGTTTTCTTTCATCCCATTGTGCTGCTGATTACCCATCCCACAGCCAGGGATTTTGCCAATTCCCTGTGAAATTTCTCTCCCAGTAAAAGTGGATGTTGCACACTGAACTCAAAGGATTTCAGGAACTTTCTGAAAGGATTCAGACCCTCTGTGGCCTAGCCTGCCCTTAAGAGTTGTAACAAATGACTGCAGAACAGCCTGGTCACTCCTGGCAGGAAGCTGAATGATTTTGGGTGTCTTGTGAAGAGTTCTCTCCCACAAAAGTCACTTAGAACAATTAGTTTGGGGTCTTTAGAGTAAACAAGCAGAGATTACAAAAGGAATATATACTGCAATTCAAACTAAGTTCTCATTCTATGCAAAAACTAGTTTTAAGGGTTGCATTTACCACCTCTGCATTCCAGAGATTTCTTTCCAGGACAGCCCATATTTTAATGAGAAAAAGAAATTCAGCCACAATAGTTTGGGGTACAATGTAGAGAATATTGATCAGAATAACCCCATTAAGTTTTATTTGGGTATAGAATAAACTCCTGGAAAATGAATATGGCAAAAGGAGGTGGCTAGTCAACCTGAACTCTTAGGAGGAACTTCTGAGGGAGTTATTCCTTTTTAATATTAAACTCCTCAGCCATTGCAAGTGTCAGTGGTTTGACATGCAGAGAGCCTGGCAAACCAAGTGAGTCACTCTGTGAGCACAGCAGGGGCCAGGCCTGCTGGGCTGGGCTCACCAGCTTCTTCCTGGGGAGTAAAGAGGCTGCTTTGGGTGACAGGAATGCAAACACTCCAGGGGCATCAGCACTGCACAGCACTAGAAACACACAGGCAAAACTTCATGGCACTGAAGAGAGTTGCTTGGTGTCACTCAGATCCATGATGTGGAGTTCAGAGTCCTCTAAGAAATACTGGGACTGCTGGACACTTCATTTACTGAAAATACATTTACAATTTCACAGTGACTGCTAACTAAGACATCCTATACTTGAGTCCCACTTTGGAGCAATCCAACTCCTCATCTACAGTGAATTATTTCAGGCCATTTTATCCCTGGGTCACTCTCCCAGCTCACAACTCACTTTGCCCTTTTTCTATCAGAAAACCATTTAAGAACAAACCAGTAACTGAAATGTGAGATCAGGTCAAGGCTCAGAGCAGTAACTGATACTGGTGTCATGTAATTCCAGGAACTTCCAAACTTCCCTGGACCTGTCCAGAAGAAATTTTTTACTTCCAGGCAGTCAGTCACTAGCTTAGTTTTTCTGCAAGTTCCTCAGATGTGTCCTTTACTCACAAGTGAGTGAATTTATCTATAATTTTTTATAAAGTGGATGATAATCCTGATCAATACCTTTGGAAATTAATTTCAGCTATTTCTATAAATGTTTGCTCATTTTACTGCCTTAAACTTGTTGACTTTTAATTTCATATGCTTGCATGTGGACAAGATAAATTAAACAATGATTTGGAAGACAAGGAAGATAGTACTTGATAACCTCACATCCATTCTTTTTTTAATACTGAGGCTTAGTGAGTCTTCTGAAAGTGCAAATACTTTTCCAAAAGGAGAACTGGAGCCCAGAAATAACTTTTCAGAAGAGCTGAATAATAATCAAATACCCATATGTAGATCTCTTACAGCAATTTTCCAGTTCTCTTAACACTCAACTGGTATTAAGGCATTTCAACCACGTTGTGTTTAATAGTAATATATTTTGGAATAATTACAATTGCTTTTTGCAGGATTTATTATTTTCCAAAGGGGTTAAGCTATTGATCACTCTTCCTAGTGTTTCTCAGGCTGAATCCATGCTGTAAGAACATAAATCAGCCTTCTACAATGCCCTCCATGATCCCAAATCCTCACAGTTGTCAGGTACTCCAAGTAGTTCCCACATTCTGGGCCTTGAGAGCCACCTGGTGGAATAAACCATAAAAAATACTCCTAAAATTACCCCAAGGAGTAAAGAGACCCCAAATATGCTGGGGGGGAGGAAGGGAGTATTAAACAGTCAAAAAAGAAGAGGAAAAACAGTCACATCACATAAATATATCCCAGTAACAATGAGACAGACCCGTGCTGTGCACTTTAAACAGTTTTGTTTTGCCACAGTACCCACTGAATTAAACCATTCAGAGCATCCTACAGAAACCTGAACAAACAAAAATATATCCAGCAAATGTCCCATAACACTCCTCTCATTCTCAAGCCTTTTCCTACTTAACAGGATGAAAACACTGGAAAAACACTTGGAGTTGGCCTGGAAGGTTGAGACTGTATGACCCCACCAAAACCCTTCAGTCCTGTTCCTACCAGGGTGGCCCTGGATGTTTTACAGTTTCTGCTGGGTGCATCTGATTCAACTTCACTTGTTAAACTTAAAATTCAAAGGGTATTTATTTTAGTAAATGATCTGGTTTGTTTTCAGGAAGGTTGGACTGCTTTTGTGAAGTGACCCAATCAAAGGACACCCAGAGAAGCTGAGAGACTCCAGTTTGGGTACTGGGAACAGTGGAAGATGAGACATTTCAGTGAGTACTAGTTAAAAAAACCTGAATTTTAAGACTTTCTCAAATTAAGTAACATTTCTATGAAGCTTTTTACTCATGTTTTTCACTTGTTTAATTTCACTAAGAAAAACAACCAAAGGAAACCTACAGGAACCTTGAATAATTCCTCCCAATTTGCTTATACCTTCCTCAGAAATAAGCCAAACTTAATAATAATATTCTTTGGTGTGGAATCCTTCAGTAATTCAGTATCAACCCAGCTGCTTTGACAGAGGAGCCTCTGACTGCAGAGTTTGTTCTGTTGTTTTTGTTACACACTTTAATGTGGTTTAAACAGAGGGGGCCAGTTCCTGGCAGCTGCCTGTGATTTGTGGGTCCTAAGTAAGATCTTACTCAGAAAAAGATAAAAACAAACCCAGAAAAGGGGATGAGGGTGTCAAGTTCAACATCTCAGTGTGCACAGCAAACTGTTCATGAGTTCCCTAAAAAGCAACATGTTAGAATGGGAAACCCACCAAGATCTAAACAGGTTCTTCCTCGAATCCCCCTGATCTCAGAATTACCAAAAATTCCATCACAGTTTTCGCTGGTATCAGGCCTTAAATTCTTAAGTTCCCTTTTTGAGCTGTAAAAAGGAGAACTGGGTTTCCAGGAAAACCCCTTCCTACAGAGTAAACTCTCTGTATTTGACATGACATGTAACCCCCGATTCTAACAACTGCAGAACAGGTGAATTTTTTAGTTTTCTCTTTTAGGGCAGCCTTTAGTGCACTGGGACAACAAATGGTCTATTATGAGTGCAGACCCAGCAGGAATTTGGGAAGTTCCACCATCCTGGAAGCCAAGGAGCACAGTATTTATTCTGATTTTGTTTTCCTTGAGCTGCTCTGCTGTCCCTCTCTTGTTCCAAGGACCTCTGATGTGTCCCAGCAAAACAAGTATTCGTTAAGGTAATTCTCAAATTGTCCAGGTTTAACTCACAATGGTTTATTCCCATGTAAAAGAGTATTTGGGGATGTGGAGCTTCCTTTACTCCTGTTGGTTCTGTCTGTGATGCTGCTCCTTGGTGTCTGAGGGTACAAACCACAACCCGCGCCTCCGGACCGGCTCTCTTTAATGAGTTATTTCCTTAAAGCACTAAGGAGGTCTCTGATGGGCCCGGCGAGGGGCTTGGGGGCTGCAGGGGGGTGAGCGGCCGCCCTGGGGCTGGTGCCGGAGGGGAGGATTGAATCCCTGAAGGGTGGGCTGAGACCTGAGGGGGGATATCGATCCCGGGGGGGCGGATTTGGGCCCCCGAGGGGTGGATTTGAGCCCCCGAGGGGGAGCAGCCACCCTGAGGGGAGAGCTGGGCCCTTGGGGGGATGGCAGCGCCCCTGAGGGGAGAACCACCACCCTGAGGGCCCGGGCCGGGGGGGAGCCGCTGCCAGGCCGCTTCCTGCAAGCCGAGGCCCCTCGTTCGGCCCCCGCGGGCTCCGCGGCGGCACCGACTCACGTTTGACGAGCTCCTCGGGCGCGAAGCCCGCGGCACAGCTGGTCACCAGCGCCAGCGGCCCCGCCGCCGCCACTGCCGCCATGGCGCCCGGCCGCGCCCCTTCCGCCCCTCCGCCGCTACCACCCGCGCCAAGGGGGGGGGGGGCGCCCGAGGGAGGAGCCGCCCGGAGCGCGGGTTCGGACCGCGCTCGGTGCGCTCTCCCCCCCTCAAGCGGCGGCGCGGATGGTGCGGCCCGGCCAGCGCGTCCCGTTGCCGGGTGAGGCGGCGGCGCCGCCATGGCGGGAGCGGGGCCGGCCCTGAGGGCGGTGGGGCCGGGAGTGGGGATGGCACTGAGGGTGGGGCCGGCCCTGAGGGCGGTGGGGCCGGGAATGGGGACAGCATTGAGGGCGGTGGGTCCGGGAGAGCCGGGACCGGGAGTGGGAGTGGGGCTGGCATTGAGGGCGGTGGGTTCGGGAGTGGGGACAGCACTGAGGGCAGTGGGTTCAGAAGTACCGGATCGGCCCCTCCTGGCCCCCCCCGGCTGCCCCCGGTGCTGCCGCTGAGGGGATGTGGGGCCGGCCTGGCCTGAGGGGGGTGCCGGGCCGGGGCTTGGGCTGTGTGGGCGCCGTATTAGTGCTGTGGGTCTGGCGTACCGAGACCTGGAGTTTGTGTGGTGAGTGTAAATACGCCCTTCTGACACGGGCTCCTCTGGTTTCCTCACAGGCTGACACCAGTTTAAGTCCCTCCTGAAAGCTTTTGAGGTCCTTGCCCTGTGAGGCTGCCTGGGCTGTGAGAGGTGTGTGAAATCTGTAAGGAAACAAAGAACCGCCATCCTGAAGTTTATTCTTCTTGTTTTGTGAGGTTTGTTTTCAAATTAATGTTATGTAGCTTTTCTACAATGAGTGACTAAGTTATTGGCTTCGTATTCCCTTACTGATAATAGTACTTAAGTATGGGAAGCCACAGGTATTTTTTTCCCCTGTGTTTAAGAATAATTTGTTTTGGATTAAATCTTTCTACCTAATTCCATGGAGTTTGGTTACAGGTATGATTTTTGTCCTAGCTTTTTAGGTTCAAGAAGACCTTCACAAACTTAAAATGGAAGATACCAACCTGAAAGGAAGTGTAGAAGGTGTGGATATCAGTGACCTCAGAAGAGCAACTGAGAGAACTGAGCTTGGGCTGAGAGTAAGTCAAAGAGAGCAGATCCAGGAGAGGATTTTGTTTTCCAGGTCCCTGTCAGTAATTCACTTGGGGCCTCCTATTTGTCATCCTGCAAGATCCCTTTCAGCAGGTGATGGGATTCCTCAGACATTGCAGTTCAGAGTGTTGGCTTTGTTTTTTGGGTCATCAGAATTAACTGAATCTGTGCCCATTAGCCAAAATCATATTTTCAGTCCAACACAGCCACAAAGTTTATCAACTTCTGAGTCAAGGGGAGATCTGGATTGCTAAACTGAGATATTTTTCCCTTTTTAACAGAAACATGCTGGAAATTATTTAAATGCTAGAAATGGACAAGTGTTACCTATTTCTTTTACTGGTACTAAAGAAGTAAATTCAAAAGAGTCCCCTAAATGGTAAGTGAAAGCTGTTTTATTGCAGCAAGACACAAGAACTGTGGTTTTGTTAAATAGGTGTATTGGCCTGGATGAAGTTACTTTGGGCATTTGTTATTTTGGTTTTATTTTAAGGTTAAAAAACAATACAGAAGTAAATACAGCTTTAAGTAGCTACAGTGCCCGTCTGCCAACTCCTGTGCCTTTATTTTTCCTAAAGGCAGATATAAATAAAAATAGAGCCTTTCAGATTCAATCAGATGGAAGCAGTATGGGTTTAATAGGTAAAATCAAAGTCATTTTAAAAAACCTCACTGTTTTTTTCTTTCTAAACCAGGGGCCTTCCTTCGGGGGCTTCTGAGAAGCAGTTGGTTTTGCCACGAGTGCCTGTGGAGCCTGTGACTGTCCAGACATGCAGCAGATCAGCACCACGTGTGTCCCAAGGTTCTCAGGTCTGCAAGAACGTTCTAATCATTCTGCCAGAGAGCACAAAAAATGAGTATATGGAGCATAAGTGGGGTTTGTAGGAGCTGGGAGGAAACAAGGTTGCAGTCAAATAAGCACAGGTGCTATTTTCACATAAAACATTGTCATATATGGGAAATAGCTTGTCCACAGGTGTCAGAATAGGCTTAAAATTATTGCTTAAAATTGTTATTTCTGAGTTTTAGCAGCACAAGGATAAGATTGCAAAACCAAGGCAGGGGGATTTGGGAAGCAAAGGTCCCGTTTTCCTTTTTTCTCCCTCTACTCTGTGGTGGAATTGGTTTTTTTTCTCCTAATACAGCCTGAGGACCATAAAGAGGTGTCTCCCAGTCCTGCACTGAGCATTTCCTTGTCAGTCTGAGGGGGGACTTGGCATTGTGAATCATCTCCTATTTTAATTGAGAAGGTGCTCAATTCCCCCCATTCCTCTTTAATAGCACCAGCAGTTTCCTCTCTGTAGAAGGGTGTGTTATAGTAATAAAATAAATACCACAAAATCACTGATGAGGTGAAAATTGAACTTTCTGTCTCTGTGCAGCCATGTGGGTAGAAGAGTAATTGACTTGGATAATAACTTTTGTTCTTACAACCCCAAATCTAAATGAGCATCTCATTGATACATCTGCTTGTAATTACTATCAAAGAAGAGAATATATTGTGCAGATAAATAAATTAAACCATTCTAAGTGCTTTCACAAAGTAATATGATTGTTTAATCATTCAAATACACATCTAATGATTCTTGAACTTTTTATGGCATATTTTATTTGTAAAAAATGGAATTTTCCTAGATTTATTTTTACATTTATGCAGTAGAAGAGGAACCAAAATGTTTTCAACTTTAGGAACTTCTACTGTAATAAAAACACTGGGCATCACTGCTGGCTTTAATAGAAAAAGTATGTGCTTTAGGTACTTCCTATAACAAGAAGGAACTTGTCTTTTTCTGTCCATTGGGATTTAAATCATAATAATTTTTATTAGCAAAATAGTTGAACTCATTCCATGCAGATCACAATAGTTGAACTCATTCCATGCAGATCACACAGTGTGTTAAGAATTACTATGTTTTAATTCTTATTACTACAAGGAGTTTTTATTTCCTCATTTCCTAACAATCAAGTGCTCTGTCTGCATGGAGTCAACGAGCTGTAACGGATCCAGAAAGGCTGTTCTGGTCCATCAGGCCAATGATTCCTGAATTAAAGTCTCTGCCAAACATGGCCAAGGTAGATTGGATTGTGATTGGCAGCCATGGGAAGCACAGGGACCCCCTCCCAGTACAAACCACAGCACAGGGCAGTGGAATTGAGGAGTCAAACCTCACTGCCCTTTCCACTCCAGCTTTAACTGGAAAGTGTGTGGCTCTGGAAATCTCAGAGCTTGGAGTGGAATTAATGGAACAAACTTGGGCAAAAGTGTCTGTGGGTAGGAGTTGGAACCCTTGCAAAGTTTGTCATTTAATCAAAAGGCATTTTGCTGTTTGCCCAGTTCTGTGTGGAGGCAAAAAACATGGATTTTTATCATTATTTGACAAATTTATGAACTTATGAGACACTTTCTGCTTATAAACACATCTGTCCTACTGCAGTTATTTTAAGATTATACCTATTCTATATTTCAGCAGCAGGTGGAAGTGGATGTTAAAATTGTGCTTGACCCAGATAACGTGGAAAATAAAGCTGGTTTAAGACATCAGAATGCTGAGACCATGCTGCCACTTATAACTAAGAAAAAATCTGCTCCTGTAAGTAATTTCTATTAACTTATGGGCTTATTGTATGCATTGCTTTTCACTATTACAGTGATTATGTATCATAGCTAAAGAAAAAACTATTTTAAGTGAAAATACCAAGTGATTTCCTATTTTTTGACATTGATATGTAACAATCAAAATGTTTTGAGTGCCAATACTGGGGAGAAGAAATCTGTAATGTAACAGGTTTATGTACCAGGATCCCAATCCAGCAAAAGTGTAAGTACACATGGGAATGTGCATGGTCAGGGAAATCAGGGAGAGGAGATGAGCAAACTGGAGCTTGGGGAGTTCTGGATGTGACCCAGAGATCAAGGAAGAAGTAAAAAGAAGTCTTAGCCTCACGTGGGAACACTTAGTTTGGAATGTGGGGGGCAAGTTCAGATCCTTCCTTTCCATATGGAGGGATTTCCATGTTTTTTTGGATCCCAGGTGTCAGCTACAAGTTATTCTGAAGCACAGCCTTTCTTTTACATCTGGTCAAGCTGTTTCCCTTCCCTGTTCTTCTCTCTGCTCTGGGAATGTTCTAGTTGGGCAAGATTAAGCTTTGATTCTTCCTAATTTCTACAACTGCTGCTCTACTTAAATAAACAGATGACTGTGAAGATGACATTTTTAGCAGAGTATGCTTTTAAAAAAATAAGTTAATAGGCACAGGCATCCCTCCAAAAATCAATTACGTTCCCAAATTTAGCACAGCACTGTGGTCCACATGCCCCATGGTCTCACATGGGGATGCTCTTCTATGGTTTAATTTATGTGATAGAAACATTATGCAGCAAGCCCAGTGCTCTAAGAGATATTCTGGGGTATTTGCTTTTAAACAACATCAAGAGAATCTGAATGGCACAGTTGTGAGCTGCCACTTGTAAAAAATGATTTTTGAAAGCTGTTGCCCAGACTAAGAGGTGATTTGTCTACCCCTGTGATAGAGAGTTAATTAGAAAAAAGCATCATGGCTAATAGCTTTTTAGAACCACTCTAAAACACTCACAGAGAGGAATATTATCCTACTGCAGAGAGCCATGTGTTTTACCACTCTCCCTGAAACATACACTGAGCACAGAAAACTTCTTATTGGTGGCTTAAATTACAAGCATTTGGTGTAAATGAGTCAAGCTCAGATACATATTTACAGTTGCTGAGGAGTGGGGCTAAAAACCAAGTATTTGCTCTCTAATTTATTCTGTTAAAAGTCTTTGCATCCTATGGCACAGTGTGTGTTGTGGAATGTGCTAGGGGTAAAATTTTGCAATCAGAATTTGTGAAATCCTCTTCTGAGTGGTGAGTTAAGGCTGGTTTGTTAAGCGTGATCTCCACCAGCACTGACAGGAGCGATTCTATATGATCCCTATTATTATACATGATACAGATAAACCCCAATAGTAACCCAAACGAATCTGTATTGCTGCAGGTCTGAAATGATCTTAGTTTTGATCAAATGTGGATTAAAGTCGCTGTGACAGTGAAGGCAGGTGGTACCTGCCCTGTGTTTCCCGGCCGGCCGTCAGAGGGCACTGTTTGTACACGCAGGTGTGGCCGTGAGGTCAAGGAGCAGCTCCCCCAAAATCTCTGGCTAAACAGCTCTCATCGAAATAAATTAAAAACTAATTCCTTGCTTAACTGCAGTCAGGTGTATTCCAAGAGTTTTCAAGGGCACCCGAGCAGTTAAAAATCTGGTGAGATTAAAAACACAGGTTTGAGGTGAGGAGAGAGGTCGAGCACAAATCTACCTGGAGTTTTTATTATCCTGCCATCAGAGTGGTTTGAAAAATTATTAGTAGGATCTCATTGTTTCACAGACGATGTCTTCTTTTTGTGCTCTTTGGTATTAGAAAGTTGCTGATGCTGAATTTTATCAGAAACCAGGAACAATAAACTACTGCCCTTTTGTACCTTTTTGGGTCTGATTATAATGCTTCATCCTCAGTAAAGTTGTGGAGTTATTTTAAAATGAGGGCTGTAATTCTGTTTGAAGCACAGACTGGGCATCACTTTCTTTTGCAACCTATGGATAACAAATGAAAAATGATGAGTGGATAACTATTAAATATGTATACATCCTGTGGAGCACCCAGCAAAAGGAACAGCAATCTGAATCGCAGCAAAAATAATTCTGACAGCCTGCTGCAATGCAAGGAAGATTCACTGCTCTACCTTTCATTTTCATGGGACTGCTGTTCCCTTACAGAATTATACTGGCACTTTTTGGTCCTTGTTTTCTTATAAATGTATATTATACTGTAAACTTAGGAACCTTTTCATTTATTCATGAGGTAGAATTTAATATGGTGATGATTTCTAGCCTTTATGAGTTGCATCTTATCTAGTGTGGCTGTAATGGTGATGGCAGTGATTCTGGGGAGGGGGGTTAAGCTGACTTGTTTGAGCACAACCATTCTACTCCTGTCTTCAATTATTCATTCTTTATTCACTATTTGCATCCTGCTAATCACTAATGCTTCTCCCTGAAAGTGTGTTTATTTCCAAAATTATAAAGCAAGGGCAATTCCTTTCATTTCAAAAGGAGTCGCAGAAGAAAATCAGGTCTTTTGGTGCTCCAAACCTGATTGTGTTTTAAACCTATACATATGGCTATAATTACAGCCAAGGCAGAATTTGGCAGTGGGAGCAGAATGAGACTTAAACAAATTGATGTTCCACTACAGTAAATCAAAATAAGCTGGTTGCATTTGTATTACGGTGTGTAATCATAATAAGCAGCGCAGTGATTTAATAAAATCCTCTTGTCACTAAAAATAAAAAGGAAATAATTGGAGAGCTGGAGTTAACAGATGACTACAGTCAGCATCCTCTCAACCTGGAAATGGGAACGTGAAGGTCACCCCATCTCGCATGACAAACGTAGAACGTTTTGTTGGTAAACAAATTAATCTTTGCAAAGGTCACCATTTGTTTGAAGTTTTTCTCCAGCTCTTGTCATCTGGAATGGGAGACGGGCTGTCATTCTGCAAGGCAGGGGTGCAGGAGGAGCTGGCGGGCTCGGCAGTGCCTGCTGGGGCTGCCATGGGCTGCTGCTCTGCAGCTGGCCCGGCTGGAAGCCCAGCGAGGGGCTCCTGCAGCCCCCCTCGGGGAGCTGGCCCTTTGCCACAAGGAAAATGGAGTGTGGGTCAAGCCAGCAATTATCTCTCTCCCTTCCTTCTGTGCTGCTTCTGTTGCCTTTGCAAAAGGCAGATGTGGGATTCTACAAAGTTCTCCATCTCTTCTCCTTCACACCTGTTAGGGGGGAATGTTGATGGAGGTGGATTTCTGGCAGAGCTGCCACGAAGGGAGCAAAGCTTGATTTTTTTCCAAGTCCATGGAAAATTGACAGTACACACCCCTTTCTGCTTACTTTAAGAGCTTAAAGTAGGCAAGAATAATGTAAGACCTGATGCAATTTCCAATTTTTTTCCAATT
>JAWWEW010000017.1:1736557-1741313 GCA_035583185.1 Anabacerthia variegaticeps | reverse complement strand
CAAGCTCTTTCCTGGCAGTTTCCTGAGCATATTGACAACTGACCTTAGCTGCATTGATTTTATTTTGCTGTGCTTCCTTCTTGCCTTTATAAGGGGAAATACTGCGTCCATTAAATTTTGGCAGGAACTTCTTGACAAAAAATATGAAGGTAGATGGCAGTTTGGAGGAGATAAATGGAATGATAAATTACTCTGTTATAAACCCTTTTTTACCATCACTATTAAGCCCTGTAATTTTCTGCTATTTACTTATCAAATCTCAACTATCTAATCTTCCTCATTGATAAACTGTAGTTTTGATACCCAGTGCTCATGTTTTCTCTGTATTTAATACTAGCTTCTGTTCTTTTACTAAGAGAAAAGCACATTTATAAAGATAGTTACCAAAACCCCACATTGTTCTAGTTAAATATTGCTGGGTAAAACGAAAACAAATAGAGAACTAATCAGAAAATCCCTGTAGTGTTCCAACAAGTGCCCTATTTAAAATGAACCAAAAAGAAAAAAATAAAATGGGAGAGGTTTATCCACAGGAGAAAAACACTTTACAAAGGGTAATAGAATTGTTTTTCTCATGTCCCAGGTTAATTACACTCAGAAGCACTTGAAATGAAAAAATAGTTTTTCAGCACACTCCAAGCATATTTTAAGGCAAGTCAGCCTTAGTCTGCCCTGCAAATTAAGTGCTCCCTTCCAGCCCTATAAAACTGAGCTTTAAAAGTGCCCCTTATGAAGCAATGATGCCAAGAGTAAACCTTTTCTTGCAGTTCCTAATATTATTCTAAGGTCTTACTGTTGTGAATGCATTTGCTTCCTTTCAGTGAAAATAACTTCCAGAATCAAAGCATTTTGGCAACTCTTGCTTGGCTATCTCCCTCATTTCTTCAAGGGGCCAGCTGATGGAGCAATCAGGATGCTGCAAAAACATAGGAGGGTGTAGAGATTGAGTGGGATTTTTGTGGGGAGCAGTTCTGGATCAGCGCCCCATTTCCAGTGTTGCCTGTAATACATAAGGAAGTGGATCATGGCACTGGGCAGTGTAAGTGAGAGATTAAATTACATTTCAGTTGCATCAGTCCTTGTTTTAACCTGACACCTGCCATGGACTTTATAGAAATTAAAGGAGAAGAGTTAAATTTCTCTCCCCAGTTAAAAAAAAACCAAACCAAGCCTCTGGGCTGCTTTTGAACTCACACACTCCACCTGAATTGATCTCTTTGTAGCTTATTAAATCTCTATGAACACAATTAAAATATATTTCTGTGCTGTTTATCATAACAAAACTCTTGGGATTTAAATTAGGATAAAACCAGTACTAAAAGCAGTGCTGCTTTACTGATGCAACAGCCATAGCCTAGAAAGGAGTCACTTTAATTAGATTGCTTTCCTTTTATGTATTTTTGTTGTGTCCTCACCACACTGCTGGGGTGAGAGTGTGGTTTATAATTTCCTTTTCTCAGTATCGAGCCACTTGTATGCCAGGTGGTGTGAAGTTCATCTCTGTTATTTGCTTATTGCTGTTTTCTTGGAGCACAAGCCCTTGAAGATTCATCCATCTCAATCCCTTAAAGCAGAATGGTCCATAATGGCCATAACTAAAATGAGTGCCTGTGATTGCCCTGAAAGAGTCTCTGTTATGATAAAAAGTTCAAATTTTCTCTCTCCCTGCTGTCTCTTGTGGGCAGTGTTATTATCCAAACTGGGAGGAAAATTTGTAATAGTTAATTTTGATCCATCTCCTTTCCTTGTTAAGATTAGAAGCAGTTCTTTAGAATTGCTTCTGCCTTTTGAGAAAGTTGGTGATTGGTTGTATTCAGTATTCACAATAGTGCTCAAAGATCCCAATTATGGCCTGGATTGTACTAAAAACTTGATAATCAGTCCTTGAAAGCTAATATTTTAAGCCAGGAAGTCCCAATGTGCTCTGGTAGAGCAAAATACTATTATTCCCATTTTGCAGACCTGTTCATATTTCCCAGCTTTATGATTTGATCTATTTATTATTATTTAAGGTAGCTTATAATTCATAATGAAATAACTTTTTAAAAAGCAAAATAAACAATTTCCCAGCACATGGCATTAGATCATTAGAGTTCGTGGCATTAGAGTTCAAACATTTCTATCCAGTGTTCCTTTTCCTTCTGCTACCTTGCCCAAGTATGCTTTTTATATATTTAAAGGCTGTTCTGTCAAGAAACACTGTGTTTACACTATGTTAATTAAAATTGAGCAAACTTCTTGAGATTTTTATTAACTAGGACATGGATTTTTGCACAGCAAAAGTCACAGGACATCAATTGAAATGAATTAACTTTAAATTAGTGAATGACAGCAGACAATACTGTGGCATGTTCATAAGTAGTAAAATGGTTAAATCTTAATGAAACTAGTCATAGCAGAAGTTATATTTATTACTTATTGCTGTCAAAAAGTGTCTTTTCAAAGGCTGGACTTCTTTGTTAACAGGAGTTCTGTTTCCTTCCTAGATGTGCAGTCAGAAGACAGTGAGAGGTCCCACAGTTACCAACCTTTGGGCTTCCCTTGCCTTTCCACACGTGGGTTCTCCCTTCCCCCTCTTAGAAGAGGACACACCAAAAGGTGGGTCACAGGAGCCTCCCTGGGTGCTGTAGGGGTGATGTTTGCAGCAGATACCTGGCAACTGAATTTTCTGGCACCCCAAAACTTGTTAAAATTGTGCTCTCAAACACTGCAAAGGGTAGAGAGAACTTCAGGCTCCTGACTCCAGGTAGTAGCTGATGCAGGACATGGTGTGGGTTATGTTGAGCATCATCCTGAGTCAGTTCTTGTCATTCACAGGGTTCATTTGCTGCTGGAAAGAAGAACTGTGTGGGATGGAGGTTCCTGTATGACTAAATAACACTTAAATAATCATGATTAACATCTGGTTGTTAATCATCTGGTCTAGACCTGCACTTGGGTTGTTTTAGCCATCAGTCCATGTTCACTGTTACATTGTGGTCTGCAAGAGTTAATTCTCATCCATCCTGCATATTAAATTACATTGTACGAGCAAATAATTATATATGCAATTATATAATTCCTTTTTGGAATTAGCACTGTTACAATATCTTTCATGTATTTTTGTCAGTTGTTATAGGCAGAGCTCACCTTCTTTGAAGGTGAAATATTGAATATTGAAAGATATGACTCTTTCAGTTAAAGAAAACTACTGCTTTTGTAGTTTTGATGTAGAACTTGGGTCTGCCTTTGTTTAATTCTTTCTTTAATAGTAGTAATTCTTTTTCTTTCATAGCTGGAATACATATGAATTGTTCAGGAATGTCATCTTCTTGTAGGTACTGTGAGCCTAACTGGCCAAAGGCCTATGCTTCCAGCAGCAAAGAAAACCCTGCAGACCCCTCCTGCTGTATCCAGAGAAGCTCCTTTCCATGACTTTCATAGGCAGCACAAGAAATCAGCTGTAGGTGAGTACCAAGGACTGATGACAACCAGCCCTTGCATCTCCAGCTTCACTCCCAGGCCCTTGTTTTATCTCAGGAGGAAAGAGCTGAGCACTCACTCAAATTCTGAGTGCATGGAGATGGACAGGAGCATCCTGTGTGTTGCAGCTGAAGAGGAATCAGATTTCTTAATCCCTGTGAGGATTTGGTTCCTGTTCCTCTCTGGAATCCTTGTGGGTTCCGAGTTTCAGCTCCTGAGCAGGTGAATCTGTGACTGTTGGTGTCAGTGCAAAGCCAGAGCTTCTGTAAATCAGGACTTTGAGCAGGACCGATCAAGCCTCTATTTTGCCACGTGATTAAATGAATGACTTATAATAATTGGATGAAACCTGAAATAAGTGTTTCTTTTTGTACAGAAGACGTGAGCAGTAGACTGGACACTGAGATTACAGACACCACCACCTTCCCAAACTCAGGGGAAACGATTTATGGCACATACTCTTCTAGTAAAGGTCACATTGCACCGCTTCCATCCAGCAGCTCCATGGTCTCAGCTGGGAAATCAAAGCCAGTGTGGACGGATCCAGCTCAGCAGTTGGACTCTGAGGGGCAGATTCGCTCTCCGACACAGGTATTTGATAAGTAAATTACTCAGACAGCGAGGATAATAAGGTTTTTATTCATGTTTTTAATGCTGTCTTCACCAAAGGAGGTTTAGAAAGTGACTGTGGATCACTGAATTGGTGCAGGAGGGTTTGAACCAAATCCAGTAAATAGTAAATAAGGAGTAAAATAAGAAATACTTCATGTATTGCCAATTTCTACTTCCTTAAGACTTCTACCTAAATTTGTCTGCTTTTGTGTTTCTTTTCACATCCTAGAAAACCAAGATTTCACAATCTCAGAGAATAAGTTTAGAAAGGATGCTACGAGGTTATCCAGACCTCCAGGCAGAATTACCTGTACCTGTAATATTGCAGACAGATGTTTTTCTAACCTGTTCTGAAAACTTTGGGTGATACTAACTCCACAGCCTCCCTAGACCATCTGTTCCAGTGCTTAACTAACTATCTTTACTGTTATAAAAGAGTTTTTTAATGTTTCATCTAAATCTCCCTCACTGCAGTTAAGCAAATGTAGTGTTTCCCTTCATATTTACAGAAGACTCTAGGGGAGTTTGACCTTGACTGCTCAGAGCCTGCTGATTGTTCTTGATCCCCATGGAAAAGGGGCATTGCTTTCTTTTTATGGCTAATTATTGTGTTCTGTAACAAAGTGTCTGGAGTTTTGCTTGATCTTCCCTGACTTTTTGACTTCTGTGCCATTGTGATGTG
>JAWWEW010000017.1:1719057-1731557 GCA_035583185.1 Anabacerthia variegaticeps | reverse complement strand
CATGAAGAAACTGACAATTAAGGGGTTTTAGGTCATGGCTGAGTTTGAAAGGGGAGGTGACTTCATTCCTCCTCCTCTGAGTTCAGTCTAAATCTCCCTCTGGAGTCGTCGATGCCTCGTGCAAACCAACAACTCCAGCCCCACGTGCTCCTTTGTCAACATCCCAATTTTCAACCTCCTTCAGGGTTCCTTCCCCAGGCTGCAGGTGTGGATTGGGACCCAGAGCTAATGGCACAGGTTATGGGTGCCCTGGAACATGCTGACATGATGACAATATCCTGAATTTGTTTGGGTGGGATTTTGTTTAAACCCTGCCTTTAAGCCTTGTCAGATGTCCAGCAAAGTATGGAGCATTTCCAGTGTATCAGGTGTGAGGATTAATGTGGTTCATAATGGCCTTTGGGAGGGGAAGGATTCACCAGGAGTGAAGATTCCTCATTAAATCTCATGGGGTCATGCCAATATGTTGTGAATTAATCTGTTTTATTAATCTCTTTATGAAAAGTGCATGTGGTAGTTGGTGTAGTGCTGTGGTGGATCTTGAACGTGTGATTTTAACTTGTTTGCTGCTTTAACTGTTATTTCTTCCCAAGAAGTACTGATTTTCCAAGGGATATTTAAATGTTATTTTTTGCTCAGCTCTTAGAAAAACAAATGTGTTTTCCCTACAGTTCAGTGTAGGGAAATCAGCTCCTTCCTAAGGTTGGAATTTAAATGGTTTGAAATTGTTAAGCAGCATTTTTAGTGACTTAAAACTGGGCCCCACCTGAGAGAACCAAACAAAGCTTTGAGAATAAAGTTGAAGTCATCAGAGGAAGCTTTTTTTAAATTACTATAGCTTATCATTAGAGGGGCAGAGAAAGAAAAATCAATATATTTTACTTGTAGTTCTGCAGCTGCCTGTGCTTACTGCAATATGTAAGTTTTACAGGAAATTGCTGCAAATTAAACGGGTAATTTTAATTTCTCTGCATTTGCTCCTGTTCTGCTCTCCTGTGTGCCCAGTGCCATTGCCACAGCACTTAGAATGCTCATTACGTGTAATAATTGGGATAATAATTGGAATTTGCCTGAAATATCCACTGTTGTTGTCTTCCAAAAGAAAGCACTGGAATACGGAGGAGATTTTAGTCACACTGAGTTTTTCCTGATGATTTCTCACGTGCAGAGATGTGGCAATGCAAGGATCTTGTTACTGGGTCAGTCGGGTTGTTATGCCAAACACTGAATATTAAACTTCATCCTGCAGGATTCAATCCCAGGTATCCCAGCTCACAACTCCCACTGTGGCTGGGGGTGTTTGTGCAGACACCACCATTAATTCAGAATTGCAGGAATTGCAAAATTACAGGGGCAGAGATTGTAGTGCTGTCATTTCCTGCAGTCCTTTTGAACGTGAGTGTGGAATCAGCGGGAATTGTGACCTCCAAAGGGATAATCCAAGCTCAGCCAGGCTGTCACTCCCCATCTCTGCACCAAAGTGAGCAGGTAGCACTGAGACATCTCCTTAATGAAGTGGCTTTGCTGCCTTTTATCTGTGTGAAGGACAAAATTACCAGGATTCCTCCTTAATGATGGTGTCATTTTTTTAAAACACTGGAGGAAAAAAAAATCCAGCAACATAAAAGGCTCCAACAAAATGTTCTGTTAAATTAGAGAACTCTGTAGGTCTGTGACATTCAGGTCTGTATTTAAAATCTCACGACAGAAAACCAGGAAGTTCTATCAGTTCACTAATAAAAGTAAATTCAGAAAAAAATATGCAATTAGAGCTATGCCACGTTCAGGCTTTGAAATACTTTTATTACAACCTTTTTTCTGATTTATTTCCAATCTGAATGGAGATGTGGGGGGGCTTTGCTTGTTTTCCAGGATATTCCCAGAGCATCCGTGAGCATCTCCCTGATCTTGCTCTCCAGCAGAACATGCAGATGGGAAGGCTCTGTGACATCCTGGGTATGTGATGAGCTCTTGGCTCCTGCTTCTTGATTATTTGCCCACAGTTGTGAGGCAAAGCAAACAACAAGGGCTCTTTGTATTAATGTTAACTGTAGAGCACAGAGAAGCTCAGAAGGAATTTATCTGCCGGGGCATTTGTTCCTGTCCGCGTTACTCATAAAAAAACCTGCTGATTCTTTCTGACTCTGAGATAAGGGAAAGCAGCCTCATCCTGTGACCTGCTGAGCACCACAAAGTGTTTAGTGTTCTACAAAATTAGGTAGCTAATTCTGTTAGTGTTCATTCAGGCTCACACCGAGAGAGAGATGTGCTAGGAAGGAGCAAGCCCTTATTTAAACCAAAATTTTTTTGCATCAGCAAATGAAGCAAAAGACATCCATTTAAAAGTTTTTTTTCCTGACAGTCCTCTTTTAACCAAAGCAGGGAAGAATATTATATATCAGTGACCAACTTCATTGGCTCCCTGGCATGACATACTTTACATGATTCATATATATTTCAGTATCATTATTATTTTATAAATGCCATTTAGTAAGTTTGTAACAAAAAATATATTAGAGCCAGAAATTTACAGTTGCCTAAAATAATAATGTAATTGCCTTTATATATTATCTAGGCACTAATACTGCTTTTTCAACAGTAGAGTTTTCTTTTTTCTAACATAAGGTTGGGGGTTTTTGGCTATAAAATGATAGAAACTTAAAGGGACAAAATCACCCATTAAATAGGCATTTTTTCTCATGTGTGAACATGAAAATTGATTGTACTGTAAATCAGAGCATGAGGAAGATACAGACTAGTGAAATACTAACTAAATTATTGAGCAGATGAGCTGCTTTACCTGTGCCTGGCAGAAGAGCGCTGAGTTTTACCATTTTGCTTTTCTTTTTCTTTAGAAAAGCAGAGGATTTCCTTGCTGCTCGGGAGTTAATCTGTCCCTGGGGCCCCACTGTGTCCAAAGGAGACCTGTGCCTCTCTTTATAGGGCCATGCTAAGAGCACTAAAATGTGTTGCAGCACTTTATTCCCCAAATTCACTTGTTTGTTCCTCTTTGACAGTGCATTCAGCATTGCAGCCCACACTGCCAAGTGGGGCTTTCTCCCCTGGCTGGGAGGTTTTCAAGCTCATTGTGCAATGAAGTGAGGAAAAGCCTAAAAGCAGGAGAGTGTTGACTGGTGAACAGTTTTTAATTCTTTTGAAAAGTTCTGTGCTAATGAACTGGATTATATAAAGACTGATAGTGAGATCTGTGCTGCTTTAGTGCTTCGGTTGAGGTTCTGGCCTTACTTTTTAGTGTGGATTGTTTTCCTGCAGTTCTCTGGCAAAACAAAGGGAATGAATGGGATCTCTTATTCCTTTACAACATCAGGCTCAGGGTCTCCTTATGCAGTCCTTGCTTTGCTGCTGATTCATTCCCATGGAATTGCAGTTGTCCCTGGCACTTTCCAGGCTCTCGTGCACAGTAAAACAATGAAAGACTTCCCACTGATTTGGATCACAATCTTGCCTTTTGCCAGTGTATTCTATTGATGTTGCAAGGCCCATTAATTCATTAGCTCATCTATTAACATTAATGTTTGAGCAGAGTAGTTAAGGTTTTCCAAAACAGCATCTCTTAAAGATTTTCTCACCTCTAAGTGTGTGTCTTTCAGCCCCTGCAGAAAGGCAGATTTCCACGCTGTGCTGTTTAACTGATGTGCACATTCACATGCTCAGCAATAGTTATTAATGATTTCCCACCATGAGCTTTTATGGGGGCATGAGTAGGAACAGGCCATGCAAAATCCAGGCAGCACAGGATACTGCAATTTCCCCAGCTTTCTAAACTGAATAGCTCGGTGTCATAATTTACTGCTGTTAATGGGGGTGTGTATATTTTTAAAGCAGTTCAATGCCATTGAAGTTTATGTTGAGTGAGGCACAGAAATTCTCCTGCCACACTTCCCAAATCCTGTCCCCGTTGTGTTGTGCACGCTGAATCCTGAGCACCAGCTATTTCTTTGAGTTGCTGACCTGTCTGCAGAGAAATGCTGAAGCACAGAAAAAGCACTTTCAAGCGCTAAGATTTGGGAATTAGACCTCATTTGTATTTCCAGAGCTCTTTTAGGGAAGCTATTTGTTAGCAAATGATGAGGACTGATCAGCTTGCTGTTGGGAACGGAGTCTACCTTTCTTCCAGTAATGAACGCTGTGCCCCTTTGTTTCAGATGCCAACGTGGACGTCATCTACATCTGCCCCCTTCCTCTGAGTGAGGAGTTACTGCAGTATTACAATAAACTCCTGGGTCTGCAGACAGCTGTTAGATCTGGGAACCCCGAGGACATGGGTGACCTGCAGGACAGGTTCAAAATTCTCACCCCTGAAGCTATAAACAGCTTCCCTGTGAGTTTGTCTTCTAATTACTACAGCTTGAGGGATGCAGTAAAATTAAATTGGAAATTTTATATCTTGTAACGCTCTGGTACACATCAGTGAAATATTATTGCAAGTTTAAGGGCTTTACTGATTAGACTACTAGTTAGAGCATTGGAAATAAATATCCTGGTTTAGCTTTATAGACTTGGTTGAGATAGGCCTATATTGGCTATTTGGAGACTGCTGTCCCTTCTGACTATATGCTTGGGACTGGGAACTTGATAGATTTATATCTCTAAGCAAATCGTGGCAATAAACCATTCTTATTACTCAAACTTTATCTCTGGGCAGCCCAGCATTCAATCATTCCTGTGTTTGCACTGTTTCTTGCAATTAAATCCAATGCAGAGCTCCTTAAAGAATAGAACTTAAGTCAGGTAATAATAAAGAAATAGTAGTTTCAAACAGAACAGAATAATACGGAAATGTTAGTTCCAATAATGCAGAAATAATGGTTCCAGAATAATAAATAATAATACTGAAATACTAGTTCCAAACCTGTCAAGTCAGGTTTAAATCCATGTGCTAAACCAGGGTCTAAAAAGAGTCCTTAATTAATGTACACTATGTCCAGTGTTTCTCGAAGTGCTGCAGCGCAGGGAAGACTTTCTACAGAGAATAATAGTTTTATATTGAAAATATTAAATCTCCAGTGTGATTTTTGTGAAACTTTGTGGCACATTTAGGGTCTTGGCTTGAAGCCCTGCTGCTGGTTTTGGTACTTTTTCCTTTTTAAATGGCACTTGGACAATTGTAGCTGGTTTTGTCTCTGGATACAGCGTTATTTTTCCACTACTAACTACCAAATATTAGTGTACAAGTGGCAAATTCTGTCAGGGAGAATGGACAGTCCCAGGCTTTAGGTGATACCAGGCTGAGGTTCACCCTTAGCCCTTCAGTTTATACACAAAATCCTCAAACTAACTGGTTTTGATTAGAAGTGTTCTTTACCTTCTGATAACTAATGTGTCCAGGGAATAGATCTTCTGTGTGGAGCACAATCTGTTCTCAGAGCTGATCCTTGTCACCCTTGGCTTCAGTGACAGTTTTGGCTGTGTAAGAGTTTGAGCCTTATGCGTTGTTTTGAAGGGCTGTTTAGGACAAAGCTTTTGCAGTGCTTGATGTATCTAAATTTATTCCTAATAAATGCAAATGGGGCTTAAAGGCCACCTTAGCAGGCTCCTTTTAGCAATTCTAGAAGCACAAATCAGCCTTGTCTAGTTTTCCAGCAGTTGAGGTGGAACTGGATGTGGAAAAGACAGAGATGGTCCTGATTGTCCATGAGCAGCCTCTCAAAGCTGCATGTGGTGGCTTTGCTCCTCTGCCAAGGTCAGCTCCTCTGATCTCGAGGAGTTTCAAACGAAACAATAATAACAAGCTTGAGAGCCAAGAACCAGCCCTTGGGTTAACCTCCTGAGCCCTGTTCTGAGCAGTCCTGCTGAAATTCTGAGGATCCCTCACTTCTGCTTTTCCCTGCTGCCCCTCACACTGCCATATATCATGGCAGCCATGGACTCAAAGCAGGAATGAACCAGATTTTACAGCCTGTTTTCCTGCACTCCTTAATTAACTGTAAAATCCATTATTGAGAGACACAAAGCAAATCTCATCCCTGCCTCACCACTTGTGGCCCCAGGGAGCGAGTGACCGGGGCTGGGAATTGATCCTCTTCTCTCCATGGCACAACTCTGCCATGAAACCTATGGAATGGACCAGCTCCCTGTGCTGAGGGAAAGGAAATCCAGGGATCAGAACATGGTTATAAAAGTGAGGGAAGGCAAAAGGCTCCAGGAAACTTGTTTGGTTTTTCTCGATGCCCCTACACTTCTGTGATTCCATTTTTCCTGCTGGAGCTTTGGGGAGGGTCCCATTTCTCTGACTTATCTCCCCTTGTCCTTGCAGTGTCTGCTCCTTTGCAGAGACCTTTGGGCACTTTGGGGAGCTATGTTTGCTCTGAGAAGGCACTGAGCAAGTGACAGAAGGGATTCCTCCATTCCTCCTGCCCACTTCCAGGGGCTCCTCCATCTCCTTTTCCAGCATCATCCCCTTCTAAGTAATGGAATCAAGATTTACACTTCTGTCCCTGTGAGGGGAAGAAAAATATTCTGGGTTGTCCAGTCCTGGAAATCCCAAGAAAATCCAGGATTTACCTTATCCTCAAAAGGAATACCTCCTGACTGGGGCCTTAATCAGATGAAATCTCAATGGGAAGATGATTTTCTTCTTGTTAGGATTATGATTAGTTTTTGAATCCATGGCAGTGGACTCCTCCTCTACCATTTCTCCCTCCCTCTCTGTATCAGTGCACCTCTGTATCTTTGGGAAGGTAACTGGGATATCTGCAGGCCATGCATAGCATATGTTGTAGAAAACATTTTTGAGGTTTCACCTCCCATGACCAATGTCTTAGTTTAAATTCAGAGGTTACAGAATGTGTCATGAACAGCTTGTTCAGCAACAGATCTTTGTTAGAAGAGATGAAAATTTTCTTCCAAAAAGTTGGAACTTTTGTACTTTAAACAACCACAGAACTACCCCCACCTCCTTGAGTACTCTGCAGTTGTTTAGGGTTAGTTGTTAGTGTAATGGAAATGTATATCCCCAGTAATTTAATGTGAGCAGTGAAAGCTTTTGTAAATCAAAGTGTTTTATTCTCAGAGAATCATTTAAAATACCACTGAACTGTATGTGAGATCCATTCCCAGCTAGAAGGGGAGGGGTTCTTCATTTTTTTATTGATTTTTTTTTAGGAGCTTTAGAGTTAAACCATGCCAGGAGTGTTGCTGAGATGAATCACTATTATCCAAAGGCCACCAGCCTCTCTGCCGACTGACAGAAGGATAATTCCGTGTGGATCAAATAAATACAGATGTGGAGTAATTAGTTCTATTCCCAATGAGCCCATTTCCAGCACACTAAAGATGTGCACGATTATGGAGCCTCACCCCAACAGCTTTTATCAATTTAAACTGCTAAGCTACAGGATAGGTCATAACCCAGCCTGCTATTAATAATGGATTTATTGTGGGCAACGTTATGAAGTAGGTTCGTGGGGTAGGAAAACCACCTTTTAACAAGAATGATGTTCTCTTTCTCCAGGAGCATCACATGTGCCTGGCCACTCAGCTCAAGTACAGCCCCAAGACAATCCAGAGGATCCAGGTTCTCATCCAGAGCAGGGATGCCTACGTGGTGGGGGGGGTTCCCCACGCCGACGACTTGGCCGTGGCCGACATGCTCGGCGTGCCCGTGCTGGGCTCGGGGCCACATGTGGCTCAGCTCTACAGCACCAAGTCTGGCAGCAAAAGAATATTTGCCAGTGCTTGTGTGCCAACCCCTCCTGGAGAATCTGACATCCACAGTGAGGACCAGGTAAGGGGATGTGCTCAGGGATGTCACAGGGGGCTGTTGGGACAGATTTGCAACCCATCGGGGGCAGTTTAATAACTCAGTTGATTAGACCCTCACTGGGTCTGATCAAGCCTTGTGTGAGGTTGAGTTATTTTTTGCCTCTCACTGACCAATGCAATGCAATTTGTACCCACTCAGGGAGGAATACAGTGGTGTCTGGAGAAAATATGTGTGTTTGGTGCAGTCATTTCCCAAGTTTGTGCTGCTGCTCCATGGATGAAGTTACGGCCTTAGTGAAATTAATAGAGGTTTAGCAGAGACTGAAGGTAGAGCAAGGATTTCTGGGAAGGTTCAAGGGAAACTTCTTTCACTTGTGCAATCAGCCTGTTCAAAATGAGGATCACTGAGCAGCCTTGTCCCAGCCTAGCACTGCTGAATTCATCTGCCTTGTTAACATGACCAGCCAGGAAAGAACAAAAGCTTCCTAAACTAAAACTACGAAGCACAAGAGTTTTCTCTACTTTGTTTCCATGTTTATTTTGCAGTCAGTGCCTCACTATTTTATTCTGTAAGCTGGTTTTGCAATTTGCAATGATATGTCTGATTTTTTTAAAAACCATTTTTATCGTGGTGCTTCATCTCATACAGGAAAATAATAATTGCTAAGGTTTGTAGGCATTCCTGCCTCTTCAAGAGGCTTTTCACATTGCTTTGCTTTTTATTAATCACCTTTAACACTGAACAATCTAAGCTACACAAATTGCAACTTCTATAGTAGATGAAATAAATATATGATCAATGACCTGAAAAACAGCTGTTTGATTTATTTGATTCACGTAAATTATTTAACAATACTTTTGGTTCCTGCTACAGGCTTATGGAAGTTTTACTTCTGTTGTTCCCTTGTATGAAATATTGACATTTTAGGTTAAATAATCAAAGCAAGGTGACACTATGGTAAAGCACAATTCAATTTTCACTTAAAGATAGCACATAATTCTTTGTGATTGGAACAGTCTTTACAGTATTATTGATCCTTTTCATTACTGTAGGGGAGCCATCAAGTAAAACACATTTATGTGATTTTCAAAAAGCCACAAATGGAACACATGTAATTGTATTTTAGGTCAATCTTAAAAAAACCAAAGAAACAAAAGTCCCCCAAATTACTGTGTAAGATGTAGAAGACTGTAGCCAAGGCACCAAGATCTGATAATACTTTTACCAGGTTCAAAGTCATTTGCAGTTTCTAAGAAGCTAATTGCATCCTGCACCAGCTGGGCAAAAGGCATTTTAAAGCCATTTAAATCTGGGTACATACACAAATAAATAATTAGCATTTTTATAAAGCCTGCCTGGTAACTCCTTCCTACATTTATAACCATGTAATGTACTTCCAGTAGGAGAATTTCCCAGCTGTTTTGGCTCCTGTGAAACTGGCACATTTTTGTCTCCATTTTGCAAACAGTGCCGTCCATGCCGTGTTGTTCCCTGTCACAACCATTTATTGAGCAGTTCTGATCATCCCAACCCTCAGACCCCCCAGAGCAGCTTGGGCAGGCAGACCCCTCTCTGCACAATACAGGCACTCAACTCCTGGGTGAAGGCTGTGGAGTCGTCACCAAAACCCACCCAGGGTTGCTTTCACTGCATCTCCAAATAGCTGTAAGCAGCCCAGCATCTCTGAGAAAGTGAAACCATGTTTAGAAACTAAGCTTTGAGACCTGAGTGAGGATTTGATGTCACAGTGTGAGGTCTCTTTGTGCCGTTGCCCGCAGATGGTTCGCGCCCTCAGCCGGCTCGTCGTGGACAATGTGGAAGTGCAGCGCTGGCTGTTCAAGGTGGATGATGAGTGTGGAGGAAATGGCACTGCCTACTGTGATGTTATTTCCCATTTGGAATGCCACCACTGGCTCCAGAAGGAATGGCAGAGCCACGGCCCCGAGGGGTGGAGTAAGAGCCGGGCACGTGTAAGTACCAAAGGAGCATCTTGGGTGTTGTCAGTGGTTCTCTGAGGTTCCTCCTCGCTGTAAATCTCTTCCTTGGGCCTTCATCTGAAGGTAGATGTTGCTGTTACAGTCCAGACTGGCTTGCACAATGCAATAGGCAACAGTTAAATATTCCAAAATATGAGTGAAAGCCTGGCATTCCAAGTGTGGGATACCTGGTGTGTTGTAACACTTCATTCCTGTGCAGCGATGTGCAAATTTTACCCAGTTTTTGTGCAAAGTGAGGACCTGTAAATGGAAGTCTGTGGGCAGCAGAGTCTTATATCTACACAGACATGTGGAATTACTGGAACAAAGAGCTGGATTAATAGAGTTGAACAACATTAATTTGAAGCCACATCCAAACTGATTGGTTTTCAGTCTGGTTTTCTAAGGATTATTTTTTCTGTCCATTTTGCCTCACCAATCCCTTCTAAACCTGCCAGGTACTTTCAGCTGTGTGAGACAGAACACTTGAGGTCCTGCAGATCATTAGACTCCTGCAAGTTTCATTACTGTGGGTGTTTAGGTAGCAGAGAGATCTATAAGTATTTAACTGAGGGAAACATTCCAGCATGAACTCAGGCACCAGTAGATTCCTGAGAATCCACACGATTGAGAGGCTGGAAGATGATACATTCCAACCTCAGAAAAAATCCATATGAAAGCAGACTTCATTAGTTCTGGCACTGAGAGAACTATTTGTAGTTTAAATATTCATTGGTATTTAAATGTGTTAATTTCAATAAGCATTTGATATTTCTGTATATCTTGCCAAATTCATTCCTAATGTAATGGTTTTAAAGCCAGAAGGAATGTATCCAGAAAAATGGTTTAATTTACATAAACTACTCATTATAGCTCTTTTGATTTTTTTAATTCAATCAAAACTGTTTTGAAATTTTGGGTTGATTGAATTATATTGTATATTAAAATTTCAAATTGTGCTGATTACAGTTCTGCTGCATTTGACAACTGCAAAATAATTCCACATTATAGAAGAGAGTTTGTGCTATAAAGCTGAAGGGCTAATTTCTCTGATGTGCTGAAGATCCCTCACTCCCTGCAAGTCAGGCAGGATAAAGCAGAGCCCTGGAGAGCCATCCCAGTGGGAGCACTGCCTGGGATGTAAAGCTGATGGTACATCCAGGTCCTGCTCCCACCTCCTGAGTCATGACAGAAGACAGGAGTCCCCAAGTCTAGTCCTTTGCTGGTCTGAATTCCCAGTATAAGTGGCATTCCCTAGTGTTG
Source organism: Anabacerthia variegaticeps (assembly GCA_035583185.1). Classification (NCBI taxonomy): domain Eukaryota; kingdom Metazoa; phylum Chordata; class Aves; order Passeriformes; family Furnariidae; genus Anabacerthia; species Anabacerthia variegaticeps. The sequence continues at coordinate 1,720,592 of JAWWEW010000017.1, read as the reverse complement.
GTGTTCCTGTTTCTGTGCCTCTGATTCTTTCCTTCTTGGCTAAGTGACTTTGCATAAAGGACACGGTGATCCCAACGTTTATTTGGTCTCTTTATACTCCAGTGACCTTAAGCTTTGATGCAACCAGGACTCAACCCATTAGCAGCCCTTAAACATGTGTTGGAAGTCGGAAAAGATATGTGGAATAGCAGATTTAATCTAATTTCCTGGAGGCAGGAGGAAAGCTTCCAGAAATCCGGACCAGTGTTCTAGTGGGCTTTGGCAAAGTGTTGCCCAGAGAAGCTGTGGCTGCCCCATCCCTGGAAGTGTCAGAGGCCAGGTTGGCTGAACCTGGAGCTACCTGGGCTAGTGGATGGTGTCCCTGCCTATGGGCGTGGAATGAGATGAGCTTTAAGGTCTCTCCCAACCCATTCCATGATTCTGTGACTGAAATGCTGCTATTTTGAACATCTTGAATATGTGTGTTCCAATTTTTCCGCCTTCTGCATTTACCCTCTTTTGTAGCACAGGAGACCTCTTTGATATAATGAATTGCATCTCCACCAAGTCTCACCATGGAGAGCAGAGGATTAAAACGCTCCTTTGTGAAGGAATACCATAGTTATGATACACATTTCAACATCAAAGCATCAGTTCCTGAGCACAGGCATGCTTTAATGTCCTGTTGCAGTGGGGAGACCTGTTCCTTTTGATAATGAAGATGTTGTGTCATCGGCGTCGGCTGCCACACACAAAATGTGTGCTGGCAGGTTATTAAAAAATTCAGCTTCTTGATGAAAGACTATCCTGCAGGCAAGGAGTACAGTGAAAAGCCTCTCCATTCTGGTAGAATTATTAGAAATGAGAATATGACTGTAAGCACTAAATTATGTTAATACTTACAAATAGCATCATTTGCATAGCAGTTTAAGACCCGATACCCAGATTTTCCTCAGTGGCGTGTAGCAGGCAACAGATTAAAAATAATGTGGTTTGTGAGTTTGAACTGTGGAAAAATCTATTCCAGCTAAAAATGAGGCTGATTTTAGATTCCTCATTTCCAATAGAACATGGGGCAAACCCAAATGCAGGACAGGATTATGGATGGATTTCACCTTGTTAACTTAATGCAGCCTCTGAGTTATCTGAACAATTAATTTGCAACTGCATAAAGGGTTGAATTCATAAACTACACGAATGTCTCTAAGTCCATCAGCTTAGTGTGCACTGCTGAAGTCTGGCAGCACATAAAACACTTCATCCTGAGGCCCAGAATCCAAGGACTTTCAGTATCCAGAGAACTTCTGCTCCCCAAGAGCACGTTTGGCTGCTGTTTGTGGAGACCTTCTCCAGTGTGGAAAGGAATGTCAGGATCAGGCCTGAGTTCTGTGCCAAGAGATCCGTAAGTCCTGAGGCTCCTTTCCACTTTATCTTGCCATGTGGGTGACTATTGTAAGGAGCAAATGCATATGTTAAACTCATATGCATGTAAAGTGCTCTTATGCCATTCTGTGGTGATTTTCAACCTTTTTTCTGTACCGACTCAAGCTTCAGTT
>JAWWEW010000017.1:1692955-1718957 GCA_035583185.1 Anabacerthia variegaticeps | reverse complement strand
CATATGCATGTAAAGTGCTCTTATGCCATTCTGTGGTGATTTTCAACCTTTTTTCTGTACCGACTCAAGCTTCAGTTAGTTCATGTGTAGCAACAAAAGTGGTTTTGCTGCTGTAAGAGAAAGTGAATAATTTTTTGCAATGTCTAGAGAAAGATATCCCTGATAATTATTAATATATGGTATTGCAGAGTGTGTAAGAACCTGGGCATCTTGCTCTTGTTGAGAGTCGGCAGTTCAGATTCTGGTCAGCTTTTAAAAGTCCTCTAATAAATAGTAGATAAACTTTGGGATTACCTGGAGATCAGGAATAGTGGGGAGTAGATTCTTTCCTGGGTGAATGAATTCTATGCACTATAAGAAACCTGACGCTTCCATATCATATCTTGTTTCTTTGCCAAGTTAAGGAATTCAGAGTAGAATACATGTTTGCAAGCAAATCAGAGCAAAGCCAAGCATTATACCATCAAAAGTGTAATTTGAGAAACGTGGCACTGCCACCACACGCCTTTCTGACCTCCTTTGAACACAGCAGAGCTTCCCAACAGTGCTTTTTTCCTGGTTTTTTTTTAATTGATCTTAGTGTAACACCTAAAGCCTCCCAAGGGAGTTCTTAAGGAGTCTCCTGTACACATGGAATTGCAGGTGTGGTCTTTTTCCAACCTGAAGAGGGCCAGAAACTCTGACAGATCCACAGAAAATGCATTTGCAGCATTTTGACAGGTTTTTAACATTTCTTCGAACTGATTTCATATTTAAGAGGAGAAGAACCCAAAGACTTCAGAAAGAGATTGATTGTCTAAAGCAGCAGAGCTCCAGGTTGTTTTGTAGTGTGAGCAATCCATCCTAAATAATTGAAATATTCACTGTCTGGAGTGCTCTCATTCAGTTTATTGATCTATCTCTGTGTGTGCTGTGGTGGTGTTTCAGGTGATGCTCCAGTCTGAGGTGACATGGGTGTCTAGGATAGATTGGAATCAGGTGATGCTCCAATCTGAGGTGACATGGGTGACTAGGATAGATTGGAATCAGGTGATGCTCCAATCTGAGGTGAAATGGGGGTTAGGCTAGATTGGAATCTGGTGATGCTCCAATCTGAGATGAAATTGTTGGTTAGGCTAGATTGGAATCTGGTGATGCTCCAATCTGAGATGAAATGGGTGGTTAGGCTAGATTGGAATCTGGTGATGCTCCAATCTGAGATGAAATGGGTGACTAGAATAGATTGGAATCAGGTGATGCTCCAATCTGAGATGAAATGGTTGGTTAGGATAGATTGGAATCTGGTGATGCTCCAATCTGAGGTGAAATGGGTGACTGGAATAGCTGGAATCAGTGAGTCTCAAGCCTGAGGTGACACAGGTGACTGGACTAGTTTGGAATCAGTGAGTCTCAAGGCTGAGGTGACACAGGTGACTGGACTAGCTGGGATCAGGTGATGTCCAAGCAGGGCCCAGCCGTGTCCTCGCTCCTTCAAGCCACGCTCTGTTCCCAGCCCGCACCCATGGGCTCTGCAGTGCCTGGGCCATGTCCTATTGATTTAATCTGCTCCTAATCAGTACATAAAGCTATAGGCCTGCAGTGTTAATTTTTCATATGCTTACAAAGTACCCTTTGATTTTCTGTCACGCGTTAATTACAGCGTTTTGCCATTAAATAGAAGCTTTGTGTAAACTAATTACTAGGTAATCATTGTGTACCGCGAGCGTGCTGCTCGTACCTTTTATTTTCCCCGAAAAGCGCTCACATCTCAGTCTGGAACCACTATACCTTCCAGCCATTAGCTCTCACTAATTCATAGCATTATTGTGGGAAGATTGTAGGAGTTGTAATTGTTGTGGTATCAGTGCTGTTAATTACCGGAGTAAACAGTTGAAATGGTGCCAAGGTCTATTGTACAAGGCAGAGGAAAGGAGGTTTAAATGTTACTTCCACCATCTGGGGACTGGAGGAGAGGCAAATGCTAGAAAACAGCAGTGAGGCAATATCAGAACTCCAGCTCCGGGCTTTGAGGCCATATGGATCCCGAATATTTGGAATCAATTGAATTTAAGTGCCAGTTTGTAGCAATAACAGTGTGCAAGGAGAGGATAAAGCAGGAGCGCTAAAGAAATCTGAAATGTGGTAATGTTGGCGCAGCCAATAAAGTGCCTGCTTGGATTATTTCAAAAATGTTTGTTTTGCTAAAATCCAAAAAGTAACGCATAGGCAACTCTGGGAATAAAAGGAGTGCAAGTGTGTGTTGTTTGGGAAGCAGAATGCAGGTTTTGTCTGACAATTCCTGTAGCGTTACAGCAATTGCCATAAAATTCCTGGGAAATGACTGTGGGGTTTCTATAGGATGGTTTTTCTCTTTCTGAAAACACATTTTTGGAATACATTAGAATCCTTGCTGTAGAGATACAAGCCAGAAAGGAAGGCAAGTCACAAAAGTGCACTAAATTTATAGAGCTTGACGCTAAATTAATTGGGAAAATAATATTAATCTGCGGCATCAGAATTGTTTGTGCGTTTGCAGAGATCTTATTCAAATACAGAAAAGATACCTTCCAATATTACCTTTTTTTGGTATGAGGCTTAACACCCTGATGTCCTGAACTTGCAAACGCTGCATTTGAAAGAAACAAATGATTGTTGTTTTAAAGAGAGATTTTTGAAGATCATGCCAATTGTTTTCTTCGCTCTGAAGGAAGATGAAGGGAATCTTGAAATTGCAGAAGCTGCACCTCACAAAAGACACATTTTTATGCATAAACCAGCAATGCACATGATTTTTTTTGGATTAAAATAGCAAACCAATTAGTAAAATTGTCCTAATTTCAAATTAATATGCTGTACATAAAAATGTAGGGTTCTTTGAGAAGTTCATAGCCCTTTCAAGATGCTTTTTGTTGCTGCTTTTGGGCAGCACGGGCTGCAGTGATTCGATATTTGACTTCCCTGCATATATTGTTTCCTGAGCTGAGCAGGGATCTGGGAGCATATTGTGCTGCCAGTTTAGGAGTGTGCTGAGGAAATGGGAAGGATCTCTCTTCCTAAACAATCCTGGTTTATTTATTTTTTATTGGTCTGTTAGCAGATGTTGAAGCAGTTCAGGGCACAATGTAAACATGTGCTTTTCAATGGATGGTAAATAGGAAAGCGCACAGTGAAAGGAGCAATTGGGAAGGGGGTTGGACCGGGGCACAGGGGGAGTTGTGGGGTTTTTTGTGCGTGTGTGTAGTTGAATTTAGAACTAAAAGAAGTTCTTGATCTTTACACGTTGAAACCCTCAGCGTGCAGAGTGACAGCGTGAGCCAGACGAGCAACCCGTGGCCCCATGTGGTGCGAGGAAAGGACCAGCACTTGAAGTGCTGTGAAGTTGAAAGGGAACGGAGCTCCTTGTTGCTGGAATCCCAGGAAGAAAGAGGCTGCTGTGTGGTGCTGCTGGATGGGAGTGTGGCAGATGTGCCACAGCCCCTCCAAGAGCCCCTGGAGCCCGAGCAGCCCCATGGCCCTGGCGGGGTCCGCAGGGATGGCCTCGCTCCGAGGAGGCGCTGGGAGATAATACCAGTAAGTGCGCATTGTGAGCGCTGCCTCCACCATTCCCCTTAATGCCAGTGGCAGCCCCGTTTGCCAGGCAGCTGAAATGGGCCATTAGCTATCAGGGAAAATTGTCTTTGCTCCTTTCAGCAGATGGAGCAAATATTTTACAAAGCAATTTTACATAGGAAAAGCATTTGCGTGGCTCGGTAATGACGGCCGTTTTCCATGATGGTACCTTCGCTCTCAACACCCTCTCGCAGCTCGTGCAAGGCAAAATTGGCACTTTTTAATTTTAAAATTTGCACTTAACAATGAAATGCCTGGGCTTTAAATCAGGTGGCAAACTTTAAGTCGATAGAGGGTATGTTGTGTCGCTTCCAAAGGCATTTCCATTTTTATCAACTTCTGGGATTGTTCTGTTCCCTGCGGTGGGTTGTGGCTCTGGCCAGCGAGTACCTAGAGGAATTGGGCAAAAAAGTATCAAATAGGTTTAATTTGCAAAATAGGAAATAATGACAGTTATCTGGATGGTCAGACAGCAGTCCCTGGCCTCTCCCATGTTTGCTGCTGTCGCTGAGCATATCAGAGTAAGCTGGGCTGGAGCAATTCCCATCAAGGCAGCTGGAATAAGTTATCCCAGCTCCACTGCTCGCAGTGGAAAGGATTTACTTGTAAATGGTAGGAATTGTCATCCTGCCATCCAAGTGGCATAAATTGCCATGGCTTCATTGACTGCAGCAGGGCCGTGGCAGTTTGTATCACTCAGGATCTCTGCTGGTTTCATTCCTCTCTGGCCCACTCAGCTTTACTTATTTGGAGTTCCTTTCTTCACTCTATTTGCTTGCAAGGGCTACATAATTTCCTTTCAATCTGATTTTTAGCTAAAAAAGCCCTGGGTCTTTCTCATGCTTTCTCCTGCTCTGCAGCCTCTTTCTATCCCCAGGTCTTTCTTCCTGTTTATTTACTTGTCTTTTCTCAACAGGCTTTTCTTTTCCGACTGATCTGTCTCCAGCAGATTTCCTACCAGTGCCTTCAACATCTGCCACATTTGATCCTAATTTTTTGTTGCAACTGCCATTCTAAGACAGCCTTTTGAAATTCAGCTTGCAGAAGGGTGAGAAATTATTTTATATTTAGTGGGGGAAAGGTATAAATTTTTTTTTAATGCTTGTTCATTGTTATAAAAAGATGCAAGCCCAATTTGGATAGATTTAAGATTTTTATATGATGTAAGCAGTATTTAGGCTGCTGCTTTTTTTACTGGTACTAAGAAACACCAGCTGAACTATTTGAACAAATGCCCCTTGGTTTTTTGAGCCTGTGATCCTGGATTGTTTTGGGCCACATCAAGAGATAAAACATTGGTAAGCTCTGCTGGAGATACTGTCCAATTTAAATGAAATTAGCCAGCCAAGCACTGATCCTTTTAGGAGGTTTGAGTTCCTGCGTGAATGTTGGAGCCGGGCTTGAATTTGCCTACTAAAACTCCCTATAATCAAGATTATTGCCTTTTTAGAGCTTACAGTTGCAAAAAATCTCCAACTAGAATTCCAGGTGCTGATCCTTAAAGAGCAGTTCCCATGTCCCTTCTGCACACACCCTGCTTACCCAGGCATTGCTTGTTCAAGGCCCTGTCAAGATGTGCTGGAGCTGACAGGGAAGTTTTTCAGCTTTCCTGGGGTTGGTTATTTCTGTAAAAGCAAGTTTGCTTTTTGTCAGCCTGGTTTGGACACTCATGGAGTAAATTCTGGATCTCATGTTTTCTGTGCTGCTTTGGTTTTGCCATAGGGTTGTGCTGCTCAATGTATTGATATGCTGACTAAACCCATATTTAACCCTTTTTTCTGAGATTTAAAGTCAAAAACATCCTTTTCTTGTTATTATATGACAGGAGCCCACGTAGCCCAGATCAGCATTGTTTTCTAAGGAGTTCAGTATTTTTAAGGCATTTTTTTCTCAATTCCATGTGGGGCAGGGACAGGAATTGTCCCCCTTTCCTGACTGGACAGACAGAAAATCACTTTCCTGCAGTCAGGAACAAGGGGTATCCAGGTCTCCTGTACACAAGGTTGATCCCTGATCACCCAGCTGCCCCAAGAGGGTTGTGGCTGCCCCATCCCTGGAAGTGTCCAAGGCCAGGGTGGATGAACTTGGAGCAACCTGGGCTAGTGGAAGGTGTCCCTGCCCATGGCAGGGGCTGGAACTGGATGAGCTTTCAGGTCCCTTCCAACCCAAACCATCCTGTGACTCTAATCATTGGTCCATCCTCCTCCTCATTCTGGTAGATAAACCACAGTAAGCTGAGCTTGAATTTGTATTTTTGGTTATGTCACATCATGACAAAGCCCATCTCTTCAAAGTCACTGCTCTGGAAAAATAGCTCTAATTTTTTATTTCCTGTTCTTAGCTGGTGGCCATAAGGTTTTATCACATTCCTCCAGAGCTCAAGCTAAAATGATTGTGGCTTAGGACAGTGCCAGGATCAGAGGAGGGTTGGTCATCTGCTGGAGCACAGGATGCTGAGGGCAGAGGGTGTAAAACAGAAGCAAAGAGCCCCAGGGGAAGCAGGAGGAGGCTCATGAAGCAGCAAGAAAAGGAGCCTGAAGCAATGGAGTCAGGGTCCTTGCACTTTATATGCTTGTGTACTTCTGGGACGTTGGGGAGCAGTAAAAGCAATGTTACTTTCTGTATTTAATGGGGTTGTTTTGTGTGTGTGATAATAAAGAATGTAAAACTAGGGAAAAAGCTGCTTTAGTTATGCAATGACTAATCAAATTCTACCAAAGACAGAGGCACAAATACACGAGGGAATTTGGTGCAGATATTTTCCAGAGTGGAAAAGGATATTTATTTAACTAAAGGGTGTTTGGGTTGAGGTAACAGCTTAAACATAGAGCCAGTACAGCTATTGCTGGCATGTGTGACTATTTCAATATGCTGCCTCAAAACACAAGCAATGCAGAAGTTATTGACTGCTGCTATTGATCCCGCAGCACTTACCAAGTGCTTGGCATTTTCAGTTGCCAGATCCAATTATTGATATAAATTATAATGCAAGAGATGCTGTTCTGAGGGGGGTGGCAATCAGAGAAGGACAGTTTGCAGTAGGAAGGAAGAGGAGTAAGCAGAAAAATTAAAAAAGGCTTCCTGACTGTGGGTAAACAGTAACCACATTTTTTTTTTTTTTTGCCTGTTGGAGGCCTGGTTTTTAATCACCCCACAAGCAGTTTTCATTTCTGTAGTAAAATTGCTTGTGGTTCTATTTAATTTGTTTCTGCAGGAGCTAGCTTTGGTGAAGATCTCCCAGGAGCTGCCGGGCCTTTTAGCACAGCACGTGCAGCCAGTCAATGAGAAACGATTCCCTACATGGGGAAAATTCCTCCAAACATTCCTCACTCAAGGTAAATAAGACTGCAAAGTCGCTGGTAAGTGTTAGAAGGAGTAATTATACCATATTGTATGCCATATTCTTGTTAATCTTGGGCCCATTTAAATATTTATCTCCTTTTATTTCTCCATTAAGCTTCAAATGTTCATTTACGAATGAATTATGGGCCACTGTTCTGTCATTCCCATGTCCCACCCAGGCTTTGATCCTGGATTCATCCTGCATTACCTTTCTCACATGATTCTGAATCCATAAGCACCAACTCTTAAAGGCTGTTTGGGAAAGGGCTTTAGGGAATTCCAGCACGAAGGTAAATGTGGGAATATTTCATTTATACATTTCGTACATTTCTTTATCTGTGGAGGAGACAAGGATGAATCAAAGGTTTTTTTGAAAGTTTTTTTTTTAAATAATGCCAGTTAACATATGTAGTGCCAATTTTATTCCATAGCAGTTCATCCTGACTAAATGAACTATGGCATTATGTGCAATGTAAAGGGAAACCCAGAATGCCAAGCAGTTTTCTGTGTGATTTTCCTTTGGAAAACTGTGCTAGAAGCTGTCATCTCCACACCAAGTCCCTCACGTGGATAAGTACCACAGGGCAGGCTCTTATCTAAGACCATCATGTGGATGAGAGTCTCCAAGATTAGCTCACAGCAGGAGACACCACTTCCCCAGGTTCCCACCACTGCATTTCCCAGCTGTTCTGGGCCTGCTGCTTAGCTGGATTCACTCACACTAGCCCAGAGCATGTTTCTCCAGGTAGATATGGGGTATTTCCAGTTGGGAAGTGGGACTGAGAAGCCACTGGTTGACCTGTATAGCACTGTATTAGATGAGGTGTCTCCTTGCTGCTCCAAGAGATCCTCTGGAGCTCTGCTGCTCCCATTCCATTCATTTCCCTGCTGTATCTCCCTGCAGTGCCTGAGCCCAGAAGGAGGTGGAGGCTTCACTCTGTGATCACAAACTGAACAGCTTCTCCCTGTCTTTGCAGGTGGAGTGATCGAAGCCTTCCCGCTGGCCAGCACCGTCACAAACCTGACGGTGGATCTGCTCATAGAGCCAACAGGGGAGGTCAGCATAGTGTCCTCTGGGGAGCAGCTCCACGCTGAGGGCCCCTTCAGGTCATCAGGCACCACCGTCCCCCAGCGGGCCGTGGAGCCAGCGCTCCTTCACTCGCTCTGCTGGAGGATCGGCGACACCTGTAGGTCTAAAGGGGTGCTCGGCTACTTCTCCATCGACTTTGTGGCTTTCACCCATCCCCACACCATGGAGCAGCAGGTGAGTGGGGCAGGGATCTTTTCCAATGGAATTCCAGCCAGGAGAAAGCTTTGCCCTTTGGAACAAGTTGTATTTCCAGGCTGTGGGGCATTTGGATGGCAATAAGCACGTGAGTATTCCAACAACAGCATAAAACTCCTGAGGCATCTCCTTGTTTTTCCCTCTTTTGGCACTGTTTTCTTTCACACCCTCCTGACATGGTTTTCTTCTGGAATTTTCAGTGAGAGCCCTCAGTGTCGTGACTGTAAAAGGGAACATCCCTGTAAAAGGCTGTGGGGAACAGGTGGATCTGGAGGAGATGGGGTGGCTGTTCCTACCAGGTGTCTGAAAACCACTTGTGCGGGATGAGAAAAGGCGTTAAACACAAGGGTTGTATTTAAAACCAAGGAGTTACACGTGGTATCTATGAGGAGAAGCAGTGATGTGATAATTATAGTCCAGTTTAAGCTCAGAGAAGGCTTAAAATCAGGTTTTTGGTAACTGGTGCCATTGTGGGGTGACTGTGGTGAACCAGAGAATAGGAACGATCACCAAATTCGGGAATGGTTTGGGTTGGAAGGGACCTTGAAGACCATCTCATTCCACTCCCTGCCAGGGGACAGCCACACCTTCCACTATCCCAGGTTGCTCCTAGCTCATCCATCTTGACCTTGGACACTTCCAGGATTGGGGCAGCCACAGCTTCTCCGTGCCAGTGCCACGCCACCCTTACAGAAGTTTGTTACCTCTGGAATGCAGATCCCAGTTGCATTTGACTCCCAAAATGTGTTTACACAGGATTGTGATTAGAGCTGCAGATAAGCCATGCTGGATAACTTCCCTGGAAAGTTGCTTTACAAAGATGGAGGGATGACATTCTCACCCATGGGAGTTTTGCCAGTTGCTTCCCTCAAGCCAGGAGTTCACCAAAACACAGGAATGTTTCCTAGATTGTTCAGGCTGTGACATTTCCTGGCATGAACAAGGACATACTAAATCAGTCAATGTTTCTTGTGGCCTCTAAGAATTCCTGAGTGTTTTTTGTCTTGGTTTTCTTCCCTTGATTCCAGTTGATTGTACCTTACTATTTCCTGTGTTTATCAGCATGTACCACAACTTTAGCATTATTTAAGCACAGGTTTTTAAATTTAACTAGATGTAGAGGCAATTAATGAGGCCATCTGTCTTGTGAGAGGGAGATCACACAAAGGATTCTGTTCCTGAAAGCACTATTTTTTTGGCAAACAAGAAATCCTATTAAACTCCCAGAACATTTGCTCACTAATTTCACAAGTGCCCACTTTAATGCAGTAGCTGGAAGGCTCAGATGCATTTTCTGAAAGTAGGAGGATACTTAGGAATTCTTTCAAAGTGTATTTTACAGAAAATATTGGCCTTTGGAGCACGAGGAGCTCAGGGACAATGTGAGTTGTCAAACCCAACTCAATGGGAAGGCAGAGCCTTGGCTGCCACGAGCACCTCGGCAGGATCCAAGGGGCAGAGATTGTGTGGAGACTCCACCCAATTCCCTGTTTGCCTCGGGAATCTATTTCTATCTCACTTCTAAGCATCTGTGACTTGTTCCCGAGGGAAAGGGACATGGAGACACGCTGCTTTCAGTGTCCTGGGGGAAGAAGTGGAGGAAAAGAATTAGGTGCATCATTTGGATGGAATCCCTTTTGATTCCCACTTTATTTTCCAAGACTGACCGCTCAGAGCAAGGCCCTGACCTCTGACTGCTGCTCAAGGAGCAGCACCTAAAAATAAACCCATTGAATGGAGTGGGACTGCTTGACTCCATAAAATCTCATACATCCATAGCTCTGTGGACTGCCTTGGAGGAGCAGGGTCCTGAGCCACCTTTTCCATGGATCTGATGGCTTTTACACAGCCCCAGCCTTTGGCAGGAGCAGTGAGAGAACATTGGAGGAGCTGCTCAGGTTGGACATGTTCACTAGGTGTCTGAAGGTCTCTCCAGACAACATTGCATTTCCTATGTGATATTTTCAAACAACCCCACAGTGGTTTCATTAACCATGTTCCAATCTTGTATTGAGCAGGAGAGGGGAATCCTAGAGGCCTGAAACTGAGGGGCTTGGGCAGCACCAGACCATCCCAGCAGCTGCCACGAGATGGCAGCCAGATAAGGGCCCTGCCAGAACCATCCTTTCCCCTGCACATTTCCAGAGTCATACCAGCAGCTCTCTCTTCAACACCCAAGTTGCATTAATATTTAACTAATTGACATTTTAACAGTATCATCCAACCACTACTTCAAAAATAGCACATGTGCTCTTTCTTTACAGTAACACAGACATTGGTACAGACACAGAGAAAACAGTTAAATGGGGGGAAGAAAAGCTGTCATTTAGTAACTCCTTAACAATTTATGTTTCCTTCCCTTCTCGAGTTTGTTTTAAAGCTGAAGTGTTTTTATGGAAGCTGTAAAGAATTCCAGTGTAACTGTGACTTTATTCACTGGAGCTGCCTTTGCCATGAAGTGCAGGCTCTGAGCTGTGCTCCCTGGAGGAGTCTCCTGGCAGTTCTTTGTAACAGGGAGCAATTCCAGGCTTGTCATATTTCCTTGGACAAACAGCCAGCAACTCTTGCAGGATGTATTTCTAACGAATTCTTTTTCCAGTGGTGGCGCTCTGCAAAGTCCTAATCTGTGTTTTGCTTAGCTTGGCCTAAAAACCACACTGAAGTCTATCTAAAATCTTTACTGCCTCTACCTGTTACCTTTGAACTTTAATTTGTGGCTTGATAATCAAATGTCAGTTCTAGATTTCTCAAGTGGACTCTGTTCTAGTTTAAATTCTGAACAGGAGTGTCCTGAAAATACCCAAATTTCAGGTGAAAACTCCTTGTGTTAGGCTAATTTTGCATGCAATCCTATCAGGATGTGACACTGACAGCCATAAATACTGATGTGCCCTTATTGTTATGTCCTCAGAAAATGAGGATGGACTCACTAATAGATGTTTGTTAATCTCCAGGATTGTATCATTGGTTATCTTTACTTAAACTTGACTTTTGCCCAGGCCTTCCTCCAACAGCTCCTTATTTACCCTTATTTACTGGAGGAGATGATAATTCTTCTGGTTATTAACTGCCTGACCTCCACAGGCATTGCTTTATACACTATGGAAATATATTCATGATATAAATAAAAACCCAACCACAAAACAGCAGAGCTCAGACTTCTAAGGCATTCCAGGAGCTCTGGACACCCATTTTTACTACTTCAAATCAAAACCTGTTGCAATCCAGTAGAGGTTGCACTGAAGGGACATCCAACTTCAGTGTGGTCCCCATGTGCTTAGTGTGAGACAGTGAGCTGCCCCTTTCCATTTAGGAATATGGATGGATATATCACTGGTGGAAGGGCCAGCACACACAGCCCCACTGCTAACTGCAGAACTAAGAGCCCCAAAAGGAGCAGCAGAGCCTTTGTCTTCACAACTCAGGCCTCGCCCAACTTCCAGGCTTGCTTAGAACTACCAAAATGCTGCCTATTGCCCAATGGCTCTGATTTTACAAAGAGCATTTTTGACCTTCAGGAACTGGAATGAGACTCAGAAATTCTTCCATTAAGGAATTTAGTCAGCTACTCATTAATTATCTGTCATTTGAACTGAGAAAATGGGGGAAATTATCCCTAAAAATGAATTTAGGCCGCTTTCCAGGCCCTGTTTCCCTGTTGTGTAGCAGCACAAAGGGGATTTAAAGGGCACTTGTGGGTTTCCATGGCAAAAGGGAATCCCCTGCTAGGATAAAGCTGGAGTCTTGTGCCATCTGATCCTTCTTCCTTTCTCCCCACGTTAGGGATGTTCTGGGACACATCCAGGGCAGGAAGGGACATGGCCACAATATCGTGTTCTCTGACAATCCTGAGCCAGGAAAACAATCCTTGGGGGTGATCCCAGCTGGCACAGAGAAATGACCATTTGGCTGCTTTAGGTTGCAACAGGGGTGGTTTATCCCCAGGCTCAGGCCTGGAATGGAAGGAGGTGGACAGGTGGCTTCCAGCCATGTTTGCCTTCCTTGTGCTGGTGGAGCCCTCACCTTATATTTAAAAATGCAAAATATCTGATGACTTCATGTAGAATGTAACCATGACTGAAGCTTAAGGAGGTGTTCAGAGCTTTCCTTTGTTGCAGAATAACAGCAGGGGGAGGGATGGACACCTTTCTTCCTTCCTTCTGAGATGGTGAAGCCATGTCTGAAATCATGAGCTGGTCCCCTCTGAAAGTGAACAGAAACTCCTTAAAATAGTCTTTGCTCAATCTCATGATTTCCAGCACAAAACAAAGCTTTTTCTCTCTTCCTTCCTCTTCCCTGGGCAAACTGGACCATCCCCTGGAGGGGGATCCAGGAGCTCTTCTGTCCTTCCCAGAGCAGCCACTGGGAAGGTGCTGGGGGCACTGGAGCAGGGCTGGCATGCTGGGGTTTTGTTTAGGTGAATGTGAGATGTGTCACACGAGTAATTAATGGGTCTCTTCTCTACATCTGAAATTAAACCAGTGTCACTTGCATGTATTTTAGTTACTGACAGCATGGGATTTGTTGAGGAGCTCTTGCACAACGTGCATGCTGCCCACACTTGGGGTGGTTTGTCTGAATCCCTGGGAGGGTGTAATGAATTTATTTAGTGCTAATGGCTGGTTGGGTTTGCCAGGCTGCTTTTTTAATTCTTTATCTGCTGTTAAATGCTCAACCTGTTCCCTCCATGTCACCAGAACACCTCTGTGGTACTTCCCAGATGCACTTCAATCACAGGGACATCTTTGATTAACATTTTTTATGGTCCACCTTCAGCCCATCTTGCCTCCTGCACCATTTTTTGTGCATCAGCAAAGCTTCCAAGTAGTGCAGGTGTGGATTTTGAGGTCAGAGCAATGTAGGTGTAATAGCAGGGGCTGGATTAGGAGCAACCAGTTCCCTCTGAGCTGCTGAACAGTCCTTAGATGTCCAAGGTTTTCAACAGTCCCTGGTCCTTTCATGCAGCTCTGCCACCTCCCTCAGGGGGCAGAGCTTTAACTGAGAGTCTAAAACCCAGCTCAAAGCTTTAACTGAGAGTTTAAAACCCAGCTCAAACAAGATCAAGGATACTCTGACACAGATTTGTTGATAATATTTATCAAAATTAATGTAACATTCCTATAATATGAATAGTTTGTAATTGTGATTCGGCTCCTTGAAAAGGTTGGCACATACTGGAAAAGTACAAATCACCAGTAAAGTTCCTTCTGCCTTGCAGAAGTGATGATAGACAATAAATTATTGAAGAAAATTAACCATTATAATTGGGGAACATTCCCCTCTTACTAAGCCAAGGCAGCCATTAGCACCCGGTTTGCATTTGATGCGGTGCAGCAGGAAATATTTAAGTTGACAAATAGGATATTTAATACAGCAACAGATACTTGGCAGTTGGATATTAACAACTGTTACTGGGGTGATTTATTCCCCATTATCCAAAGGGCATTACTATGTGCATATGATTCCGAAATTAACTCCGGTTTTCCAAGAGGCCTTGGCTGCCTGACCCCTTAATATCCTTATAATGATGCCATTTACCATTCAAGGGCTTAGTCAAGTTGTTCACTGGGAGATTTGTTTTAAGGGGTCCACTGGAGGGCAGATATTTGCGTGTGGGAACATTTCTCACCGGCACAGGAGGCACAGGGGGTTTGCAAGTGGGAAAAACTCACAGGGAAAAGCAAGCTCTGGTTATTGGGGCAGAGGGAATCCATGGTGCTTCCCTCTGCCTCACAAATCCTGCCTGGAAAATGGTTCCTGAAGTTACAGAAGAGTTCTGGTTATTCCCATTGGGGAGTGGTGTGTAGAATCATGGAATCCTGGAATGGTTTGGGTTGGAAGGAACCTTAAAGCTCATCTCATTACACTCCCTGCCATGGGCAGGGACACCTCCCACTAGCCCAGGTGGCTCCAACCTGGCCTTGGACGCTCCCAGGGATCCAGGGGCAGCCACAGCTTCTCTGGGCACCCTGTGCCAGGGCCTGCCCACCCACCCAGGGAAGGATTCCTTCCCAATATCTTTGTCACTTCCAGTGCTGCAGCAGGAGGGCAGAAGCAGGAACATCAACCAAGCAGGACAATAAAGGCAGAGGTGTTCCTTCCCAATGGCTGAGTCTCACCCTTCTTCTTCTCTTTAATTTACTTTAATGCACCTCTTTGTTTTGATCAGGTGTGGGCAACAGACCTTGACCTTTGCTACAGTGACCAGCTGGCCCTGACTCAGCTCATGTTGTACATGACAGATGGAAATCTGGACTGTGGCTCCAGCCCCCTTGAAGCACCTCCTGGGTCAAAGACAGTGAAAAGCCAATGGATTCAGCAGGAGGGGACAAAAACTGTAAGCAGTGACATGGTCACAAATAATTCATGGAACTCCCACCAAGTTACTGTGTGTGTCCTAGATCACTGTTCTGGAGGAGCTGAATCTGCTCCTCTCAGGTTTTAAATTGCTCCTCTTGGATTTTACAAGGTTAACCAGGGAATGGGAGAACATCACAGCAGAAACGAAAGTTGCTGGACTTATGGCTACACTGATTTTCATCCTTTCCACTCAGAAATACTGATTTGTGGTGGTAATTCCCTTTTAAATATTTCAGGTAGTTTTCAAGTTGTAAAAAAAAAGGGGTACTTTATTTGTTGCAAGAAAAAGGGTGAAGGTAAAGCACTGCCCTGATTTTGGATGTGAGTTAAAAGCAGTCCAGAAGAAATCTGATGCATGAACACTGATTTGGGATCAGCCCTTTGAGCACTGAAGTTCTGCCCCAGCTTTGTGTTTGCCTGCAGAGACTTGAGGGTGAAATAATCCCATCCCTGGAGTGTTCCAGGCCAGGCTGGATGAACTTGGAGCAACCTGGGCTAGTGGAGGGTGTCCCTGCCCATGGCAGGGGGTGGAACTGGGTGAGCTTTCAGATCCTTCCAAACCAAACCAGTCTGGGATTCTCTAAAAAGGGAAGAAAGGTCTTTTCTGAAGTCAGAAATGTAGGTCTCTGTGTGGATACACATACAGACACCCACCAGATGCTGTTTGACATGTTTTGACAGAAGATTCACAACTGCCTTTTTTTTCATAGAGAGAGGAGGAATGTAGCACCATTCCAAAAATGTCATGGAGCTCTAATTTAGAGGTTAATGAGCTCTTGATCTATTGTTCTCGTCAAGCAACCACTTTTGGTTGGAGAGAAGTAAATTAGATACGATTAGTCCCAGTAGTCCAAGTTTTAGAAATGAAAAGTAATCAAGTAGCAACTTTTTTTTAATTAAAATTCCATCAGAATTAACATAAATTGTCATTATATCCTTTATTTTTAATTCTTTCTGTGTTCCTGAGATTTTTATCTCTTTAAGAGTTAACTACAAGCCTGCAGTCTCCCAGGAAAACAGAAAAAGAAACAAACCAAGAGACAAATGTTTTTACAGCACATGATCTGTAATGAATGATTAAGTAAAACACTTTGTGTAAAATTATGATGTTAATAATGATTCTGTCCCTTTTAATTTATTAGATACTCTCCGTGCTGGTAGGGTTGATTTTGATAAAATGGAGCAGCCCCTGAGTTTGTGTGAGGATTTTATTTTTAGAAATCCTTCTTTGAAAGAACAAATTTCCTAGATACTGCTGCTCCTGTAATTATGTACAAAACCAATCACTCATTATAGTTAGGATACATTATCTTCTAGACAGATGAGGCTAAATAAGCAACACATTAATAATTCATCCTGCAGTTCATTATGCATGTGTATGCATGCTTTGTAGCTGAAATAAGCACCTCATCAACCTGATGCCAACCCTTAAACAATAGTTCTGTGTTATTGCAGCCACATTCAAGTTTACGCTTGTTAAACTGCTACTTGGATTATTTTATCAAGCATTCATTTATTTGTGGTCCCCTACTGCAGAGAACAGATTTTGGAAGCTCCTTTTTTAAGTTAATGACTTGAGCAATGGGTGTTATTAATTCTCAGAATATTATAAACATGATTAATTTTCAGGCAGAGATGTATTAGATCAGGATTTCAACTATGTCAACTTAAATGAGTCAATGTCAAAACAAATATCATTTGAGAGCAAATAGTGTGAGTTGCTGCTTCAGCGTGCAGTGTCCCTGCTCCAAGGGAACAGTCCAGCATGGCAACAGCATGAGGAAAGGCCTGCTTTAGGAGAGCAGCTCTGCTCAGTGCTGCTCCTGCACCAGCATTCTTCTGGCCTAAGCACCACTGAGAGGTTAAACTCCATGCAGCACTGCCTTTATCCGAGGGGAATGGCTTCCCACTGCCAGAGGGCAGGGATACATGGGAGGTTGGGAAGAAATCCTTCCCTGGGAGGGTGGGCAGGCCCTGGCACAGGGTGCCCAGAGAAGCTGTGGCTGCCCCTGCATCCCTGGAAGTGTCCAAGGCCAGGCTGGATGGGTCTTGGAGCAACCTGGGCTGGTGGAAGGGGATGAACTTTAAGATCTCTCTCAACCCAAACCATTCTGGGATTCAGTGATCTCATAATGCTCAGTGACCACTGAAGCTGTGAAAATAGCAAAATGTGGTTCATAAAGAGCAATTCTGTGGACCTGATCTGTACTATAGGTTTTATAGATTTACAAGGATTTAAATTTGCTGCATGAACATGTCAATGTTCAGTGGACAGTGATGAACAGGAATTCCTTCACACTTAAATGAGTTCACTGGCAAAACTCCATTTATAGAATCATGAAATCCCAGAATGGTTTGGGTGGGAAGGGACCTTAAAGCCCATCCCGTTCCACCCCCTGCCATGGGCAGGGACACCTCCCAGCAGCCCAGGCTGCTCCAAGCCCTGTCCAACCTGGCCTTGGACACTTCCAGGGATCCAGGGGCAGCCACAGCTTCTCTGGGCAACCTGTGCCAGGGCCTGCCCACCCTCCCAGGGGAAGATTCCTTCCCAGTATCCCATCTAACCCTGCCCTCTTTCAGCTTGAGGCCATTCCCCCTTGTCCTGTGGCAGGTCAGCCATTTCCCATTTAGGTGTTGGTTTCTGATGTGAACATGCAGAATCCTGTGTTGTTTTCTCCAGCCTCCCTCACCAAGCCCCTGGTGTGCAGTGGCCAGCACTCAGCTGAGGCACTCCAGCCTCTCAGGGACCCACTACAACCTTCTCCTCCAGAGGTGTAAAGCTCGTGGGGTTGGATTTGACCTCCAGGTACGAATGGGAAACATGTGAAAATGCCATATTTGCTCTGCAGGAGTTTGGTGGGAAATTCTAATGTGGTGGAACCACTTAAGAGCAATGTCAGTTCTAAGTCATGGCATCATTAATGTTGGAAGAGACCTTTAAGATCAGCAAGTCCAACTGTGAACCCAACACCACCATGTCCTCAGTGCCACATCCACACTTTTTTAACACTTCCAAGGTTGGTGAGTCCAACTCTTCCCTGGGCAGCCTGTTCTAATTCTTCACAGCCCTTTCCATGAAAAATTCTTTCCCAATATCTAATCCAAACCTCCCCTGTTGCCACTGTCAGGCTCCTGATGACCCAGAGCTGAAGGGTGATGAAAGTCTGTGTCCCAGGTACCTCTAAGGTGAAGGACAGCCTTTAAGAACAGGAAAATCAACATATTTTCTGTCTTTTAGTGTGTGTAAGGCTTTTAGGGGTTAACCTGCATGTTGGTAAAAATAAGGAGGCAATTTTGAAGATACTTTTGACCACCTTTAGTGCTTTGGAATAAAAATATTTGCTGTTGAATAGACTCTGCTGCTTTTATTGTATTCTCTGCAATAAATTAGAGCAATAATCTGCTTACACTGAGCAGTAATCCCTTATACACAATGCCAAACTAACCCTCCTTAGCTGTGGGTATGTACTTACTGTCCCTGTGTATCACATTTATTACAAGGACCACTGTTTTAGGAATAAATAAAGCAACCTTTTTTTATTTAACAGGAAAAACAGGGCACAGTTTTTATCCTGTATGAAGACCAGAAGAGACACAGATTGGGAATGATGTAAGTAAGGAGTGTCGCTCCCCCAGGGTGACAAACAGCTGGGGACACCCTCATGTGAAGGGAAGAACGACCTGGACACCATGACCTGGGGTCACCAACTGTCACCTCCTGCTCAGAAAACTGTAAGATTGGCCTTTGGGCAAGTTTGAGGGAGGCTTTAAGCATTTCAGTAATGAAAGAAATCAAGGAATGTGCTGAGCCCAAAGGCTGAGGGCACTGCAGGCTCAGGACCAGCTGGAATTGGTTTCAGGAGAGCTGGATTCACTGGCAGGAGCAATCTCTCACATGGATTAGCCCAGGCTTACTTTTACAGGCAAGATTATTAAAAACCTGACTTAGAGGAGGCAAAGAGGGGTGAAGTTTAGTGCCTTTTAGTATTGATTTCATAAAGTGCTGAATGGCACTCAGGGAAGTTAGGAATTCTGTGGACACATGGAACATTCCTAAGTCTAAGAAAGCAAAATCTACTATGCCCTGACTGAAAACCCCTCCTCAGAAAGGATTTATGTAAAGCTTGCTGCCCAAATGAGGATGTTTGAGTGAAGGTTTGGTGTCTGAAGGACGTTTGAATGAGTGAGGGGCTGAAGTGTCCTGCTCTCAGCCTGTTCTGTATTCCTTTGATGCTGGAGCTATCCCATTAATGACCTGGATAACAAAACAGCTTCCTCGAGTGCTGGATGTGCCTGCAAGGATTCTGGAGGGCAGGAATAGAATTCAAAATGTCTCAACAAATTGAAGAAAGAATGTGAGACACAGAATTAGGTTTGGTGGGAAGCAGGTGCAAGAAATTACATGTAGAGAGGAGTCATGAATATAAGGAACAAGTAGGTTTTCAAGATCTGTGAGTCAAACTGCCTGCAAGGCACAAAGTCAGGGTCTTATGGAAAAAGGTAACTGTATATCCTGGGAGATGCTGGAAATAATCCTTCTGTTCTACTGAGAGGGAGGCAATGAAAATGTTCAGAATTCTAGAAAATGTGACTGAGAAGACTAAATGAGGAGGAGGGAGGAAGAGGCAGAAGTGGGATCTGCCAACAATCTTCAAGCACATAAAAAGCCTCTGTAGGAAGAAAAAAATCTGATTCCCACATCTTTGGTAGTAGGACAAAAAGAAAAGAACTCACAGCAAGGAAGATTCCTGGTGACATCAGCAAAATTCCTGGTGGTGAGGGAAGGGGAAAACTAAGGAGTTTGTTCAGTGGGGTGGTCACTGACAGGCCTGAGGAACAGCTCAGCCAGACCTGTGCAAGGATGATGCAAACAGCTTTGACCCACCCCAGCCCTGGGAATGCACTCCATGAATCCTAGAGGTTGTTTAGGGCTGTGACTGCTCCAGCCTGCCCTGAGCTCCTGGGCATCAGGGCACTGGTGGCAGCCACGGGAGGCAGATCTGTTGGAAGCTTACATATTTCTCTAATCCTCTGGAGGCAGCTCATGACTGAGATACATTTGAATGAAAATCACTAAAAAAGAACTTGAAAAATACCTACATGAGGCATTTAAAAAGTACTGTATGTGTCTGAGAGTGTTCCATAGACTGCTGAACTCCCCCAAGAGCCGCTGCTGCTGAAAGGTGAGCTCTTTCTTCCCCTGATCCCAGCTGTGGAGCTGCCCTGCCATCCCTGGAACTTTCCCACCTCTCCAGGAGATGGTTCAGCTCAGTGACTCAGCAGAGAGGTTTTTTATTGGACATAACAATCCCTCTTGCGTCACCAGCTTGAGCTGGCAGTTATTAATATGTCACCAGAATACTCTCAAATACATCTGCCCCACATCCTGATCCCCGATTTATCTGATTTTCAGTGGCATTTTAGGGCTTTCATTTGGAAATATTATCAAGAATTTAACAGTTAGAGCTTATAAAATCGCTGAAATACCTGAAATGTCTATGGGAATTATCTACTTTATTACGTCAGAGATCTGTTGTCACTCCCAGTAAATGAGGTACATTATTCCCTGGTGTAATTGCCTGTTCCATGAGGTCTGTATGTACCACTGGGCAACCAAAGCCTCAAGAGCTGCCATGACCTAAGACATGCTCATACTGCTGAGATTGCTCTCACAAATCTTAGGCTGAAGCAACAGTTCTCCTTAACTAATGTGCGTGTTTAGTGTTCTGCTGTCTCAGTCCTAACTCAAGAGTAGCCTTTTATTTGGAGAAGCTGAAACCTCTCTGCCTACTTCTGCTAAGTTGATTAATAAAAATTATTTATTACACAAATCCTTTCTGTTGACAAGTTAAAATGGAGCCTCATCTTTCATATCTCCCTGAAGATTGCCACCTTGTGAGATTGAAAATCCTCATTAAATTCCAGCACCAGGCAGGCACAAATGAGAGGGCGATTGTTTTTAAGCATGTGAAGGGAATCATTGGTAAACTCATTTGTTTGGATATCATTAACAGAACAATCGGAGAGCATCTCCAGGGGGTCCTCCTGACCTTTGCTCGCAATCTCTTCATCATCCATCAAGAAATATCAGCACCTAATATGCAAGGCGAGACCAATTTTAAGGTGAGGTGTTAATTAACTAACGATCCCGGGTAATTTCTGTACAAGGCCTGCAAATACCTCATGCTGGATCATAAACAAGTGCTAAAGCATTCCCTTTTTATCGTCAGTGCTGTGTGTTTTACAGTGTCTGGGGCAGTGTAGGCAGTCTCCCACTGAACCTGTTAGTTAAATTTAAGTTTGAAACTTTTGCTTTGAAAAGAGACATATCCAGCAGGCAACTATTTGTAATCTAATGCTCCTGAGTGTCCTTTGGAAGAGCAAAGGAGCTGTTGGCACTGCCTCACACAGTTCTGTCACAATTGCCTGCTTCATTTTCAAGGGACACCATCAAGGTAAGAATCTTAAATTAGAAACAAACTTCCCAGTTGATAACAGCTCCTTGGATTATTAACACTGATTTCTTTTAAGCAGCAGCCACCACGTACCTAATCCATTATTTCCCACCATCCATTCCCCCAGTGGATCGTGTGCCCGAATTTCTGTGCTCTTTGTCCCGCCCGTGTGCCGGGGATGCTCCCGGGTGGAGTGGGGGAGGCAGGACAAAGGGCAGGGCTGGGCACAGCGGGCATGTGCCCCTAGGTGTGCCCACCTTTCCCCAGAGCTGCTCTGGGCCCACCTCGCTGCAAGAGGAGCCAGGAGAGCACTAATGAGTCCAACCCCGTGCCCTGGCACAGCGCTCTGACAATGCTGCCTTTTCATTGCACAGAACTGCTGAGCTTCCCACAGGGAGCTCTTTGGCTGAGCTGCATCACCTTTAGCTTCGTACAAAGTTTCTGAAATCCTCTCTCTAAGTGTTTAGTGAAAGGTGAAGGGAACAGTGTTGGAGATTCAGTATCTTAAATCACATCATTTATATCAGTCTTTCCACTCTGACTAGGTTTTCTCGTGACAAGCAGGGTGGGAAATGACAGATTCTGGGGAAGACATCATTAAATTTCACCATACTACAGAATAAACAACAACAATCCCTTTTTTCAATATGAGAGAGTGAAAAGCAACCACTGAAGAAAAATGCAAAAGGGAACTTTCCTTCATTGTGAGTTAGCATATGTGAAATAAAACACCTGGTAGTTAATTCAAAGTACAAATTATATTTTTATTTACCTGAGATTTGTACATATTTACTAATAATTCCCCCAACAGTCCTCAAAGTATCAGTAGATTTGATTGGTGCATCCTGTCCTGTGTAACTCTCTTTACCTGTTCAAGGCAGGCTCTGCCAGCTGGGGCTGCTGGATTTCATTATAATGCCCATTAAATAACTTGTATTCCTTGAATCTCTTACAGATGGCAATTCAAGATATTGAAGCAATTCTAGGAGTTACAGCAGCAAACAAACTGAAATTGGAAGAAGAGCAAGCTTGGGAAGCAGATGCTCTGAAAGCATAGTTAACAGAAAATGTTTAAGTGCCTGATTCGTTATGCTTCTGGAAATGCTTCCTCATCTGTAAGAACAGGTTTGGTTCTCCTCCTGCCTCGGTGTGTGAAGCAATGTTAACTGGGACACAGCATCTCCAAGGTGTCTGGGTGTGGGGTTTGGAATGTCCTTTCTTTCCCAACAAAACCCTGTTGAAGAGCAGGGGATCATCCTAATGCTCCTTATGTTCCTGTTGCTGAAGTTCAGCATCTTGTGATAAACCCTTATTAATGAGGTCACAGTGTGTTTGTCACTGAACCAGAGCAGGAGACCAGACTCCCCTGAAAAGAGCCCTGAGAGCCCAAATCCCCTTTCCAGCAGACTGATCTGAAATACCGGCTCCTGGCAGGAAAGCAGGGCCAGGGTTAGACCTGTTGGAGCCAGTCCTGAGGAGGCACCCAGATCATCAGAGGGCTGGGGTTGTTCAGCCTGGAGAGGAGAAGGCAGGTCTGTCCATCAGATAGATGTTATTTCAGATACTTCTTTGGTCACAGTTGCTGTGCACTCTGTTCAAGGACAACAGCTACACTTGAAAAATTATCTTTAATCTCCAACATCCCAACAGAGAACACATTCTGAATTTAATTATTAGAGAACCTTCTTCTGTTATAGCATCTTCTCCATCAGATAGAGAATATTATCCCAAGCATGGCAAGTATCGTTGAGAGTCCTTCCCCCCCCCCCCCCCAAAAAAAAAAAAAGAGAAAACCAGTTTTAAGACAAACACTGAGCAAGTGTTTGCACCAGATCAGTGTTCAGTTTTTCCAGTGCTGAGTCTTTGATCCCTGAACATCACGCAATTTCTTTTGTGTTGCCTTTTTCTCTTCCATTTTGGTCACAGAATTAATTATTGCAGATGAGAACATTTGCATAAATGCTCATCCCTGCTTCAAATAAAAATCCAAGGGAGAATTTTGTTTAATTCTTGGTTTTATTTCTTTTTTACATGTAATCTCAATATAATCTTGGATTTGGATATACCAGAGCCCACAGAGGTTTTTCTAAGGTGGAATTTAGCCCATGGATGCAACTTGAGCTGGATTCTGAAGGGTTAAGGAAAACCAAGCCTTGATCCAAGCCAGAACAACATAAGGTCTGAGAGGCTCATTAGTTCACTGGCACTTAATAGACTGCAGTGTCCTAGGAGGAAATGAAACCTGCACTTCCTTCTGGCTTTGTTCTATCCTGACAAAAGAAAACTGTACCTGTTTTTGCAGGAAACAAGTGACCTGAAAGTTCCCGTGGTGAGAGGGATTTCTCAGCATGTGCAAAGTGTGAAATGTATTTTGAGGGGGAAAAAAGTTTTTAATTACTATTAACACTTCTGAGCCTTGAGCTGAGGGAAGGATTGAAACTGCTTGACAGTCTCTCACATTCCACTCCCATGCTGTTGGTGCCAAAAATGTAGGGTTTTTTGGAATACAGCAGATTTAAAATGAAATTATAACCTTTAAAAAGTTATGTCCACAGCTGGAAATCAAAGGGTGTGTTCAGCTGACAGCATTTGGTGGAGTTTGTTCTTGCAAGAATTGATGCACTACTATCTGTAGAGAGGTCATTCTTCTGGGAGAACATCACCTGGAGGTAATGGTACTGGGAACTGAGTCTCCTGTTTTAGGTAGTTGGGTTTAAAACCCTGGAAAAAAGGGAGGGGAAGATATTGAGCCACCTTTCTACATTCAGAGTGACAAATCTGAGCACAGGGCAGTTCATAAGCATGGTTCCCTCATTGAAATGGGCATTTTAGGAGAATTTGCCACCAGATTAAGGTAACAAATCCCTGGAGTTTTAAGACTTACTTGGTCCTAAACATTTCACAGGGATTGCTTAACATCAAATCCATTGAACAGTGGGATGCTGAGGCACCCCTGTTAGTGTGTGGATCCTCTGTGTGTCAGAGACTGCAAAGTTTGTTACAGCACTAAAGATGAGGAACTACACTCATTGACAACCTTCATTAATGTAATTTAACACATCATGACCATGAAATATCACAGCACAATATCTCTCAAGGTGTAATACCTTCACCATACGACCCACAGTACCAGATTCCAACTTTCTTATCCTCACTCACTGTTGCCACTAATAAATAAAGATATTAAAGCTAACTATATGCTCCATTAATTATGGGAAGGTGAACTTGAGTCAAATTTCTTGCTGGCAATGATTAATAATTACTGGTTCTGCACACATGCAGTACATTACAGTAAAAAAACAGGGCATGGTGTTGGGTAGTAATTGATTAATTAGCACATTCATACCAGATAACTCAATGGTTTAAGATTGCTGAGTTTGAGATATTGCTTGCAATTATTGAAAGGAAAAACCTCTTTCCATTTCTGCTTTCTGTCCTAAATAGAATGTTTAATGGTTCAAAACCCTAGCTTTTATTTAGAAAAATGGAATATGGGAACATTTCTCTTCCAAAGGGGTCTGACACTTGAAAGAAGGATTTTTGAGGGTGGTGTCACTGCTAATTTTTACCAATTAAACCAACACAGCTGAGTACACTTTCTCCTGGGTGCAGGTGAGCCTGGTTGGTGTTGCAGGTGTGAGCTGGTTCTGGCAGCACAGCGGGGGCAACAAAACCACTGTGAAAAGGTAGTTGCTCTATTTTCCTGATATTTTTCTTCTGTGTGGAGCTCAGGGGGGGTGTCTCTTCACCTCAGCGTGTCTGTCACAGAAACAGGGAATTATTGAGGCTGGAAAAGCCCTCCCAGCCCACAGAGCCCACCCTGTGCCCGATGCCCACCTTGAGCACTGAGTGCCACGGCCAGTCCTTCCTTGGGCACCTCCAGGGCTGGCCACTCCAACCCTCCCTGGGCAGGCAATTCCAAAGTTCATCAGCCCTTTCCATGCAGAACCTCCTGCTGCTGTCCCACCTGCCCTGTCCCTGTCCCCTGGGGCAGAGCCCGATCCCCCCCCGGCTCCCCATTCCTGCCAGGGGGTCACACAGACCCAGAAGGGCCCTCTGAACCTCCTCTTCTCCAGGCTGAGACCCCCGGCCCCATCCCTTCCCTGTTCCCTTCCATGCCCACGGTGTCCACCCCCATTGTCCCCTCCCGGTGTCCCCTCCCGGTGTCCCCTCCCGGTGTCCCCTCCCGGTGTCCCCTCCCGGTTCCCGCCGGCGCAGGCGCAGCCCCGTTCCCAGCCCCGTTCCCGTCCCCGTCCCCTCCCGGGCCATGCGGGCCCCGCAGCGCCTGCTCGGGGCGGTCCCGGCGCTGCTGCTGTGGCGGGGCCCGTCCCCATCGCCATCCCCATCGCCCTCCCCTCGCCTCCCCCGGGCCGTGCGGGCCCTGCAGCGCCTGCACGGCGCGGTCGTGGCGCTGCTGCTGTGGCGGGGCCCGGGCCCGGGCCGTGCGCGGCCCGCGGCCTCGGAGGTGCTGAGCCAGCACCTGCGGCAGCGCCGCCTGCCCCACTGGACCTCCTTCTGCGTCAAGTACAGCGCCGTGCGCAACGACCAGTTCGGCCTCTCGCACTTCAACTGGGCCGTGGACGGCGCCAACTACCTGGTGCTGCGCACCGGCTGCTTCCCCTTCATCAAGTACCACTGCTCGCGGGCCGCGCCCGCCGACCTGGCCCGCCACGACGCCTTCTTCACCGCGCTCAAGGTGCTCAACGCGGGTGAGTCCGGCCCTCCGCCCCGGCCTGCCCTCACGGGGCCCTCTCCCTCATCTTATCCCCTTTCTCCCTCTCCTCCTTGTTCTCCCCCCGTCCTTGTCCCCTTCCTTCTCCCCCTTCCTTCTCGGTCTCTCCCTTATTTCTCTCCTTTCCCTGCCCCTCTCCCGTCCGCCCTTTCACTGTTTTTTTCCCTCTCTGCCTCCCTCTCCTTGTCCCTGTCCCACCCCTCCTGTCCTTCTCCCTGTCCCCCCTTCCCTGTCCCCCCC
>JAWWEW010000017.1:1614633-1692855 GCA_035583185.1 Anabacerthia variegaticeps | reverse complement strand
TCTCTCCCTGTCCCCCTTTCCTTGTCTCTCTCCCTGTCCCCCCCGTCTCTCTCTGTCTGTCCCCCCTCCGTCCTTTCCCGTCCCCTTGTCCCTGTCCTTGTCCCGGGGCTCCGCTGGGTCACGGGAATTCCCGAGCTCTCAATCCCTGCTCAGGAGGGCTTTGACCGAGCTCCTGTTTCTGTGGCCACTCGTGGGAGCGACACGCTGGGTGTTCAAATGGCTCTTGCCTTTGGTTTGCAGCGTTTGGGGTCTGAAAGTGTGGGGGGTGCTGTGGGTGAAGTTCTGTGCTCACAGCGGCTGGAGGGACACTCTGCTGGCTCATCTCTGCCTTCCCACCAGGCAGCTCTGAGCCTCGTGTGCTGCTGGAACACAGATCCTTATACTAAAAATGTTCTGCCAGCACTCCACCAGTATTATAAAAATAGGTACGAGTAAGTTTTGTGCTGCTGGAGTGTAAATTCTTACACTAAAAATGCTCTACCAGCACTTCACCAGTATTATAAAAATATTCATTTAAAACTTTGGCTGCAGGTACAATGCTTATAACTGCAGGCAGTGACAGTGGCACACCATTTCATAAGTTTGTTGGGTTTGTGTTTAATGTTTAAAAATTTTCTTCACTTTATAAGTCTTCAGTGACTTTTTTCCAAAACATGCTGCTAATCTTAGTTTTCTGGTCTTTCCAGACTGACCTAGTGCAAAAATACAGTCATAGAGACTGATTTCTTAATAGCAACTTGATTTTTTTCTTTCCATCTGGTCAGACTTTTTATCTTTCTCACAACCACCCTGCATATTTCATATTTAAGTGATGGGAAAATATAGTTAAAAAGTCATCTCCCTTCCCTCAGAATGTTGCTTAAGCACTTGGGTAACTTTAACCACATTAAACTTGGTGTTTCTGAACCTTCCTGCATTCAGGGCCTAAACCCATCTCCATTTTTCCCTGTAATAAATAAAATATTGTCTGTAACAGGTGGGTAACTTGGCAGTGTTAAAAATGTATCACTTTTTATATAAAAGCCTTCCTGCCCCTTGCAGTTCTGCTGAGATTGGATCTGATTTTCCCAGGAGCAGCTTCCTCTATGAACTTGCTGCCTGTTCTCCATCCTGTCTGCTCTGATTGATAGACTAACTCTGAGAACTGAGTGGATGGCCAGGGAGTTTGTGTTTACTGTATATATATTTATATGTGTGTGTAATTGGTAGAAATCAGGCTGTGTACACAACCATGTTTCACTTATTTCACACCATTATCCTCCCATTTTCTTTTCCTGTTAATTCCTGCATATTCCTGCTTTTTTTTGAGCTGCTTCCTGGCTCTTGTGTGCCAAATACCCATGTCCTGAGCTCTGCCTTTGAGTAAAGGCAAAATATTTATAAAGCAGCTTTTACAGGACTCTTTTTCCTCTCCTTTCATTTTGGAGTCATCATTTATTAGTAATTTGCAGTTTAATTTTGCCTGCCTTGCTCTCTTTCTATGTAACATGTTTTTGTCTTTTCTTAGGCATCCCAACTTTACTGTATGGAATTGGCTCCTGGTTCTTTGCCAGTGTCACAGAGACTGTTCATACGAGCCATGGCCCAGTTACTATTTATTTTCTAAACAAAGAAGATGAAGGTGCCATGTACTGAACTCAGGCCCTCGAGTACCTCTTCTTTGGTGGGTTCTGTGTTCCTGCTGCAAAAATCTGCTCCTTGTGACTAAAAAGAACTGAAGGAAACTCTCATTTTCTTACAGTGCATTCTTAATGTGCTGGTGCAAGAAGCTTCCTGGACTTTTTGGTCATGAGAGATTTATTTCTGCAAAGGTCAGTAAAGTTGGAAAAGTAGAAGCTTTGAGAGAAGAATTAGTATTTTAAGGGTATTTCTGGAAGTCAGTGACTGGTAGTGCTGAATAAACTTTTGGTAATTTAGAGAGATATATTTACCAGATTGGAGAATTTATCTGTAGAAGTAAACTGGGAAAACACTGCCATTTTCAGAGTATCTGTGGGAAGATGAAGCTGCTCAGGTTTACACTCTCACTAAAGGGTTCATAATGAATAGTTGTCATAGCTGAAACTATATCTGAATGAATTTCTGGCACTGACTGTTCACAATCACCTGGAAGAGCCTGCCTGTGGAAAAAAATACCACCCAAAGACGTTCAAAATGGCTGTATCACATTTCTGCAAATGATATTTAAATAAAACATCTAAAATACATTTTACGCTTCTATCTTTTGCAATTCTTGGACTCCAGATATGTGTTACTATTTTTAATTGTTTGCTTTATAGGTAAGTAACAAAACCTAAGTGATCTAGAAGATTTAGTCCCTTGTGTTAACCTACAAATTGCTGGTATTTTTAATTAATATAGGAGAATGAGAAGAATACTGAGCCCATTTTTTGATGTGAATAAGTGATTTCTCCAGCTGTAACCAAGCACAGCTGTCCAGGCCCCTACAGTGACAGAAGGACTTCAGTTCATTTGGAAATCTGGGCAAAGAAGAAGCATTTGGGGAGCTGTTGGGATAGTGGAAATATGGAATTAAGTTCAAGCAGCAGAAATACCTGTAGAGGATCCATTTTTGGTGCTTGGCTTTAGTACCAGCAGAAATTGATGTTGGTTCCACATCCAATGTCTGGGTATGTAAGTTGGTCATTCTGTTTTTCACTAAGTAGAAAAACAAATGGCAAATGGGCAGGTGCTGGTTTTGGAGGGCAATCTCTGTTCCTCAGTAAATTATTATCAAGCTATGATTACAGTATAATTCCATTTAAATACTTTTCAACACAATTCCAGCTAATGGAAGTGTTTCCCACTTAATGAAGCAATACATGTGGCCTTGCTAAAAGCAACACTAAACACTCTAATCAGAGAAGTGCTTGCACTGTTTAATTTTGGAGGATATTCTTGACACAAGTTAAATGTGTCTCCAAGATGAAGAGATGGGATTACAAGAACCCTCATTAATAATAAAAATTGCTGTTAGCATCTTTCTAGAAGTGATTTTCCCTGTGAAATAACTGCAGCTCATAAGTTTAAAGTCAAATACTGCTCATTCATTGCCACGGAGCTCGTCAATACGTGGCTGTAAAGGTTTGGGCTCAACACAGGGTTGATAAAATGGTTTTTAATTACCAGACTATAAATACAGCTCTTCATTGGAGCTGCACCTCCTCTCACTGCAGCTTGTTTGA
This sequence comes from Anabacerthia variegaticeps, assembly GCA_035583185.1. Classification (NCBI taxonomy): domain Eukaryota; kingdom Metazoa; phylum Chordata; class Aves; order Passeriformes; family Furnariidae; genus Anabacerthia; species Anabacerthia variegaticeps. The sequence goes on along the minus strand of JAWWEW010000017.1, from coordinate 1,689,670 downwards.
TTTCTGATAATGGGCACTGCTGACTTTGCTTACCTGTTTTTCAATAACTGCAGGCAACACGCCTCCTTGTCCATACAGTGATGGGCAAGTCTCCTTAGAGAACATCTCTGACAAACTACCCTATTGATCCCTGCAATTCTGTGCTGCTCACAGCATTAAATAGAGCCCTGATTTCTTGTTCAATGATCTCACTGTGTAACAATTAAGCAAATGTAATATTTTCTTGTATTACATGAAAATCAATAGACCTCTTGCTCTTATGAAGTTGATCGTGCTAAAGGATGAACTAGAAGATGTCTGAGGGCAGAGTGCAAATATAATATCATTTATTCCTTTCATTAGGGCTTGGGTGGGAGCTCTCACAGTGTTTCAGAGAGGAAACAGGCTGTTTATAAGGGATAACAGTCAAGTTACAATGATTTTCAAGAAGGAATATAAACCTACTTGCTTTTCTTTAAAGGTGAAACACTTCATCTGACTTTCACTCTCCTTTTGCTAGAAATACCTACTTCTTAGTGTCTGTTTTTATCCCTTAAGTTTTGGCTTGAACACAGGATGGGAATACTGGGGGCCAAGGGGATTCACAGCACCTTGTCTCAGGAATTTCTGTAGCACTTCAGGGGATTAACTGATCCCCAAACTGACCCTTCTGACTCGTGACAGGCTTGCTCTTGCATTTGGAATAAAGCACAGCTCGTCTTGTAATTATCTCTGCTGTATTCAAGAATGATGTTTGAATGAGGGAGAGCTGATGTTAAAAAGGCAGAGAGCTTTGTTTCACCTCACTTAACTACTCCAGAGAGATGAAACCTTAGTCTAAACCCAGAGGATCAGGTGGCTCCTTCTTGTAGCATCTCTTTAAACAGTAATGACTGTTGGGGGCATCTTAACCTGCAGGAGCTCTCGGTGTCCCACCTGGCCTGGGTCAGGGGGCTCAGGTATCCCAGTTAAACTGTGCTCCTGTAAATTAATGGAAAATGTAACTGCTCTGCTGAAAGATCAATGTCCAATAAAGGCTGCACAATCAAATCTTGTTGTGATGATGGAGGCCCTTAATTGCCTTTCAAAGATAAGGTGGTAATCAGCACACGTCTCCCTGCTCTTTTTTACCGGTTCAATTACATGCTAATGACTGCAGCCAAGGCAGGAGCTGTAACTACTTATACTTATTAAATCTTATGTTTGCTGTGAAAAATGACTTCAGCCACTCCATCGATAAAGCCCAGCTCTTAATTACTATATTTCACTTTTATACCTTTTTGTATGTTTGACAAATGCTTCACCAGAGACCGTGCAGCTCTGATGAGAGTTACCCCAAGAAATACCCATCTCTGGTGGTGTCTCCTCCAAGCTGTGGTAGCACAAGGGTGGCTTGGGTTGTTTTAGAGAAGTTTTGTGGCTGGGAATGCAAACACGGGCCAGGCAGCTCATTCCACTTCAATATTTTTGGGTATGACATCACTCTTTTATCACGAGTTGATGTAATTGTTGCTAAACCTTCAGGTGGACTCAGTTGCAAAATGAAGTTCTTTTTTCCCCACTGTAAATTAATACTGTATTAAAAAAACCTAGTAAGGATTGATATCCCCAAGTGTTCATGATTAGCACTCTCTTTTATCTCAAAACTCACTTCTCCAGACTCAGGGACACCTGGAGCCACCTGACCCTGCGTGGGCTTGAGCAGAAGTTGGATCTGTCCTCAGCTTACCTTGTGTGTTGACCTCAATCTTTGCAAACCAGAATTACAGATCTCCCTGATGTACATTATTATTGAATAAAATTTAATGTTTAAATGCCCTCAGGCCTCTGCTTTAGAGCAACTTTGCCTGAATCAAAGGAGAATTTGCTTCATATATTATTTACTTTGGCCATTTAATTTAAATTGGCTTTTGCTGTAGCTCCTTACTCATGTTCACTGCAGAAAAGTGAGTTAATAAATCTGAGAGTTGTCGTCTTTCCCTGTTTCTGGAAATAGATGTCATGTTACACTTTTTGGGCTGTATTTTTCAGTTTAAATACACCTAAGAAAGAGAGGCAAATCCAGCATTGCACCAGGGGGATGTAGAATAAAAATTGTCACTGATACATCCCAAGTTTATTTAAAAGCTTTAATTCTATTAAAAAAAATATGTTGGTTTTGCATTTAAGTCTTTTAAAAAGCAAAGTACACACAACTTAGAGGGATTTTAAAAACAATTACTTCACTTTAAGCACAGTTTATGAGCCCTGTTCCAGTTCATTAGCAAACCAATTTATTACTTTCAGTGGTATTAATAATCCTAATAGAAACATGATTTAAAGCGATCCTGCAGGTGAAAAAGTTTGATCAAGGAAACTTTCAAGTTTAAAATGTAGATTTCAGAGTAGAACACTTTTACAGAACACCTGATTTTGGAACAAGATAACGAAATGTTACAAAGTCAAACCTATTTTTGGTCTTAGAAGAAGAAATGCCGTTAGATATGATTGTAACATGCTTAGTGATTCATGGGCCTGCTTCTCTACGTGCTTTGTGAGATATGAATTATTTAGTAAGAAAAATCACAATAATTTTGTTGTTACTCAAGAATTTATAGGTTGACAGGAAAACAATTATGCAGCCCCTGCAGCTGAGGAGGGACAGGAGCATCATTAACCACACACAGCCAGTTTGGCTCAGTCCAGCTGCTGAGGTACTTTCTCATTGTGCATTCAATGCTGTAATCTGCTTAATTTCAATGTATCCTCATCATTTAAAGCAAGAACTAAGCATTTACTAACTCTGCCTAAATCAAGTTTACCTTTGTTTGGGGTTTCTTCAGTCCAAGATGAGTTTGCTGGAAGGCAGAGCTTTAAAAAAATCAATTTGAGGCCAGATCCTGCTCCCTGGGAAGTGAAAATAAGATGAATTATTCCCTGCTCTTTGGTTCACAAACGGTCCTTTGCACCACATTCCAGGGAAACTGCAAAGAGACTCGAAGGGATGGTGGGAAGGCAATTTTGTGGAAGTTTTAATACCAGTTTTAAGTAACCTGACTCTCTCCATGTATTGATTAGGCTGGTGCACTTGGTGATTCTTTGTAGGAGGTGCCTTTGAGGGCGGAGCATGTTTGGAAAGCCTGGACACCGCTGACCTACTTTTCTCAGGAGCCTGAGGGAATTCAGTTTGCTGCACTCCCGAGCTGCTGGAAGACACGGGAAGGGAAAAAAAAAAGGTGGATTTCACCCTGATGTGTTCTTTTATCAACACACAGTTATGGATTAGTATCTTTTCAAAAAGACAGGAAAATGTCTATTCCGAAACCAATGATCAGGTGCCATTTTTCCTGGGAAATGAAGAGCTTTGTCCTTTGTTATTTTTAATTCCTACCTAGAAACTGGTACAGGGAGGAAGCAGGGATGATAAATTGAATTTAGTGAACCAAGGGCTGGCAGAGATCCTGATTCTTGGAGTTTGTTTTATACCCTGTATCTGAATTCTATGTAACATGTACTGGGAATACATTTTACTAGTTAAATGTTAATGATTTCACTCTGTTTCACAGTAAATATATATTATTCTTATGTTCTAGCTGGGCAAATTCCAGTAGTGAGGTTGAATTCCCAAAGACACTGTGTAGGAGCTCTAATGACAATGCAGGACTTTTCTGACTCCATGCTCAGCATCCTTCCTGTCCTTTTATCCAAGGATCTGAGTGCAGGAGCAGAGGAATTCAGTCTGGGGTCCTGCTGCTGGTTGGGCACTGTAACTCCTGACTGGGCACCAGCCTCATCCACTCCTGAGACTGAGCTCCACTTCACTAACAGCAAGGAAAACCTCCTGGATCCACATCCTGGAATAGTCAAGTCTGTGACCAGGGCAGCAGTGAGTTCTTCCTCCCTCTTCTTTTGATAGAGTTCTGCTAGAGGGACTCGCACCTTCATTATTTGATGTTTGTGGCAAAGATAGAAAACGTGTTAGGTAACTTTGCAGTGGGAATTCAACACGTAATAACTCCTTTCCTTACTTTTTGAGGGCCTTGCAAATTACCCCCAGAACCACATTGCAGTGGGATTTTTACATGGCACTCCCTGATATTCCTGTGAGATTTCCCTGCCCTTCTGCAGCAGCATTTTGGTTTTCCTTGATGACAGATATTCCTTTTGCTGCCGTGGCCAGCTCTGGCTCACCCCTGTGCTCTCCACGGCGATGGGAAGCAGCAGAGAGCAGCAGCAGCCTGCGAGTGGCAGCTCTGCCACTGCTGCAGAGCATCCCCCACACAGGGAAAAGCAGAATTGAGCCCACTCGTGGGCTCCATTCACCAGCCTCCTGTAATTAAAGGGCTCATGTATTGCTCCTGTGCACGTTTCATTGTGGGGACACAAGAACTTTGGGGGCATAATTAGAAAGACGAGATCTACGGGTATTTCTTGCTGGCAACGTGTCCCTTGGATTTAGGGGGGGAAATCAGCTTAATTATTTTTTAATGTGGGTTTCTGGAATCCTTAAACTTCCTGTGTCAGAAAGGTTTGAAGAGGAGATTCTTGGGGAGGGCAAATGCAGAACTTTTAGGGGTATTTTATGATATATATTAAAAGAATAGAGGTTGTGTTCTTGCCACACGAATTTTCCCCCAGGGTTAAGGACAGAAATATAAAATTAGGTTCTGCAGGATGATAAAATAAGCATTAACTGTTTGTTTCAAGTGGTGCATTTAGAAGGAAAATTTCTGATTAAACAAAGGTTTTCAAGAAGCCTGGCAAGCCCAAACCTGTGTCAAAAAAACCCACATGTGCTTCATGTGCTCTACTTTTTAAGACATAAAACCCCTTCAAGTTTGATTACACAAACCAGAATGGGGGATTAAGGTTATGATTAGCCCTGGAAAATCTACGTAATATTTATGCAAATTTGGCAAATTGAGTTGGTTTTCCCCATAGTCTTGTAAATGAAAGAGACATTTTAGAAAAATTGCAGGTCTATAGAAATTCTCTCATTCTGTGTCCTATTCTTTAAAATTTAATGGAAAATGAATCTGATTGAAATGAACCTGAGTGGAAGGTACACAGGGACTGCAGGGAAGGGGTTCATTTGAGCAGAAAGGCGTCTGTGTGGGCAGCACCAGTCCCTTAGATACTTAGGAGTTGGGGCTCTATTAATTTTTAGTGTAGGAACTAAATTATAAAGTTATTGAACAGAGAGAGAATTTATCTCTGTTAATGGCTATTGAAAGATCCTTTTTTTTTTTTTTCCTAAAGCTCAAAGTAGAATTCAAATAAGAGGAAGCTTGAAGATGTTTCAGGAATTAAATCAAATATACCTCCCACTTTCCCTCCACCCTCTAAATTGATAAAATAACTCAAACGGTCCAGTTTGTCATAGATGATAATGTGAGAGAGTGTGATAAAATGCACAGATCAATAGCCCACAATTGAGATTAATGCTCTTCTCTTAATAAAAAGAAGTGGATAGTTTTGTGCTGCGGAGCTGTGTAGAGGGGAGAGCCTTCCCTGGCACTTGTTTAATACACTGTATTTTGGCTGCTGGTGCTGGTGGGGAGGCTGCAGAGCTGTCCGAGGAACAAAACCTGCTCTTTGCTGCTGTGAGGGACCGGGGGGTGAGGTTTGCACAGGGATTTCCCCTCCTCGGAAGGATGGGGCGTGTTTTGGACGGGTTTTGGTTTCAGCAGCATCGCTGCCAGGCGTGGAGAGAGTGAGTGAGGAAGGAATTGTGTACGGGAGGCCGAGAATTTGGGAAGAGGGACGTGTGTGAGTGACACTGTTGGGAAAACTGCTCCAGGGCCACTGATCCTTAAACTTCCTGCAGATGTTGGGCTGTCCCGGGGCTGGCAGAGATGGAAAAGCCACCCCAGGGAAGTGCCCCATCCCGGTCCCTTCCCAGAGCGGTCTCTGCACCACATCCCCGGGTGATGGGGGTGGTTCCCTGCCGTGGGGCTGGGTGTGATGGAATAAGGCTGGGTGTGATGGGATAACCCGGGGGGCAGCTCCCGGCTCCCTTTTCCCAGCGATCCCACCCGCTGGAACACACGCGGGGTGAGCGAACCCCGCAGCGCTCCCGCCCCCGGGGCCGCCTCCTCCCCTTCCTCCTCCTCCTCCTCCTCCTCCTGCCGCTCCTCCTGCCTCCGCACAGCCATCCCCTCCTCCCGGCGCTGGGTTTTGGTTCCGGGGCAGCCGGTCCTTCCTGCGGTGCCGCCGCGATGTGAGCGGCGGGGCGGGGATGCTCTGGCTGCTCTGCGGCCCCCGCCGCGCCATGGACGCCCAGGCGCTCGTCATCCGCATCCACATCCCCGACGGAGCCGCCGTGGACTGGACCGTGCACTCCGCCACACAGCTGCTCTTCAGGGATGTGCTGGTGGGTGCCGGCGAGGGGAGGGAGGGAGGGTGGAAAGGGGGGTTAATAGGGGGTATCGGGGAGGGTAGGATGGAAGGTGGAATAGAAGGTGGGATAGATGGTGGGTACCAGGGAGGGTGGGATGGAGGGTAGGATGCATGGTGGAATGGAGGGTGGGTACCGGGGAGGGTGGGATGGAGGGTAGGATGAATGGTGGGTACTGGGGAGGCTAGGATGGAGGGTGGGTACCAGGGAGATTGGGATGGAGGGTGGCATGGAGGGTGAGTACCAGGGAGGGTGGGTTGGATGATGGGTACTGGGGAGGGTGGGGTAAATGGTGGATACTGGGGAGTGCGGGAGAGTGGGATGGATGGTGGGTACCAGGGAGGGTGGGACAGATAGTGGGTACTGGCGAGAGTGGGATGGATAGTGAGTATTGGCGAGGGTGGGGTGGAAGGTGGGTACCAGGGAGCCCCTCAGTGTGCAGGAGGATGAGGTACATGGTGGGTACCGGAGTGTGTGGGAGGGTGGGATGGATGGTGGGTGCCATGGAGCCCCTCAGTGTGCGGGGAAGGGTGAGATAAATGGTGGTTTTGGCATGCAGGGAAGTTTTAGTGGGAAAGTGGCTGTGGTTTCGGAGCATCGTGGGCTGGGCTGGGCTGGACTGGAAGGCTCCAGAGAAGGGCAGCCCCAGGGGCAGCCCCAGCCGTGGGCAGGGACCCAGCTCTAGGGCAGGCAGGGCTTTTGGGGGGCTTCAGCCACTCTGGGGCTGCAGGTGCCCCTGGTGCTGGTGGCATTGCTGTGTCCCCTGTGCCATCAGCACGTGCATCACTTTCCCTCTGTCTGCACCCCAAGTACATAAGGACCCTCTTTCCGCAGAGGTGGAATGGATACTTATCCTGCTTCGTGTCTCTTCTTCCTTAAATCCTTAGCCCAAAGAAATGTCCAACTTTGTGTGCAGGTCATGCTTTCTGCAGGATGCCCTTGTGTTCCCTCCACAGCACGGCCTTGCTGGAGACTCCATGCGCTCCTGTTTCTCCAGAGAAAACCTTCCCACACCTCTGATCATGTGCATGTTTAATTTCTGCTTTTGTTGTTAATATTGCAGAGGGATTCTGCAGCTCTCTTGCAATGTGTTGCACTTTACTGAGAAGACATGCAGTGGTTAAGGGGTTGATTTGCTGAAAACATTTGATGTTGGGCCTGCAGGAGCTTGCAGAGATAACTGGAGCAGGTGGCAGATGTTCCTGGTTTCATTCTTCCTAACCCTGAGCATTATCCAAGATTTTCTGTACATGGAGTAGAACTTTTGACAGTTCAGGGAGGTTTTTGAGAGGGTCAGTTTCCCCTTGGTGGTTGCTGTGAGTTTCCTTTGGTTGCACAACAAGCCTGGGACGACCCACTCTGCCCTTCAAACAAAAGAGGTGCAAAGCTGAGCCTGGTTCACTCCACACTCTGCTTCATGTTTCCCTTTTTTTGTCCCACATAAAGTGAGAGAATCATTGATTGGACTATCCTTTGGCATTCTAGACTTACTGGAAATTTAAGAGGAATTGAGGTCAGTGGATGACACGGGACCTTGAGGAGCACCCAATACTTGCAGGAACCTCGAGTCACATGGAAGTGACACTTCCTGAGAGCTGTGGCCACTCCTGAGTGTGAGAGGAGTGAAGAGATAAGGAAGGACATGTCAGGCAGATTTTCAGCTTGGCATGTCTCAGAAGTCACTGTTTTTCCCTGCAGTGTGTTTGGGGGGGCAGTTCCGTGGGGGATCTGTGGCAGGATCGGTGTGGCCAGGCAGAGCAGAGGGACAGCAGCTCACACAGAGTTCTGCCAGCTGCCAGGAGGGCAGTGTGTGCTCAGCAAGCCTTGCCTTTGCTCACACACACCAGCCCTGCTCAAAGGCAGCAGCTCAGGTGGCCTTGGCCAACACAATGCTTGCCTTGTTCTCCATCACTCTCCAAGTCACTGAGGAAAGAGGAGGTTTCTGGTTCTTCTCCCTCCACATGCAGTTTTGACACTTACTAGTTGTTGGTTTGCAGCCATCCAGCAGCTCTACCTGCCCTTAAAAAATTTATTTTTCCAGTCATAAGCAGGTTGAGCTTCCTGTTTCATGGCTTAGGTGGTACTTGCTCCAGTCAGTGTGTGATGGTGGAACCTGACAGGACATTTTCTGAAAACTCAGAGTTTCTGTCATTTCACTCGTGTTCAGCAATCCTGGAATTGTAGAATGGTTTGGTTTGAAGTGAACTTAAAAGTGCATCTTGTTCCACCCCCTGCCATGGGCAGGGACACCTCCCACCAGCCCAGGTTGCTCCAAGCCCTGTCCAACCTGGCCTTGGATACTCCCAGGGATTCAGAGGCAGCCACAGCTTCTCTGGGCAGCCAGTCCCAATGTTGTGCATCAGGTCACACCTGTGGTGGTGATGATAATGTTCAGCTGGGGCTGTGACATTGAGGGTGTTGGTGGCAGCTCTGTCCTCACTGGAGGTGTTGGGTGACAGATGGGGGGTCAGGAGGTGGTGACACTTCTCTCCATCAGTGGGAATCTGGGCTGAGGGGATCGTGGGTGTTGTGACACTGTTCAGCTGTGCAGTACCACCACTCAATAATTGTCATTGTCATGTCAAAACCCCTCCCCTGTGGACTGTGAAATCTTCAGACAGGAAGGGAGAAGTTTAATAAGGTCTGAAATGTCTCAGGGCTCTCATTTGTCTGATAGTGTTTCAGGAGGTGCTGCCACAACATGCACTTAATTTGCCTGGCAAATGGGATGAAATAAGGCTCCATCCATAAAGAGTGGAAGATCCATCAGCACCTGTGGCTGGGGAGGAGCCTGGGGTGTGGTGGGGAGGGCAGGAGTGGGGCTGGCCCAGCTTCTGCTGCCCTGGTGTGATTGCACTCCCTTCCATTTGTGTGGGAGTAACAATTAAAGAGGATGTGCAGAATTCAGGTGTTCCCTATTAATGGGAATTACTGAATAGGGATAATCCAGCCAGAGCCCACCTGTTGTCCATATCTCCCTAAACTGAGGGTACAGGAGTGCAAAGCTGCTCCTCCTTCTCAGCTCCTGCTGTTTGGGGCACAGCCAAACTCTCAATAGTCCCTGTGGGGCTGTGCAGAGCACTCCAGGCTCTATCCCACTCCTTGTGCCTCTGCACAGGGAGTTTGTTGGATGGGAAGGATTGTTCTGCCTGGAAATGCAGAACCACCTTTGGAGCTGCTTCCAAAAACCAGTTGCACCCCCCAGGTCTCTGCACTGGGGGGAACTGGGGCTTGGGGAGCCTTGGATTAGCTGTGCAGTGAGGCTGTTCTTCTTCTGAGGTGGGTCCCATGGGCTGCTTTGGGTGATGAAAGCCCCAGAAATCATCTTTGAGAACAGCAGGGGTTTATTTTCTATTTTTTGATGTGTTTTTTGTTAATTTAGCATCCTAGAAATGCAAATGGCCTTGTGAATACAGATGAGTGTGGCCTTGCAGTGTTTCAGGCTGGTGTGCAAGAATATTTCCATCTTCCCTTTTCAGAGAGGCTGTGGTGTGGAGTCACCAGATATCCTGTCCATCTCCCAGTGTCCTGTCCACTTCCCAATATCCTGTCCATAGCCATGGAATAAGCTCTTGGAGGCAGGAGCCTGATGCTCCGTGCAGAGCCCTGCCCTTTAAATGACACATTTGTTAATTTTCAGCTGCCCTAATTCTGCTTTTTGGAGGAGTTTTTCCTGGTCCTAAGCTGTGCAGCAGGGATTCAGTCCTGGGACCTGCAGGTGTGTGATCCATGGGAGCAGCACTGTGTGCTTTCAATTAGGCATTTTCTTGATTACTTTCCTAAACTGGGTGCTCAGAGCTGTTCTTCATAATGTCACTTTAAATACCTTGTCTGTATATCAGCTTTGCAGGCCTGTAAGTTCCCAGTAAATAGCTTTATTTTTAAGGCACCACTAAATGAATTACAATAAGCTCATTTTTTTTCCCATAGCTGTCTCCATTCCTTTGTCCTGTCACTGGAGTGTTTAAGCACTGGGTGTTAATTCTGGATAACTCCCAAGTCATACTGACATAAAAGGAGTTTGAAGGGAAACATGAGGGCTGTGCTTTCAATATTCACCCTGGCCTTTCAGCAGAGCTTTCCCCCCCTGCTCCACAGCAATTCCAGAGAGCAGATTTGATGGAATTCCCACTGCAGCTGCTGTTCCCTGGTTTTTCTCCTCATTGTTGGAGGCTTTGCAGCTCTGGGAGCTCAAACAGGAGCTCTCCTGTGTGGAAGGCCACTTGAGCAGCACCTCTAAGCTGTGGTGTTCTGTTGTCCCTGGGCTCTGTTGGGATAGTGGAAAATCCCCCTGCACGTGTAATCCATTGAAATTTGGAGTAATCCTTTAAGCCTGGGTCACCCAGAGGGCTGGGAATGTTTGAGCATGGAAATCTCCTGGAGCTGCTGCAAACACTGTGGGAACAGCACAGTAAAGGGGTGCTTTCCCCTCCCTGCAAGGCTGGTTTTCCTCAGATACATTCATTTAATTAGGATTACTGCAAGTTGAGCAAAGTTTTCTTGGCTGTTTAGGGGGTTTTCTTTCCAACTATTTATTTGTTGTTGGAGTAATGGTGTATAATTCACTTTGTTATTGCTTGTATTCAAGATCTCTCAATATACAGCACAAAAGTTGTTTTAAATGGGGCCAGGAGGGGCTGTAAGAATTTGTAATCACTTTTAGAGCTGTCACAGCTTTGGGAGCCTTGGAGTGTTCAGGCTTTTGGGGCCACCAGAAATGTCTGTGTCTCAGTGCTGTGCTTACACAGCTCTTAAATACAGGTTTTAAATGCCCCAGAACAACTTTTAAATCCATTTCATGGAAGCATCTGTGTGTGCATAGAAGAACATTTTACAAGTGGCTTAAATCTAACACAATTAAAGTGGTTTTGCTGGGGAATCTTTAACGTTTAACTGAATGGATTTAGGAATAATTAGTACAGTCTTCTGTTTAGGCAAGGCTTTGAATAGTGGCAGGCTTTTGACAGAGGGCTGACAGGGCTGTTAAACCCTGGGGAAGTATTGAAATGGGACATTTTTTGTTAACATGGCAGTGGCTGGGGAGTTTTCTTCCTCTTTTGCCTCCACAAACTTACAATTCCATAATTAGGTAAAGTGTATTGCACATCTTTAGTATACAGTTAATAGTTTAAATGGCATGTATGGAATTATTTAAGCATCTAAAATGCAGGGACAACACAGGAAAGCTTTAGGATTATCATTTCCTTCCTTTCCTTTCCTTGGAATCTTTCAGTTGCCTTTGCTGCTTTCTCACTTTATTACCCGTGTCTCTTTAATATTGCATGGAGTGTTTAATTCCATGTTTTTAGAGGAAGCAGAGGGAACAGAAGTGACAGGACAGAGATCAGAGCACCCCGAGGTGCTCCCAGTGGCTGTGCCACAATAACTGCTGGCATTCCTTAATCCCTCCCCCCTTGGTGCCACTGGAGGGATGGTGTGGCAGGAGAAGTGGGCAGTGGGAAGGGAAAAGCCACGCTGGGAATTTGTGCTGTGCCCTGCTGTGACTTCCAGAGCTGACAGCAGCACTGCCATGGCTGCTCCTTGCTATATGTGGGTAAAATGCTCCGTGGAAGGGTGAAAAAATGGGAAAAGCTCTTTCCCTGTGCCAGCAAAAAGGGCTGGTCTGGATCCGAGCCCTGGAGCCTTGGGAACGTGTGTCGTGCCATGAGGCTTTAGCTTCATGCTCTGCTTTTTGGGGTGTTGTGACCAGTTTGCCCCCAGTATTTTACCCTGATTTTTCCCCTCAGTGTTTGAATCCACGTGGGGACTTTTGGAGAAGTTGAAATTCCAGTTAAGGCTGACAAAAGCTCCAACCTTTGTACCTTGTGGGGCTGTGATGCTGTTCTGCGGCAGCCACCAGTCCTTCTACGTTCCCAGGGGAAAAGCAGGGAAATTCCTTCAGTCTCCCAGCTCCTGCTGTAATTCCTGATGGGACTGAACCCATGGGAGCTGTTTGGCACCCTGTGGTTCCTGAGCTGCAGGCAGGAGCTGTAGGTGAGGTTGTCTTGTGCTGGACCAGGGTGTTGGGAGTGGGAGAGGAGGAATCGGGATGAAAACAGGGTTTTTAAAGTGAAAAAAACATGGATAAACCTCTTTATCATGGATGTCCATGAGTCAGATGGGCATTTTCTTATAACCTACAGACAAAGTCAGTTCTTTAAAGTGCAAGAACAGACAGCACTGCGTGGTTTGCAGTTCTGGGGGAGTTATTTGGGAAGAAAAGAGTTTTCCATGAGGTAGAGTGGAGAGGAGGGGCAGGAACACATGGCTGGTACAGACTGCTGGTGTGCATGGAAAGTTGGTCACTTTGGGGAGGGGGGGAGTAGGTTTTAACTCTTTTCCTGCAGCTGGGGAGTGATCAGGATGGTTTACTCTAAATCAGGCTTTTCCCATTTGCTCTTTAGCTAATTGCTCTTTCCATTTCAGGATGTCATCGGGCAAGTGTTGCCGGATGCGACAACAACAGCATTTGAGTGTAAGTGACTTGTCTAAACCTTTGTCACATTGCAGGGCTGTCACTTTAAAAAGAAACAATATTTGCATTCGTTCTGTGTCACAGTCCAATATGTGTGCGTTGCTGCAGGTTTAAGGATGGTGCTAAACCAGGCAATATTTTATTATTAACACAGTGGTTTAATCGCCAGCGTGACCTCACCGTGCTCTTCCTCCTCCCTGCAATTCTATTGCTCAAATTAAATGAAAAGTATAAACTACCTGGAGGTCTAAGCTGAACACTTTAATCTTCTCAGTGAGTGTCTTAGTGCACATTCAGCCTCATACCTGTTCTTCAAACCCTATTTATTCATATTTTTGAGGGGATTGTCCTGTCTGGAGAGCAGTGAGCTCAAAAGGGAGTCAAATATCTGGGTCTCAGGGGAGAAGATACTGAGCTGGGGTTTTCTTCCAAGTGGAGGAGGGTCCTGTTAGTCCCTTTTAATTCTTATTACATTTTTTCCTGTGTTTCCCTTTGATAGGGATGAAATGGCAGGAGCTGGAGGGGATTAAAGTGTTCTGTGGGTGAGGTGGTGATGCTGAGGGTGACAGGTACAATATTGGGCCTTGCCCTCTTATTCCTTCCCTTTTTAGGGCTTTATGGATAATCCTGTCTGTAGATAATCAAAGGAAATACTGTTGTATGGTCCTTCAAGTACCGTTTATTTATTTTTATCTTTCTTTTCCTATGTTTGTGTTTTCTTCTCCTGTACCTGAGAGTGCAGATGAGAAGTTTTATTTCTGTCCCTTCAACGTTTCTCCTGCCCTGCTTTTCAGCCCAAGACTGTCTCCTGAGCAAACCCAGGCTCCAGACCTTGCCATTTATATTTATTTTTATTTGTTAATATCTTTTGACACCCCTCCCAGCTCACACATTAGCTTTGTTTGAACTTCATGCTCCAGCAGCAGTCTCTGCAATCAGGGCAGTAGCCCATATTAATGGTTCCATGTGTAGAACTTCCCTGGAAATACTGATTTCCTTGTGTCTTCCAACATCTGCTTCTGTGCTTTCCCTTCATGTCTCTAGTCTGTCATTTACATCTGCACAAAGCCATTCCCCTGCCATTTAACTGGCACCTAAAATATGTTCTGGATATTGATGCCTGGGTTTTTTTCTGGGGACTTTTTCCCTCTCCAGTGCCTGGCTTTTACCAGCTGAAGTTTCCTTCTCACCTGCTCTATTGCAGCTTCAGGAGGGGATTATTTCCACCCAGCACAGGCTCCTCTGCTCTCCCTGGAGTTATTGTGGTCCCCAGTGTCCTACCTGGGGCTGCTCCTCTCCTCCTCTTGGACCTGCATGTGATTTCACCACTGAATTCCACATCCCCCCAAACAAACTCACTCCCAACATATGGCCTGTTATGATCCTTTTATCCAGACTCTGGCATTTTGTGTGTTTGTGACACGCTGCAGATTTTGGGAAGATTGCTTCATAATATTTGTTTACCATCTGCTGCACTGTTTGGTGTCTTGTGAGCATTTTCTTCCTCCATTTGAAGTGACATTAGAAAATCCAGCCAGGATGGAGGGGTTTTTTTGGTTCTACTTTTGCTTCCCTAATGTGCTGGAAAATCATATTGCTGAGCTCAGGGCAAGGAGAGCAGCCTGGAAATCCTTGAGCCCAGTGAGATTTTGGGCTGTGCCCACTTAGATGCCAGGCTGGGATGGCAGAGCAGCTCTGCAGTGGGACAGCAGGGATTTGCCTCTGGTTTTGCTCTTTGCCTGATTGTTTTATATTCTGCCTTTTTACCATTTTATACCTTTTCACCTACATATTTTCAGTGTGTTTTCTTTGTACCACTGGGAATTCTGCAGCTCTGAGGAAGCTGGAGTTCATATCCCAGTCATTTGGAATGAAGGATGTGGGATTTTTTTTCTAAGCATTTTGCCAGAGTTTTCCAGGTTTTTTTCCCCATTTTTTGGTGGCCCCAGCTGAGTCAGTTCCCTGATAGCTGTTTAAGAGCTTTTATCCTGAGATCCCTGTCCCTGTTTCCCCTCCTTTGCTTTCCCTCTGATCTTTGCTGTCTATGTGCCATGTTTGGTGTGTTCCCTATTCCAGCAGCTGCTTTTCCAGCCCTTCCCACTCTGCTCCACTGTGGCCCTTGGGCTGGGGCCAGGGAGCAGTTTCCCAGCTCCTCCTGCTCTCTGCCTGAGCCATTTCCAGGCAGGGCAGCACTGCAGCTCCAACCCACTGACTCTTCCTCCTGGTTCCAGCACTCCCCACTCGCTGCCGGCTGCTCTTCCCACGAGGAGCTGGACCAGCCTGGCACTGCCCCAGCTGAAATTCCATGGGGCATGGCTGTGCCCTCCATTCCTTTTCCAGCTTCCACCTTCCCAGTATCTCTCCCACTACATTGTAAAAGTGTAATTCTGAGGTTTTTGTGGTTTACTCTTCTGCCTCTCTTTGCTCTTTTTCATGGAAGCCTCACAATGATCTGGGAGGTTTTTGGAGGCCAAATGAAGCAGCTCCTTTTCTCCCCCAATTTTCCTTTACTGGCTCTGATCCCTTCCCTGATCCCTGGGCATAAGGAGGAACAGGAAGGAGGTTTCATCCAGAAATGGCACAGGATGATGCTTATTTTATGCTGATGTAATACTATATATACTAATAATGATGGGACAAGGGGAAATGGCTTCCCACTGCCAGAGGGCAGGGTAGATGGGATACTGGGAAGGAATTCTTCCCTGGCAGGGTGGGCAGGCCCTGGCACAGGGTGCCCAGAGAAGCTGTGGCTGCCCCTGGATCCCTGAAGTGTCCAAGGCCAGGTTGGACAGGGCTTGGAGCAACCTGGGCTGGTGGGAGGTGTCCCTGCCCATGGCAGGGGGTGCCACTGGATGGGCTTTAATGTCCCTCCCAACCCAAGCATTTCCATGATTTTATGAATTACTGGGAATTAAAAAAAACATAAATGAATTTGTTTTCCTGCCACTGAACCCTCCTGGTTTACAGCCAGCCCCACCTTGGCTCACCTGTGTGAGGTTCCTCCCACCCTGGTGGGTGTCACTGAGAGGGGTTGGAGCATGGGGAAGGTGTTCAACTTCTGGAGATGTTCTGGTAGTAAAAGAACTGCTGAGAGCCAAGTTCTGAGCTCTTTGTGCCCCCTTTTAAACACAATTGTTAATTAAAGCTTGGAGTCCTTGGATATTGTTATTTCAGAGTCACCTGTGTTGTTGGCTTATGCATTCCTCATTGTAATTTGCTTCTGAAAGTGCAGATAAAACCCTTCAATATTAGAATTATCAATATCCTCCTTCCCCTGCTAATGTGTGCAATGCATTTCTTTGCAGATGAAGATGAGGATGGGGACCGGATCACTGTCAGAAGTGATGAAGAGATGAAGGCCATGCTGTCCTATGTAGGTACAGTGGAACAAGGGCTGATTTTCCCATGTTTATCCCTTTTTCTTGGTGCATTTTTCCTTGTCTCAGCGTTAGCAGAGGCTGCACTTTGCACTGGGCAATGTCCCTGTGTTAAGTCCAGAGCTGAATATTCCTGGATTAAATGTGGCTGTTTAAAAACTGTATCACATGAGATATATGGACATACTTGACTTTAAAAAAAAAAAAGACACTTGTACACTTACTGATCATATCAGAAACATTAAGAATAATGCATCTTAATGACTTTTGCATTAGGTGTAGTGCAGGCTAAATGGACTATCAATTTCTTGTATTTTTTATGCAGTACTTAAAGTAACGGCTCATTAAAAATGAACCCCTGGGCTCTAAAAATTTTTCAAAATCTACTTTCATCTGGAGACTGTTTCACCCCTCCTAACAGAGGAGTTTCATTGTAGCTGCAGGCTCAATATTCAGAGAGGATTTAAAGCTGTATTTCCTGGCTTTTAATAGCAGATATATGTGTCTGTGTGTGCCTTTATATATGTAGGTGTGTGAAAAATCTGCCTGGATAGCTGTAAATGTAAAATCTCTCTGCAGGAGTAGAGTGCAGGTACTTCTGGAAACCAAAGGATCTGAGTGTGGCTCCAGTGGGTCCTTCCTGTGGCAGGTTCAAGTGGAAAAAATAAAATTTACCTTTTGTTTTTAGCAAATGGAATTGATAAGCAAGAAGGTGACAAATGGGTGTTTTCTCTCTGAGCCAGATGGACTTGTAGGTCCTTATAAATCTTGTTTAGCTTGGCACCTGCCAGCACCAAACCCTGTTTGGTACCACCCTTGGGTGGATTGGGGACTTCATGGAATGCTGGAATGGTTTGAGTTGGGAGGAACCATAAAGTCCATCCAGTCCCACCCCCTGCCATGGGCAGGGACACCTCCCACCAGCCCAGGTGGCTCCAACCTGACCTTGGACAATTCCAGGGATGGAGCAGTCATAGATTCTCTGGAAAACCTGTGCCAGGGCCTTCTCACCCTCACAGGGAAGAATTCCTTCCCAATATCCCATCCATCCCTGCCCTCTGGCAGTGGGAAGCCATTCCCTGTGTCCTGTCCCTCCATCCCTTGTCCCCAGTCCCTCTCCAGCTCTCCTGGAGCCCCTTTAGGCCCTGCCAGGGTCTCTCAGGTCTCCCTGGAGCCTTCTCTTCTCCAAGTGAGCCCCCCCAGCTCTCCCAGCCTGGCTCCAGAGCAGAGGGGCTCCAGCCCTTGGAGCATCTCTGTGACCTCTCTGGACTCTCTCCAGCAGCTCCACATCCTTCTGCTGTTGTTCCCCAGAGCTGGACACAGCAGGTCACTGCTGATGCTTCCCCACTGGAATTCCTTCTCTTTCCCTATTTTCCCTAGAAAATCTCAGCCATTTTTGCTGGAAAACTCGAGTTTTCTTGGCACAGTCTCCAGATTAATCATGGCTTGGTAGGGTCATTTTTTTGCTATGCTTCCAAGCTCACTGTTAAAGTTTCAGTACATTAGAGTTATGATTGCTCAACTCTCTGCTTTCCCTTAAAAATTATGGGATGGCTCTAAATGACTTCTTTCTGCTTCAGCAGCTTTTCTTCTCTGAAAATTTTTCTCTTCAGTTTTAAACTAGTTTTTTATTTGAGTGTTGCATTGATGGTTTAACTTCCTCCTTTCCTGTGGGCTTCATTTTGGGATGTGTTTACAAGCAAACAAATGGCCTTAGCCCAGAAAATGAATGGGACAATATAGTGGGGAAGGCAGATCCTCATTTTTGAGTATTTTGAGGCCTGCAACAAGTACAGGGAGCATTGGACAGCTGATAAAATATTTCTAGGAATTCTAACGTGGTGCATTTCAATGTTCTCCAAGATGCAATTGTTTCCTTTCAGTTTAAGAACACAAAAGTAATTCCCTGAGCTCACCGATCTCTTCCATGTCACTCCAGCTGGGAAGATCTTTAGAATCCTGCCCAACCTCTTCTCTTCAGGTTCTGAGCTTGACAGGAAGTTCTTTCAGGCAGTTGTGGAGTTATTTTAGAGGGTGCAGGAATGCTTTGGCTTAGGCAGATAGTGGGGGGTGGCAAATTAAAATGATTTCTGTGGAGCTCTGCAGTTAATTACAGGCAGCCCTGGCTGTGCTTGGCCCTTGTCTTGTAGCACTATAAAAAGGCAGTAATTTTTTTGACAGCCACTGATTGGAAAGTTGCTCGCAGCTTTCTCAAAGCAAGGGGTACATGCTCTGGATCAATAACTGGCAAATTTCCCATTAAAAAGAATACCTGAACAATGTTCCAAATAGCCACTGGCATCTTAATTTTCCATGGAAACCTCAAATGCTCGTGTGTGGAGGACAAGTCATTTTCAGACAATTTTTCCAGACTACTTGTTAACAGTTATTGCTGTCCCAAAAGGTTGACAGCTTACATGATTGATATTTCATTTACTTGTCATCACTGGTGAGTAATGGAGAGGGCCGTGGGTTTTTCCTTCTCTCTCTCCCCCTCTATTATATTTTTTTTGGTAGGAAACAGTCTCATGTATGTTTATTTTAGTTTATCATTCCAGAGAGTGTGTCATATGTGTTGATACAGTGTATGTAGGTCACAGAATACCACTGATAAATGGGAATTTAAAGGTTTGTTTTCATTAAGTAGTTTTGGCCCCTGGTGGAGCAGGAAGTTCTTTCCCAGCTCCATAACTTGTGGGACATAGGAAGCCATTCCCCCTTGTCCTGTCCCTCCGTGCCTTGTCCCCAGTCCCTCTCCAGCTCTCCTGGAGCCCCTTTAGGCACTGCAAGGGGCTCTCAGGTGTCCCTGGAGCCTTCTCTTCTCCAGGTGAGTCCCCCCAGCTCTCCCCAGAGCAGAAGGGCTCCAGCCCTTGGAGCATCTCCGTGGCTCAGGTGTCTTCTTGGTCCTTGATGTTCTCGGATCCTTTTCCATGCCTTGTTGCCCATTCTTAGCCTTTCTTTATCACCAAAGGTTCCCCAGATACCTCCTGGGGTTCCTGTGCAGTCCAAGGTGTCGGGATGGGCTGCTGAGATGTTCTGCTGGCACTTTGTGTCCCCTCTGTGCATTGAACCTGCACCCTGAGGGGACACCTGTGGCATCTCTGCCTATGTGGGATAGGACACCAACCCTTGGATAGCTTCTATATTCCTTTGGAGTTGTCTTGGGGTTTTCCTAATGGCCCAGCTCTGGACCAGATTTACAGCATGTCTGTGTTTCTGTAGTTGGGTTTCTTGGCTTCTCCAGGCATGGTTTCTGCTGTGTCTGCTATAAATGTTTCCTTTGCTCACTCTGAAGCATTCCCAGGTTTCAGGTGAGCTGGAACTTCCCCAGCTGATCCAGGAACAGATCCCTGTGCTGGGCATCACAGCCCCTTGGTTAAATTCCCCTGTCCCACTTGGTGTGGAACACTACAGATGGTGAGAGACCATCTAAAGGCTGATTTGTACCACGGCAATTAAAAAATGAATAAAATTGCATTGAATTAAGCAATCCAGAAGTGCTTTTAGTGCTCATGCATTACTGAGTCATGTCTTTCTTTAATCTCTTTGCAGTATTACTCCACTGTAATGGAGCAGCAAGTAAATGGACAGCTGATAGAGCCTCTGCAGATCTATCCAAGAGGTAATGCTGAACAAATTCTAATCAACAACCAGGATAACTGTTGGTGAAACACTTCCCTGATATGTTTTGGGGAGGTTTAAATGCACATAACATGATGTTTACCTCTTAATTTGGATAGAAGAATTCATTATTGTGGGGAGTGTAGAGAAAACTGCATTTATTGCATATAAAATAGCTGATTTCCTGGAGTAAATTAGACTAACGAGATTCACTTTGCACAGTACATATTTAAGCACATTTAAAAAGCTCCTTGGTGAGGGTTCTGTATGTATTCAAAGCAGATGAATAACTGGAGTTGTGGATACTTACGAAAATTGGGCGTTTTGAAAATCTTTTAATATCATTAATCAGCCTGACAGACACAGGGGATGTCACTGTCACTGCTCCTGTGGAAAATGGGAGCATGTCTGTCACAGGAGCTCCTTCCCTGCCACCTTTATCTGGGTTTGGGCACTCAGCAGCAATAGCAGAATGTTCACAAGGACTTTAATAGCCCTCCTGAACAGGGGGACGTGTAATCAATTCTGGGGACTGAGGCAATTCAAAAATAGGTCATCTACGACCTGAGCAAAGATCTGTAAGCAGCTCAGGATTTTGGAAATGAGCTCCAGTGCTGGTTAAAAAAAGCCCAGTGCTTTGCATACAGCCCCTGCTCCATTCAGATCTCAGTAGCCAGCCTTGGAATCTCTGCCTCTTAATTGAGGAAACTGAGAAGGTTTAAATTCTCCAAGTAAATCTCCCAGCAATAAATTAATTGAAATAATTAAAAATTAAACTCTTCGCACTTAACTGATATTATCCAAATAATCATACCATGAGTTTCCCAATTAAACATTCTAGACTTCCATTACTTACAACTCTCTGAAGTTTGAATTGGGCAATTAACCAACAGGCTCCTCAAACACATGCTAATAAGGTCTCCAAAGGAGCCTGCCATTCCTGGTAGTTCAGAGTGATCCTGTGGAAGAGAGATGTGAATTCTGGGGGAGTGCAGGGAATTGGTTTGTTCTGGCTCAGCATCTCATGGAGAGGGGACTCCCAGATGTTGGAGCTGCAGGACTCCAGAGCCACCAGCAGAGAGATGTGTCCTCCTGAGAGCAGTGTGAGGGCAGCTGGGAGAGGGGAGTGATCTCCTGCCTCTTCCCAGGCACAGATCAGGGAATCGTGGAATGGGTTTGGTTGGAAGGGACCTTAATGACCATCCAGTGCCACCCCTTGCCATGGGCCGGGACACCTTCCACTAGCCCAGGTTGCTCCAAGCCCTGTCCAACCTGGCCTTGGACACTTGCAGGGATCCAGGGGCAGCCACAGCTTCTCTGCCCAACCTGTGCCTTATCACCCTCCCAGCCAGCAATTCCTTCCCAATATCCCATGTATCCCAGCCCTCTGGCACTGGGAAGCCATTCCCTGTATCCTGTCCCTCCATGCCTTGTCCCCAGTCCCTCTCCAGCTCTCCTGGAGCCCCTTTAGGCACTGGAAGGGGCTCTCAGGTCTCCCTGGATCCTTCTCTTGTGACTTGAAGAAACCAGTGTAGTGGATGATCCTTGTAGGCTGGGAATCCTTGGGAATACAAGGCAATTGGATATGCTTTGGGTCATTCCTGAAGAACCAGCTGAGTAGATTCCTATTCCTGCTGCTGTGTCCTTTTCCTGCTTACTTTCCATCCAGGGATAGTCCTGTGTGAGTGCCCACGCTGGGAATTCCCTCTGTGGTGTCCAGTGTGTCCCCCCATGACCTCCCCATTCCCACCATGGGCTCAGCTGAGCAGTCCCTCATTGCCACCTGCTCTGAATCCCTTCAGAGCTCAGTTCCACCTTCCCAAATCACCTTCCTGAGACACCTCTCCTTTCTAGGTGAGAGCTTTAAAGCCCAGCCTGCCCCTGAGTTCTGCTGCTTCTCTCAGATATTAAACCAAATGTGCTTTTCTGCTTTTTTTCCCTTCCCTGCCTTCTCCTCCTGCCTCTCTCATGAACATCCCAAATTGTGTTGGCACCAGCCCTTTCCTCCCTGCCCTCTTGGCCATGTCTCTCCATGGACAGCACTTGAAAGCCCCGCCAGGAACGTGCAGCTTTTCTGCCTCTTGATTTCATGGTCTGCCTTTTAAGAGCTTTTCCTTGCAAGTCCTTTGAATCCTTTTCCCTTTCTGCCCCTCTTCCTTCTGAGGAAGCCTCCAGGCAGCTCCCCAAAACTCATGTCTTCCATAAAAATCCTGCCAGGAGTAAATGCCCACGTGCCATCCTATGTTACCTGGGCTGTGCTTTATTCATATCCTAATAGAAAGGTCTTTAAGGGGAAAGATTGCTATTTTATATATATATTTTTAATAAGTGTGTTATTGCTGTCTGGGTAGTAAGAGCCAGAATTCTTTTTTTATGTTGAAAAATTCTATATGTATATTATAAGATATTGAAAATATTATATATATTTATATCTGTGTGATATATATACACAAAGAGTGTGTGTACACACATGTATATCTATATATAGAGAGAGAGGGGTATATCTCCCCTATGTGTGTTATGTGGGATGCAAGCTGAATATCCCATTCCTATATGTATCATAAAAATATTTTACTATCTTGTTCAAAATGTTAATTTTAATCTACTGGACAAGCCTATGCTTCTATATATTTCAAATGCATTATTTTGTGGTTGTTTAACACCCGGAGTGTCCGACTCTCTCCCCTCCTTAAGATGCACGTGGTAATTTCTGCTGCCATGTGAAGGCCCTAAGTGATGTGTTTAATAACTATCATCTGTGTCCTTGTGCCTAATAAATAGTTGCGTTTCCCGCTGTCACAAACGGCACGTGCGGCACGGAGAGAGAAAAATCAAATTCCTGCCTGCGAGGACAATCCATCACCGCTGACAGCCCCTTTAACACCCCATTTGGAGGGCACTGCGGCTCCCCCGTGGGGACCACGGCGAGTGGGAGCCTTTGTGGCTTCGTGGGTGACAAAGGCACATCCCTGAGTGCACAACAAGGGGATGCTCCGGGAGAATCCCCTCCCTGCAGACACAACTGGGCATCGGCGCCCAAAAACCATGGGGCGCTTCCCAGTGCTCTTCTCTTCCTGCTCCCGGCCCCGCCGTGTTCTGTCACCTTTAGGGCAGAGTGTGGGTGACAGTGGGACTAACTCCTGACGTGTGGCAGCCGCTTGCCTTCAAATCCATCTGCAAATATTGCTGGGGAAGGAGCCCAGCGTGTGAAAACACAGTGACACGAGGTTTGCATTTGAATTCCAAAAAAGGCTCTGCTCAGTTGAGCCAGCAGTGCTCTTGCTTTTGCTGTGTTTTAAGCAGAAATTAGAATTTCTATTAGGTGGTGTCAGAAAGCTCTTAGCATTTATAAATGCTCACTGCTGCAAGTTAAAAATCCTGCCTGGTAATTCCCACTCTGGGTCTTGCGAGGCACTTTTCAATCATTTCTCTCTGCTAATTTTGGTGTCACCCTCATTTCTTTTGAAAAGATTCATTTTGAGCAAATTTGTAAATGGCCCTGATGTGTTCTACAATTGAGTCAATTACTGTTTCAGCCTGCAAACCTCCTGGGAAACGGAACATACATGGCCTCAAGGTACGAATTTCAATAATTGTTTCAGCAAACTTAGATGGATTTGTAATGCTGTGTTCCACTTATTGAAATGTCAAAGAAAACTGCACTTCTTGAGCTCTGACAAGCAGATTTTTTTATTTTATTTTTTAATTTTTTTTTTGTGAGGGTGGGAGAAGGATTTATCTGCTGATTGTTGTGCTGTGTGTATATATATATACACACACATACATATATATAGTTTTATTAAAGTGGAGCTGCCTTTCTTTTTGTTTTTACCCTCTGTTAATCAGGTTCCTAAATTTGAGTAATTTTAGCAGTCAGTTTATCAACGAATGCTATCTGTGTATGTGTGTATATATATAGTTTTATTAAAATGGAACTGCTTTTAGTTTTGTTTTTAATCTCTATTAATCATACTCTTAAAATTTAATACTCAGTTTATCAACTGTCTGCCATGACTTCAGAGCTTTTAAACCCCCCATATTAATCTGATTTCAGTCATTTAACCCCCACCATATTCATTTCATTGCAGTCATTTAACCCCCACCATATTCATTTGATTGCAATAATTTAACCCCCCCGTATTCATTTGATTTCAGTCATTTAACCCCCACCATATTCATTTGATTTCAGTCATTTAACCCCCACCATACTCAGTGGATTTCAGTCATTTTTAAGTGTGCAAAGCACCACAATGAAATTACGTGAGGGTTTTGCTTCCTTCAGCTCTCTTATTGCTTGTGTAACCCTACAGAGGAGGCTCCACGTGTATGAAATGATTGTTTAGTTTTTAAAAGGAGTCTAAATGCTGGATTTATCACCTCTTTTCCTGCCTTATTTAAGGTGGGAAGATTTTGCATCCCTGAATTCTGTAGCCTGCTAACCTACATACAGAGCCCAGCCATCAGCGTGCTGGCAACAAGCTAATTAACCTTCCTAGTGAAATGAGAAATTCCTGGCAAATTACAGGTTAATTAGAAGAGTGTCCTCTGCACACAGGCACTGATACAGATGCTTTCCCTGCCTGCAGGTAAATACCCGAGCGGGGGCTGCCAATAACAGCGGCTCCGAGGTGGCAGAGTCCCTGCCCAGCAATAGGTAAGGCTCAGGCTCCTGCTGGGGCTGCTTTTCCTTGGGAAATCCAAGCAGGAATGTCCTGGTGGCTTTGGGGGGAGTCCCTTTGGCCACACCTGCTCAGGTGGGGAAGGGGAATCTCCTGCATCCTTGGGTCTGCTCAGGCTCGCACTGTTGCGGCTCCACGAGGCTTTTCTTCTGGGGAAAAAAGGTTTTCTGAGCATTTCAGGTGGTTTTTGTCCTTGAGATACTTTTGGGGTTGGACTAATCCATTCTTAATTAATAACTAGTTCATCTCGTGGCAAGGTTTGTGTGTTTCAGTCTTGGTTGCTTAATCTCATTCCAGGATTCTGTGCTGTTCAAATCTGACACTCTGTTCATAGGTTTGCAATGATAAATCACCTAAAGAATAAACCTCTGAAGGTTTATTATTTATGTGTTTGAAAAATCCTCACAGCTTAGGTGCCATTTCACACAGTCTCACTAAAGTTTTGGACTCCATCTCCCTTATCTCTTCTTTTCACATTGCAGTCCTAATTTGAAAGCCCTGAAAAAGCAAGAGAACTTGTTCTTTTTTTTCCTAGAGATTTGTTTTCTAAATGCTGGAGCACAAACTCCCTTTTCTTACATGAGCTGCTGCAGGAGGTCATTATTCTGATGTTAAAAGGAATCAGCAAAAACCTTGTGTGTTCCTAAAAAGCATTAAGGAAAGTCTGGCTTTCCTTATTTGACCCGTGGGAATAGAAACCTCTGGGGGCCCCTTTCAGCCTAAATTATTCTATTATTCTAATAAGCATGTAATATTACATTTATCTGGGCATCAGCATCTGCTGCCTTTGCTCTCCAAGAGCATTTTGTGAAATAAAAAAAGATGAATTGCCAGAGGTGAACGTGATCAAAGACACGGTTGTGTTGCATTTGATGGGTGTATTTTGGGTGCCTGTTCTGGGTGGTGGGAGAGTCCCCAAGTCCCTCTTTCCCCTGGGAAAATCAGTGGGATGTGGGTGCCTATTGATGAGGGGCTGGAGTTGTGCCCCACTGGTACCCCCATCCCAGCCCCACTCAAACCAGCTGGATGCTCCATTTAGTGGCCCTGCTAATTGTGGAGCTCCAAGAAGCCAGCAGAGTTTGCCCCATCCCTGGGGTGGGATTTGCTCCCTGTTTTAGTGGTGATAATCCAGCCCAAAACTCCTTAAAGAAAATAAATCTGAATGGCTTTGACCTGCAGCCCTCCCAATCTGAACTAAATAAAGCTCTTCTCTGTGCTGGGGCTTTCAGCACTCCCTGTACTTTGAGCTTGTTCTTAAAGTGCATTGCAAAGGAAGCTTCTAGAAGCTTCTTGTCACCTTATTTGGTGGTTAATTGCCATTCCTTTTCCAAACCCTTCTGCACTCGGAGTTTTGTTTTTGAAGTAATTGAAAGTCTCTCTTTGTTTCATGTTCACAAATTGTTAGTCATGAAAGATGACAAGATCAACTTATGTTTCCTTGGAAAACTTAATTTTTCTTTAAAGTAGTCGTGGGAACAAGAGGCCTATTAAAGAACAAAGCACCAAATATGAAATCTGTGTTTTCACTGTTCCTGTTAATAATGATCTGTGATCAAGACACGTGCACAGGCCTTTCAAGAATATATTATTTTGTACTTGTTTTTTGTTTTTTTTTTTAAAACTTCAGTCATGAGAGCAGAACGTCCCTTTGAGATGAAGTTTTGCAGACGTTGCTGCCCAGGCAGCAGTTTGTTGTGTTGAAGGGACAAGGAACAGTTTGTCAGGAAAGGAGGGGGAAAGCAGGATTTGCTGAGTGGGTGGAAGGAGTTTGAAGCCATTAAGGGTTTTACCTACAAAACACACCAGGCTGGGAGTTGTGAGTTGTTAAAGCTCTCTAAGCAGAGAAAATGAGGATGAGCTGTTTTGTGTAAGACTGCTGACATGGGAGCAGGTGCTCCTCCAAAAGCCCAGGGAGGGCAGCAGGTTGGCCTGGAATGGAAAGCTGGACTCAGGGGCTTAGGCATGACCCTGAGATGCCCAAACCAGGAATTTCCTCTCCTGCTCTGTAGAAAGCTGAGGGAGAGGGGCCAAACCTTCTGGTGCAGATTGACAGGAATTCCTGAGGAATCACACCCTAAGGAGCTCTGAAACAGGGCATGGCACCTAAAACTACATGTGAGCCTCATTTTCATGCTCCTTCCAAAACACCCGGTGTGCCAGAGGATCTGCTTCTCATCTTCCTGAGGAGCAGTGGGCTGTGTCTCAAAGGGTGCTGCAGGCAGGTGTTTGTAAAGGTGTAAATACACTGATTTCCTTGCATTTCCACTCCTGCTGCCTGTGCTTGGGCAGTGCTGCCTGGTGGTCACCACAGCTCCTCCAGCTTTCCTCTCCTCAGAACACACAACCACGAGCTTGTGTCTCACGGCTTTCCTTCTTTGGATGGAGTGAAACACCCCAGCCATTCAAAATAACTGCCTCTTATTTTTATTTTACAGCTTAAAGAAGTCTTCTGCAGAGCTGAAGAAAATCCTTGCCAATGGCCAGGTAGGTGCTTTGGCTGCCTAAGCGTGCCGTGATTGGCACAGCATAACTGGGGCAGGGCTGCTTACTGCTCATCTCGCCCTAATGTGTTCTTTTAACACACAACTAGAGCCACCCTGAAAACCTGCACGGGATGAACGAGTCGTGTGTCCTGATTTGCTTTGATTGGCAGGGCAATTTGCTTCCCATTCCTCCAAATGTGCTAATCAGGTTTAGCTCCAGATAGATTGAGGCCCCTCACATGTGTTGCGCCGCCGCCCCCATCTCGGGGAAGAAAGTTAATCAATTTTGAATAACTGAATCAAGTGCTCGCTTGGAACGACCTTCGTGGGGTTTAGGGCAGAAGGTACTTGAATATTTAACAGGTTCTCGCAGGGAACTGCTCTGTGCTGTTTGGAATCACTTTACAATCCTGGAATGGTTTGGGTTGGAAGGGACCTTAAAGCTCATCCAGTGCCACCCCCTGCCATGGGCAGGGACACCTTCCACTAGCTCAGGTTCCTCCAACCTGGCCTTGGACACTTTCAGGGATGGGACAACCTGTGCCAGGGCTTGCTCACCCTCCCAGGGAAGAATTTCTTCCCAATATCCCACCTAACCCCGCCCTCCTTCAGCTTAAGGCCACTCTGCCACTTTCTGGGATGTTAAGTTAGTGGTTGAACTTGCTTTTGAAGGTCTTCTCCAACCTAAACAATTCTATGATTCTGTGCTGTAACTTCTTTATAAAAAGCCAAAAATCCTCCAGTAAACCCCCCCCAAAAAAACCCCAAGTTGTAGAAAATTGTCTTATTCCTTCCCCCTCCTGCTCCAGATGTTCAGCCCCTCAGAAGTGAAAGGTTTAACCTGATGGACAAGTGGACAAAGAGCACAATTCTTTTTCACCTGTTTGGGGCAGGCCTGTAATGCCATTAAATAGCCACTGTTAAGTGAAACCCCCTTCAGAGCAGCCCAGATTCTCGAGCCTCCACATAAATATGTTTTAATGTTTGTCACAGAAAGCCCTTTGCAGGCTCAGAGCCGGTGCCTGTCGCTGCAGCAGACTTGCCTATTAGGCTCTATTGACTGAGACATCTGTGTCACTGCAAATAAAAGACTCTTATTGATTTTCTTAACTGCTCTTCACTTCCCCTCCACGTTTCCAAGGCTGAAATCTTAATTATCTCAGATGCCTATTCAGTGCCTTCACACAATGACCTCTCCAAGCCTCATTGGCATTTCATGAAGCCAGGAGTTGGAGCTGAGCGTGGTGGGGAAGGGGAAGGCTGAGCTTGGTGCGTGTCCTTCAGCCTCACCTGGAGCTTTGGGGGGAAAAAGGGAGCTGGAGACCCCAGAATCCCTGGAATACAGCTTGGGAATGTGCTTTGGAGCTCGTCAGCAGAGTGCAGACTGAGTTTGAAGTTCCCTCAGTTCAGTCTTCTCACGTTCCTACCAGCGGGTTGTTCGTGTTTCAAAATTTGGAGCTGAATGCTGTTTTTCTCTTGGTAATTTGAAATTCTGTGAGTGCCAGCAGCTGGACCCTTAGATAGTGTTGGTAATAACTCTGATCACACGAATTTCTTTTAAAAAGTAGAATTATTGAAAGGTGAAGAGCTGAATTTGGAATTTTATTTGTTCTCACCAGTAAAAACAAGTGGTTTGTGTACCCTGGAGCAGCTTCACAGGTTTCTTCCCTGTGTTTTAAAAGTTTAGAACAGTAGAAAAGAACCAAACTTTCATATAAAAAAATGTTACTTAAACCCATTAAAAAAAAAAAAGGAAAATAGTTAAGTTTTAATACTTCCTTGTAGTCCCCCTGGTAGGAGTTGCAGCACTTTGTGCTGAGAGCAAATGATTTTGGTTGTGTTCTGCAAAATTGGGTGGAGGTGGGTTCCTAGTGGTAACTTTTAACTGTTCCTCCTTTTGGGGGATTAAGTCACACTTATCATTACTTAAATATGGCCTGGGTTATTATTTTTGATTAGTTTTTGGCAGTTTCTGCTTTCAGGCATCCCTAATGATATTCCTCTAGTAGTTTCCATTTAGGTTTAATAAGGAATTCATATTAATCATTAAAAGAAGGGGACATGATTCTTCAAGATAATCAAATATTGACAGGTTAGAAATAGCTTTCTGCCTGGGTCCATTGATATAGGTGATGTGATATAAATATTTATTTCTTTTCTGTCACTCAGAGTAAATGCCACCCATTGATTCAGCATTGATATAGTGTCAACAGTTCATAAGAAACATTGGACTGGCCCGTGTTTGCCGATTAGTCTCTGCTCTATAAAGTGGGATTTACTAAATCTCCTCAATTGTCTGCTCATGGAGTGTGACTGGTTGCTGAATCCATGACTGCTTCCATTTGGGAAGCAAAGGTACAGCCCCAGGATTGTGGCAGCCCCTCCAGATCAAAGGAGGATTAATTGGGCATTTTGCTTTTAATGATTTACAAGGGGCAGAGCCTGATTCCTTCCCAACCAGGGCTGGTCCCTTTGCTGCTCCAGACCTGAAGCTTTGCTTTGCCATCAATTCCCTTCAGAGCAGCAGCCAATCCAGGCTGGGCTGGCAGCTTTAATATTCCAGTCCTTCCTGGGCAGTTCAGTGTTATTATGTTGGCCTTTTATGACGGAGACCCCAGTTTTCCCAGTAAAATGAATAAATCACCACTTGGGTTGTGGCATCTTTATTTGAGCCAGTAAATCAGCCTGTATCTCTGCGTTGGTGGCCAGCAGACACTCCCTCCATCCCAGTATTCCTGGTTTTCCCTGGGTTTCTGGATGCTCTTTGCACTGGGATATCAGCAGGCACAACCCTCAGAGGATGGAGCTGCTCCTGTGCCCACCTTTTAGGGAATGACTCCCTTTTCCCAGTGAGAAAAAAGCAGGAGGAAAGAGAAAAGGCTTTGTCTGCTCAATTTGTTGTTTAAAACTTGTGTATCCACCAGAAATTCTTCTTTTTCCCCCAAAGAAGCAAAACCAGAAGTTTATTGGTGGCTTTGTGCGTTGCCTGGATTTCTCTCCAGGGTTCTGTTTTGAAGAGCATTTCTGGGAATGCAGGAGAGGTGTTTGTTGTTGCCTCTAAGAACTCAAGTCCTCCAGCTTGGAAGAGCAGAACTCCTCAAATTAACTTTAAATTAACGAGTCTGCACCCTGAGAGAAATCATTTCTAGTGCAAAGGATCCACTGTAGATTCTTTAGATCCCATTAATGTTCCTCATGGAGTGTCTTTTGCCCCCTTTTTTTGCATTTCCTGATGGATGCAATAAGTGGGAGAGCTTTTGGTGACAGGATAAATTTTGGTTTTCCTCAGAAAACTGGATATTTGAATGGCCATTTCATATACCCTTAGATCCCTGGCCAAGGTTTGACTATGAACTGGTAATAAAATAGAGTCAGTTTGTACTTGGAGGTAATTTGAGTTTTCTCACAACTCAGGTTTTATCATCACTGGCAGAAATGGGCAATATTTCCTCTGAGAAACCAGGTTTTTCACTCAGGCAATGAAAGGAAAGGGCACAGACTTTTGAGTTAATTATTTCTGTCCTTAAACCTTATTTTGAATCAATTAAATATTCCAGTTTCTGGTTTTAAGCCATGCTGAGTATTGACTCTTTAGGGCATTCACCTTGTTGCCATCCCCTGTGTTCACACACGACAATGACAGTTTTTAAGCAGCCAGGCCAACTCCTGTGAAATATTTCACTTGGTGTCCCATAAAATGCAAAGAGTTACTAGAAACAAGTTTTTTTTCCTAGGAAAAGATCTTTTAAAAGCAAGATTTGCCCAAATATTTACTACTTCAAATGTTCACACCATGGGGGAATCATTTGGGAATAGAAAATGCTTTCAGACCAGAATTTATTCTGATTAAAATGTTTATTTGTGCATTGCGAGAGTGTTTTTAAGAGATCAGTAGAAGTGAATTAGTGCAGGGGAAGGTGGGACTGTAGTTCTACATTCGAATTGGGCCTTCAGCAATATAATAATGCTTTATAAAAGCCCTGTCAGGAAGGTCCCCAATCCCAGCCTTTGTATCAGGCCTGGCTTTCTGAGGGTCTCAGCACGTGAGAGCAGAAAGATCGAGGCAAATAACTCATTGTGCATTTTAAGGAAATGAATTTTGATTGCAATTCCAGACTTGCTTTTTTTCCCAGAGATTCCTTTAGTTGCAAGGTGAGTAAATGGAGCTGCAGGAAACCATCCCAGTGGCAGAACTGGCACTCAATTAGTATCCCTGCTGCTGATCCCAGCATAAATCACCAACTTTTCCAGCCATACTTAAGCTGCCAGTTTCCTCTTGGATTGTTTCCATTCACCTCCAACTTTGGCTCTGCTGATGTGCTGCTCTGGAGCCCCTTTTCCTATCAGTAGCTGTGACCTGACCCTCTTGAGCTATATTATATCATTCCATTTTGACACCTTTTATCAAACTTTAATGAAATGACCCAGGCAAACAAATTGTCATTAAACTTTCCATCACTTTGTCCCTTGGTATCGTCTTTTATAAATTGGACAGCAAATGTTGTATTGATCTTCTCGTTCTTGCAGCTGAACTTGAAATGACCCAGACTGCTTGTTGTTTATGGCCTAGAGTTGCTTTTCCTTGACATTTCCATCCACAGCATGACATCTCTTTTGTTTTTCTTTCTTTCTTGTGGAGATGAATGAACAAGACATACGGTATCGAGACATCCTCGGTCACGGCAATGGAGGCACAGTCTACAAGTGAGTGGGGATTGCACTGAACATTTAAAGAAAGATGAAATTTAACAGCTCTTTCTCTTTTTACCCTTCGTGTTCATGTTGAGGTGCAGGTGGGCCGTTGCTCCTCTGCAGGGAAGATGGTAAAATTAATTTTAATATAAACTTTTAAGCAATTCTCTTCTCTGTTTACAAGGTACCTGCTCTTGGGTGCTGGGAGGGCTGGTGCATTTTGATTATCTTTTTAATACTTAGCTTTGGATGCCTTCTGGGTAACAAGGTAATGGTTCACAAGTGGCACCTGCAATGGCCTGAATTGCCTCCAGGACTTTCAGTGCCATTATTTTTGCTGGCTCACCACGCCCTTGGTGGGAATGACACCAGTGGGACGTGTGGACACCAGTGGGATGTGGGGACACCAGTGCCCTGCCCTTCTCTCCCAGCTCAGAATTCCTCACACCCCTCTTGCTGTCCCTCCCTCCCTCCCAGCTTCACACTCAGGCTGATGAATATATTAAATGATAAACTCCCCCAAATTTTGGCAGTGAAGCTGAATACCCTGCAGCCAGTATTAATTTGAATATTGTAAAGATTATAATAACACAGATATAGTTTTCTCGACAGGAAAGTCTTTCTCATGCATAGTGCAAAGTTTAAACTACATAATGTAATATCTGGTACTTAATAGTCTGCAGTGGGGTATGAAAAATATTCCACTAGGAATTAAGAAATCCATAGTTTATAAGAAAGCCCTGAGGGAGTAATAAAGGTTTCCTCCAGAGAGCTATTTACCATATACAGTAACCCAGCATCCCATTAGGATTTTGTTTATACCTTCGACTTTTTAACTTTGAGATGAACATTTTTTTTTCCCCCTAAAATGTTTTAAAAGTTATGGTGCATTTAGTTTAGTTTCTAATTGGCTGCCAGCATTGCAGAAGGTTTAATGGAAATGGACTTCCAAAAGCTTAAAGGAACAAATGCACTCTTGGAAAGGGCTCCTAAAATGGGGTGAGGATTGGGGGTGGATTGTGGTTCAGAAGTCTCACACGTTCTCTCAAAGAAAGATATTCCTAGACCAAGAAACTTGAGGAAATGGTATTATTGTCTTACTTCATAATAGATTTGAGGGAGAATGTTGAGCTTTAAGGCTCACTCAGTGACTTGTTGGTGTTTTCTGAGTTAGAGAAGGTTTCTCCCCAGTATCCCATCCATCCCTGCCCTCTGGCAGTGGGAAGCCATTCCCTGTGTCCTGTCCCTCCATGCCTTGTCCCCAGTCCCTCTCCAGCTCTCCTGGAGCCCCTTTAGGCACTGGAAGGGGCTCTCAGGTCTCCCTGGAGCCTTCTCTCCTCCAGGTGAACAGTCCCAGCCTGGCTCCAGAGCAGAGGGGTCCAGCCCTGTGGCAGAACTTCCTACCCTGGAGCAACCCCCGTTGCAGAAGGAGCTGGTTCTCCTCTCCACCCCACGAGCCAACGAGGACCTGCCCACTGCAATACTTACAGGTAGCTGGGTTGCACCAGGCAGAGATAGCAGCCCACATACATTTTATTCCAGTAAATCAATGAACATTTGTCAAGTGAAATTAATTGCAGAGCTTTGGCTGTTTCCCCTCGTGCTGGCGGGGCTGGTGCAGAAGAGCCCGTGTGGGTTATTGATCTGCAGCTGAAGAACGAGCCTGTCCACGCCCCATCCTATTTTTCCTTTCTTTCCAGCTCTTTATCCTAACTCATATCCATTATGGCAATGATATATTCCCAGCATTGAGCAAACAAGGCAGCAAAAATTCTCAGCCTCTCTTGCCGTGTGAATTCACTACTATTGAAATAGTTTATTGAGATTGAAGTATTGATCACTTTTCGTGCCACCCCTGGCTCCAGGGGGGAGGAGGGTTTCTTCTCTTTGCAAGACCTTATGTTTAGTTAGAAAATGGATTTCATTTATTTGGGTTCTTTACAGCTGCAACTGGTTTATTGCTTGCAGAAGAGGTATCTTAGCTTTATTTTTATGACAGTATAATTATACTTTAGAAATACACTTGATTACTGTGTGTAGCAAAATTGTTCCAGTATATTGGCTTGGCCAATATTGCTATACAAACAACTTTTCAGTCAATTGAGTCTGGTAAAAAATCAATACTTTATAGCAATATTTCTAGGCAGAACTTGCTGAATCTAAATGTTTCTCCTGTTCTAAAAAGAAGGGATTTTATAGTTGTTTGACATCCTATTTTCCCCCTACCTTTTGCTACACTATTTTCTTAATTAAGGAACGATAAAAATTCTCAAGTTAGATATGGCAGAGCCAGTTAATTATCCTTTTTGAGTGGTTGCATATTCAAAAATACATGAGAAAATAGAAAACAACCCCAAACTGTGTGTTCAATAGGCAGAAAGCAGGAATTCTGCCACTGGTGCTCAGGGGGCACCGTGTGCCCTGTCCTGGGTCCAGGATGTCAAGACAGGGGGCAAATCTGCTCTGACAAAGACTGGAAGTGTCTCCCTCTTCTCTTTGCCAGTTGTTGTGGGTAGTTTGTACCATTATCTGGGATTTCCACTCTCCATGGAGTGTTGAAGTCCAGTTCTATGAATTCTTTGAAACTCAGCTGCCAGCTATGTTATGGAAGCTGCTGGGGTGGGGAATGCACAGCTGGAGCTGCTTCTCAGCAGAAGAAAACATCTGTATGGCAGGACATTGCTGGGGTTGGCTTATATTGCATGGTGGGAAGAAATGATTCACTGGGCACTCCAAAAGAGATGTAAGGATGTGCTTTGTGCTGCATCTTGGAGCTCCATCCCTGGCTCTGAGGGGCTGCTGGGGTGGCATCTCTCCTTATTCCTTCAGGGAAAGATGTTTAATGGTTTGATTTGCAATGAGATGCATGCACACTGCCAGCCAGTGCCAGGAGTGGGTACTTTAAATTATTTTACACTTAAAATGCTTAATTGTGTGTGTTTTGAACCCAAATACTGCAAAGTTGAGGTATTTATCTCTAGCAAATAATTACTCTGTCAAATCTCTCACGTGGTATGTCAAAACTATCATTGTTTCCTTCCTTTAAAATAGAATCTTTTTCTCTTATTTCATGTTTTGAGATTTTTGCCTGGCCATTGTAGCCAAGGAGAAGTGGGCTGTTCCAGGAACTGTGTGTAAGGGCTGGCACAGCCTTCTGTGTGCCTGGGATTGATTTTAAATGGGACCTGGGGAGGGCTTGGAACTCCTCGAGTTCTACTGGAAGAGCCTCCAGCAGCAGGAGGATGTAACACTCTGTACACAGAAATAAACATAAAGCCCCAATGAGGCCCTAATTAATTTGTGAAGTTACCAGGATTAGGAGAGAGGCAAGAAAAGGGGCAATGGCTTCCCATCTTCCCAAATGCTGCTGAACCAGACGGCTCCACTCGCAGCCGAGTCATTGGCAGGGAAGTGGCTGTTGCTGATGTGGCTCCCTGAGAATTGTAGAGCTGGGAAAAGGGGGAGAAATGTGGGGAACTGCATTCCTTGGAGCAATTTCCTGGAGTGCTCCTGTCGTGTGTTGCAGCATCTGCCTGTTCCTTTATTGCCCACGTCAGGCCACCTCGGGGTGCCCCATTAGCTCTCACAGTGTCTCACACAGGCTGCCAACTGTGCCCTGGCAGGGGGTTTGGGATCCTCTGACATTGGCAGGGACAAGCATTGGCAGCCAGGAAGCTGCAGGAGGTTTAGTTGGGTTGGAGAGGAAGGGGATGGAGTAGCTGGAGTTTGTTGTTTCCTTGAGGAGCTGCTTGGTTTCCAGGAGAAGCAAGGTTTGCTTCTCCTGGCTTGTCCCATGGAGTGCAGGACAGTGGTGCTGTCAGGAAGGAGCTCTGTGGAGCCACTTTGTTCTCTACAAGCAATAACTGGGATGCACCTCCAGTGCTGTGGGAAGCTGGTCTAAATCTTAGTGGAGCCACTCATTTCTGGTTTTCCATATGGATATCACGGAGTCCTGGACTGGTTTGGGTTGGGAGGAGCCTTAAAGCCCATCCCCTCCCACCCCTGCCATGGGCAGGGACACCTTCCACTAGCTCAGGTTGCTCCAAGCCCCATCCAGCCTGGCCTTGGGCACTTGCAGGGATCCAGGGGCAGCCACAGCTTCTCTGGGAATTCCATTCCAGCACCTCCCCACCCTCAGAGGGAACAATTCCCAATATCCCATCCATCCCTGCCCTCTGGCAGTGGGAAGCCATTCCCTGTGTCCTGTCGCTCCATGCCTTGTCCCAGGTCCCTCTCCAGCTCTCCTGGAGCCCCTTTAGACACTGCAAGGGGCTCTCAGGTCTCCCTGGAGCCTTCTCTCCTCCAAAACATACACAACACAAGAGCAGTACTTTGTCCTTCTTTGAAATACTTGGGTTCCAAGATGCTTTTGGCCCTTTGGCAGAGTAGGTTGGTGTGATCCTCTGCCCATGCCACTGGAGGCAGGGAAGTGCCAGGGCAGCAGAGCAGTGCCAGAGGCAGGATCAGAGTCCATCCCTGCAGCTCCCAGCCCAGAGCTGACCCACCACTGGGGCATTTCCAGGGCAGGTTTTCCCTGGAACAGCCTTTTATCCACGATGCTGGTCCCAGCCTGGTGCTTGGCACAGGAGAAAGGGAGCAGGGGCAGGGTCAGTGCTTGGTTGGCATTGAGACACATCCTTGGCCTTTTGAAGTCTGAAAGCTGCACCTCCCTGCATTCCTGTGGTGCAGTGGTGGAGGCATTCTCCTTTATTTCCCTTCCCAGCTGCAGTCATTTGCTCTTTCTCTTGCTCTGTTTTATTTCCAGTCACCCTGAAAAGCACTGGGACAGTGATAACTGATTAAGTTAGAAATCCCCCCTCCAAATTTGACCTCCTCCCACTGTGGTTTAAACCAGACTGACCAGTGGCTGCTGGGCACTCTGACCCCAACCATTGCTCCCCTGCCTCCAAAAATCTGTTATGCACAAAAGTGCCTAAAATGAAGATAAAGCACCTCCTTCAAGTCTGACAAAACCCATTCCTCTGCAGAATGGGAGCTGCAGTGAAAGTAAATAAATGAATGGACAGCAATCACAGCCTAGTTGATGAAACTGTTCAATTAAAGCACAGGCATTTACATGGTGTAATTTCCCTAAATTGCCAATGAGCCCCTTTAGACACAACCAGTGTTCAAATTGATTTCAGCATTGATTTTGGCTGAAGCTGATAAATTTCTGCTTGTTAGTTAAAGTAATTTTGCAGAAGACTTTGTAGTGTGGTATTGAAGTGTTCATTTAGCTGATGGTTAAAAGAGGAGTTATTTACAGAGGGTTCTACTGTTGGGCTGAGATGGGACAATTCCCCGGTCATCTTTTTACTTTTAATTTTTAAGCTTCAGAATACAATCAATACGTTATTGAAGCTGATTAAAATGTATCCAGCCAGCTGCCTATGGCTGTTTAATTAGAAACTGGATGATTCTTAAATTAAAGTTGGTTTGTCTGCATTGTGTGCCCATAGCTTGGAAGATTAAGCGAACAGCAATCCTGGAAATGGGAGTTTGTTCCCAGGGAGCGAGCTGGGGGTGAGCTTAGAGTCATGGAATTGTTCAGGTTGGAAAAGATCTTTAAGATCATCAAGTCAAATTTCCCCAGCACTGCCCAGGCCACCACTCACCCATGTCCCTAAGTGCCACATCCATGTGGCTGTTAAATCCCTCCAGGGCTGGGGACTCCCCCCTGGCAGCCCTGGGCAGCCTTTTCCAAGGCTTGACAGCCCTTTCAGTGAAGGAATTTTTCCTAAAGTCCAATCTAAACCTCTCCTGGTGCAACTTGAGGCTCTTTGCTCCTGTCCTTGCCCCAATATGGGCAGAATCTTGTGTTTCTTGGCTGCACATAACGATCTGTGTAGTAGAGAATCAGTGGGGTTGGCCATGGCTGACCCCATAGACACTTCCCTAAGATGGAATGCTTTTTTAAATAGTGGTTTTGCTCACAGAAGTGGTGTGAGATGATGAGGGGCACAAGAACACGTATTTGTAGAGGAATCCTTTTTTGCCAGTGTTGGGTTTCAGGCTGTCCTTCCTCTGTTCCGTGTCTCTGTGCAGAGCAGGGGCCATAAGAACAGCACTGCTGATGTTTCCTGGCACACTCCTGTTCTCTGCTGCTCTTCACTGAATTACTGAGCAGCTCTGGTGTTCCTTAGTGGTTGTGACTGTGAGAGTGTCCTGAGTGCATGTAGTGAACCAGTGGTGTGATACTGCAGGCAATCCAGCCTTAGATCCCCTTGTGGAGACATAGAATCATGGAATGGTTTGGGTTCAAAGGGACCCTAGAGCTCATCTCATGCCATGGGCAGGGACACCTCCCACCAGCCCAGGTTGCTCCAGGCCCTGTCCAGCCTGGCCTTGGACACTTCCAGGGATCCAGAAGCAGCCACAGCTTCTCTGGGCACCCTCAGAGGGAAGAATTTCTTCCCAATATCCCATCTCTCCCTGCCCTCTGGCAGTGGGAAGCCATTCCCCTTTGTCCTGACCCTCCATCCCTTGTCCCAAGTTCCTCTCCAGCTTTTGGAGCCCCTTTAGGCACTGGAAGGGGCTCTCAGGTCTCCCTGGAGCCTTTTCCAGGCTGAGCAACCCCTCCTTTTAGCATCTGCATTGCTGTCCCAAGGAAGGTGATGTACTTGTTGGCTCACCCTGTTGCTTCAGATTTCTCCCTGAAGTTGTGGATTTCCTCTGGCTCTGCTGTGCTGGGTAACTCCTGCTGCGCTGGATAACTCCTGGCTGTGTCACTCCAAGCTTGGGGCTGCTCTGCTGCCCTTTGTCCTTGCAGCCAGTTTAAAGAACCCCATTCCTGTGCCTGCAGCTGCCCTGGGGTGCTCCTGGGGTACTGGGTGTCCTGGTATGGGAGCCACCACCTTTATTCCTGCCTTTATTCCTTTAAGGAATAGGGACTCAATTCCAGTGGGATGGGTACAAGGAGAAAGGCTTGTAATCCAGGTTTGAAAGGTTAGCCCTGAATGTTTGGCTGCAGGAGACAAGGCAGGCTCCTTTGAGTGGGAACAGATGGAAATAGTGGCAGGTTAGAGCATAAAGAGGTGAGGGATCAGTGCTGTGCCTGCATTCCAGCTCCTCCTCGTTCCCACTGAGCTGGCTTAAGTGAGACACGTTGCTGTGCAACATTTTCCTTCTGCAGCCTCTGCTGCCAGTTTTGCTCTTTTTCAAAAGTTTAAAATTTAGATATACAAGTACTTGCTGTTTGTTCTCTACTTCAACAACAAATCATTTTGCAATCAGTACTCAAGCATCTGCAGCGGGCTTTCGGATGGAGGGGAGCTTGGCCTCGCTTGTGCTCTGAACCAGCACAGCCCCCATAAAAGCTCCTTTTTACAACTGCTGTGCACTTTGGATTTGCTGCTTTAACAGCCAGAGAGTCAGGCTAATGTGTTTGCTATTGCAGGAGGCAACAACTGTCAGAGCGTTTATATCCTGCAAACAATTTGAATCTGTTCCTTTCGATGGCCATGGGAGTATGTGACGCTCCTGTCATTAGAGCCTGACCAGGAGCACGACAGACAGTGGCAATGGCAGGGAAAAAAGAGGGGGGAAAGGGCAGAATGAGCAGTAAAGCAAATGTGGGGTGATTTGGTGTGTGGAGGTGGCAGCTGGTGGCTGGCACGCCGTGCTGCAGGGAGGGCACTCCGGGCTGGGCTCCCTTGCACGGCACCAGCACCGTGGTTTGCTCTCAGTTGTTTCTCAGAGGGCAGGGAGATGCTCAGTTTGACTCAGTGTGTGCCCTCCGTGTGTGCCCCCATCTGAAGGGGCACAGCCTTCCCTGTTCTCTTTTGGCCCAGCCAAGAAGCTCAAAGCCTCTGTTTTCCTGGTAGGAAATGCCCTGCCTCAGTCCCAGAGAGTGTTCTGGGTGTCGTTCCATGGCCAGGTGAGGAGAGAACTTACTCTGCAGTTACTCAGGGCAGTGCTGGGAGTGAACTGGTGCAAATACAGGGAAGTGGGACAGCATTTGCCATCCTTTTGGAGTGAAATGATGTCTTGCTGCTTTTAACAAATGCATGTAATGAACACGCACCAAGGTGTGGAGCAGAAGGAAATGTATTAGGGAAAGGAACCAGAATATTTGCTGCTATCTTTGCTTTGTGGCCTGAGTTTGCCACCTCGGCAAGTTCAGGTGGACTTGAGGAGAAACCTCTTAACAAGTCAGCTGCTGTGGCTGAGCCCATCCACTGCTGCAATCCCTCTTCAGGGGGGAGGTTGGAGGAGATGGTGAGAAACCACCATTTCAGCTGCTAAAGCAGCACCAAGAGCTTCTGTGAGCCAGTAGAGCCACAGCAGATTGGGGTTTGTGGCATGCACAGAATTCTGGAATGGTTTGGGTGGAAAGGGACTTTAAAATCCATCTCATTCTGTGGGCAGGGACACCTCCCGCCAGCCCAGGTTGCTCCAAGCCCCATCCAGCCTGGCCTTGGACACTTCCAGGGATCCAGGGGCAGCCACAGCTTCTCTGGGCACCCTGTGCCAGGGTCTGCCCACCCTCCCAGCCAAGAATTCCTTCCCAACCTCCCACCTATCCCTGTCCCCTGGCAGTGGGAAGCCATTCCCTGTGTCCTGTCCTTCCATGCCTTGTCCCCACTCCCTTTCCCCGGGCTCCTTGCAGCCCCTGTGCCTCAGTGCTGTCAGTCCATCATTTTGTCATATCTGCTGATGTTGGTTATATTTCTGCACAGGGAAGGGACTGACTCATTGGCAAAGCAGACAGGTCATGGCTCTCCCTTGAATCATTTAGTCCTGCCAAGGAATATCTTATTGATTAGAAATTGTTTCCGTGGCTGTTGGGGGGAAAAAATAGCAGGATATATCCTGGTGGCCACAGTGAGCAGATGGGAAGCAGGATCCTGCTCCACGCTCCTCCAGGGCTTTTCTGCATCAGCATCAGCAGCAGGAGAGAATGATTTGAATGAATTTTGGCTTCTGAGTAGAGACTACATTTATTTTGTGTCTTGATGTAGTAGTAAACTGGGTTTGTAGCAAAAAGCTATTGGGTGTGATGGGAAAAGCTGTCGGAGAAACTCAGGGATCTTTGCTTGCTCTGTGCTTGTCATGTGGCTGTTGTTAAGTCACTCCTATCTGGGAGATGCTTTATAGTTAAAAATAAGAAAACAAGCTGAAAATTGCTGTTTCCCTGGAGTGTGTTGAACCTGAGGTTAGTTCTTTGCTTGCCCTGGCAGGAATTATCCCCCAGTCACAGCATCCTGCAGCTCCCCCCTGGACTTCAGGTAAAATTCCTCCCAGGGAGGATACAGGAATTTTGGAAGAGGGGGGAATTTATTGTTTGCCATCCCAGCTGTTTATGCAGGATCTTGTGCATGTTCTCTTGGCTTGGGTTTGAATTCTGAGCTGGCTGAGTGGAAACTCAGCATATTCAGTGCCTGAAGTTCTCAGCATTCAGTGTTAGGATGGGCCCTGGTTTATTCCATGAAGAGGTCAGAACCAAAGCATTGACATTTCTCCTTGGCTTTCTTTACCTCTGGAAGAACAACATGCATTTCAATTCCCTTTGTGGTCCTTCTGTTTTTAGAACACAAACCAGCTGCTTCTGATGCCTTCAGTTCTCAATTTACTTACCTGTGGGGTGGGGGCAGCGATGCTGAGGGGTTTGGGTGTCCCCAAAGCCCTCTTTTTGTTTTCCATGATACTGATTTTGAGTTTCTGGGACACCAGGGATGCACACAGCGTGCTCTGCAGTCCATCACAAGTTTTTCTGGCTTAGCTGCAGGGCTTGGTTCAGGCAGTGCTTGCTCACATACCATCTTCCTTATTTATTTCCCCAAATAACCCAGTTTTTGGCCACACCACCCTGCAGCCCTCCTTGAGGGACACTCTGCACCTCCAGGATGGTGGGACAAAGTTCTGCTGGAGGACTTGTATTTTGCTGAGTAACTTTGGAAGTTGCTGCTTTCTTTGCTCCATCCTCCCTGAGAGTTTTTTACTTCTTTTATGAAACCTCTAAAAATGTTGGGAGAGTTACTGGTGTGAGTTATTAAAACTTGGTGTTAATCAAACAGCAGTTCCTGTTCATTTGGAAGCTGTCACTGCAGGTCAGTGTAAGATATATGTTTATATATCTGATCTATGTGATACTGTTTTATATATCTTATAGATATAACTTTGTACACTATCCACTCTCTTTACAGATGCCCTTTTTGCAGTCAGATTGTGGTGAATTTGCAAAGAATTCATTGTCTTGTAAGATTGGGATCCCAAAAGGGATTCCTGAGCTTTGCTCTTTTTCCAATAGCTTTAATCATCATCCTCAGCCTAAAAAATGCTGTGCCTACAATAGCTAAGGACTGCCTCTTTTTAAATAACATAAAACTTAAAAAACAGTTCAGTGCAGGGATTGGAGCTACAGTTTCTTCACGTGCAGAAATTGGGCACCAAATGAATTCCCTTGATTGCTGTTGTCTTTCTTTTTCTCCTATTTTAATAAATACTGTGTCATCATTTGAAGATATATATTTGAAATTATTTTTATTAGTGGAGAAAGTTGTGATTATTAATCTCATAACATTCCTATGAATTTGCATTTAAAATAATAAAACGTGGAGTTCATGGGAGATAAAATCCCCCCACTGACCTGAGTGGGATCAGGATCAGACCCTGCATAAAGATATATTCCTTTATTTGTCCCAGTGTCAGTTTGGAGCTCCCTCTCTGGAGAGCAAAATGAACACTCCATGCCATGGTATTTGTTTTATAAATCCCTGCAAAATTGAAATGAAAACTTGTCTGTATTTTTAATATTTGGCACTGGCATCAAGTGTTTAAAGTTGCTTTTGAAAGTTCTGATCTCTGATGTCTCTTTGATTTCTCCTTAACCATAAATGATTTATAGCCCCCTATTCTCAATCATGCTGCAGCTTTTTGCTACATTACGTGAGATTTTTAAGCAAAACCAAACCCAAACCACAACAAACAAAGAGTAGAATAACAAACTTGTTTCCCCAGAGCTGCTTTTTTCAAGGGATAAAATTTTGCAGACAACAAAAGGATGTTTTGCTTGAGTATTTCTCATTTCCATGCATTTCATTTCTGCTCTTTATGTCTGTTTTTAAGAGTTCTGCAGCTATTTAGCAACTGTTTTCCCTCCTCTTTCACATCCACTTGTCTTCCCTGAAACTCATCCCTGGTGAGAGTTGTTGTTGGGGCTGGGTTTTTTAGGCATTTTCCTGCCATCCTGGAAGATTTTGAAGTGTGTTCACTGAGATGTGCCAAGTTTCTGAGGAACCTTTGGAATTTTGCTCCTTTCCCTCTCCTTATTCTGCTATTATGGGTTTGTTCCCTTATTTTTGGAGGTGGCACCGAAATCTGGGAGAGCTGAGCCTTGAGATGAGACTTGGAGTGTGACTGTTGGTTTAATCTCCTCCTGGACATCCCTACATTTTCTGATGGGTGTTGTGTTATTGCATGGGATTTGTTTTAGTGCATCCTTCAGAAGGTGCATGAAGGTACCTCCTCAGGCTTTGGTGGTGCTGCCTGCAACCAAAAGGCTCAATTCCAACTTGCCCATAATATCTCAGGATCCCCTTTTCCCTGCCCTCTCCGTGGGACAGGTAATTACTGCAGCAAGTCCAGCCTAATTTGAAGGCTTAGTTGTTAATTAAGACACTGCCGAGGTGTAGGGTTGTCTTTTGGTGTAACCAAAGCTCCCATTCCAGCTTCATTAATCACTTTGCAGTTATTGTGCTGGGCAAGGTCAGGACAGTGGAGATGGCTGGAGTAAACAAATTCCTGCCCTCGTGGGTGCCCTGGCATGGCAGAGCCATCCATGGGGCCCATCTTCCTTTGTGATCCAATTCCCAGCCGTAATTAAATGTTAAATTGGTGCTGTCAGTGCTCTGTAAACCAAACCAGGTCTGTGCCCTCTGCTGGAAACCCAACCCAAACTTCCACGGATGAATTAGCGTGCATCATAATTAAATAATCAAGCCTTCCCTTTTCATTCCCTTGGAAACAGGAGAGCCCTCCCATGGAAAAAGGCTCAGCTTTCCTGCTGGGCTAATGAAGGTGCCCAAGTGGCAGGGGTGGCTCCTGCTCAGCCAGCAGATGTTGGGCATCTCCTCCCAGCCTGCCCTTCCTGGGCCAGCCCTGCTCCTCTGCCTTCTGCTCCCTCCTTGGCCCAGCACAGTCCAGCCATTCAGGGATTATTCAGCTCCAAGGAGGAGCTTCCTGCCTGTCCTCATAGTAAATCACAGAGGGGTTTTTGCCTCAGCCTCCAGTTCCCCAAAGCTGATGCCACCAAAAGGTTCCAGCAGGAGTTATTGAATTAAAGCAGAGTTTGGAGCAACTTCTCACCCTTTAAGAGGAATTAGAGAAGTGCTCAGGGTTAGAAATAAGATTAAACAACAGCCTCACCCTGTCCCTGTGTGATTGTTGCATGAAAAACCCCAGCCATTAAAGCTCTGCTTCCCCAGCAATAATTGCTAGAGGTGTAGAGTGGTGAAATATTATAATTCTTTAAAGTTAGTGCCACATAGCTGACATTGTTGAGTGTGGGGCCATAAATCAGTGTGAGACAGTAAAAGCAGTGAAGAGGAAAACCTTTAATGGTTTTGTTTTTATGCAAAATTACATTAGATTTTGAATAGGAGTGTTGTTGGTTTTTTTCACCTGCCTTTAT
The DNA here is from genome assembly GCA_035583185.1 of Anabacerthia variegaticeps. Classification (NCBI taxonomy): domain Eukaryota; kingdom Metazoa; phylum Chordata; class Aves; order Passeriformes; family Furnariidae; genus Anabacerthia; species Anabacerthia variegaticeps. The sequence continues at coordinate 1,645,357 of JAWWEW010000017.1, read as the reverse complement.
TTTATGAGTTCATAGGTAGGAATAGGCAAGGCATTGTTAAATAGCCAATTATAGATGTTTGGCTGCAGAAATTAAGACAAACTGCTGTTGGAATGCTCTGGAAAATTATTGGGGGTACAGATGAACATTAAATAATCCCTTTTAACTTTACATGGCCACAGCAATCTGAAACAGAAGGGCAGAAATGTAATTTTGCTGATATTTTCTGGGGATCTTTAGGTTGTCATAAAGAATTGTGTTTCATTTTTATTGAATTTATTTAATTATTGGAAATTAATTCCATTTTTCCCTCACACAGGGCATACCATATCCGTAGTGGAAAAATCCTGGCAGTAAAGGTACGAAATTCCCATTATTTTCTCTCTTTCCAGTCTTTGCTGACCTTGGTTTCCTTGCCCTCCTTCTGATGGTTGGATGTCAGTTTGGTTTATTGCATTAAAAGCCACCTTGTTTAGGGAGGAAAACCTCAGTTTTAGTAGTTCTAACTGAGCATAGCTTTCCAAAATCCAGAATTTTCCCACAAGGAATTGTCTGTGCCACGTTTTCTTCATGGAGTTTGTGGTTCTTGCTTGGATTCTTTGCAGTGAAGCTGTAAATTGTAGCTTTGTGTGGTCAGATAAATGTCAATTTTCCCTGAAATTCAGCTCAAAGTGGCGTAAAATAACAGCAAGAGTAGCCCAGCTTTTGTGTGCAATTTGTTAAATTAAATTACATTTATGAATGGAACTATTAGTACAAAAATATAAAAATGTCTACTTTTTAAAGCAGTAGAGACTTGGAAAAGCAACTGTTGCATTCCTGCAATTCCAATTAATGGTTTGCCATTAAAAAAAAAGGGTTATTTCAAATATTTAATGTATGGAGTAATTACTTCTAAATCTGTTAAATGGGCTTTCCTGTCCCATTTCTCTTTTATTGCATCTTTGTCTAATCCTTAAATTCTGGTATTCTGAAGGAATGGGAGGGTGGGAGAGGAGGGCATGAAAAGGAAGGATGGGAGCTGGTTACAATCAAATTTAAAAGGTATAAAATGATATAAAATCATTATCTTGAAATGAAATTTAAGGATTTAAAGTTCTACTAAGATTTAAATGAAGAATTTCCATTTACTGGCCAGAACTGACATGGTTGGTAATCCCAGATTTGGGCTGTGAATTCCAGCCATGGATAATTTATTAAAATATTTTGGCTTTTCCTGGGGATCACAGAAATCCCTTCATCCCCCTAGAAAAAATCTGATTTTCCTGTGAATTGCAGGAAAGCAAATCCTCCCTGCTGGGCTTGAAATGGTTTTCTACCCTTGGAAAACATGGAAATAACATCCAAATAACTTCTAATTACGTGGAATGACAATATCACTGGAAAAGTCATTTTGAAAAGTGGGATCCAACATTCCCAAACCCGTAAGGAGCAGCAGGGCTGGAGTTCCTGGAGTTGTAAGAGGACTGAAAACGTGATGGAAATCCTTTTTTGGGATTGAAACTTGGAGTGTGGATCCAAAAAGGCTCCTCCTGGCTGGCTGGGCTGGGTGAGGAACCTGCTGGTCCTTGGCACCTCCTCCAGTGGCTCCTCAAAGGAGCTTTGCCAAGGTGGGCTGGCCTGGGAACCTGCCTGGAGAGCAGGAGGAAGCTCAGGAATCCCCCAGGCAGGAGGGGCAGAGTTCACCCTGGGCAGGGTTAATTGGGATCACCTCTTTCCCACCAATTCCACCTCCTTTTCCCTTGGACTCCATGGCTCTGGAGCAGCCTGAGGTGGCTTCTCCTGGAGGTTCTGCTCCTGCAGGGCCTGTCACTCTCACTTAGGGCTTATTTGCTGTGAATTCAAGGACATATTAAATCAACATGTGTGTTATTGTGGTTTAAAATAAGCCCAAGAGCTGGAGGGAAACCTCTGGTGGTGATTGTGTCAAGCTGCTACTGAGAAAATTACTTAAATAATATATATATATTTAATTTTATATATAATTTATATATCCTGATAATTGCCTATCATTAGATAAAATTATTACTTAAATTACTTCTGTCTTGGTACAACCAGCAATAAAAAAAGGTAATAATTCTAACATCTTGGCATGATCATCCCCTTGATCCAGAGTTTTGGCAGAGGATTACCAAGATGGGTATCACTGGATAGGTCTGTGACAGCAGAGTTCTGCCTTGGTGGGGCTTTTTTTAATGTCAGTACAAAGGTTTGATAGGAGAAGACAATATCCCAAAAAGCTGTTGATTGAAACTCTTTCAGCTGGTTGGGTCAGCTTACAAATCTATCAAACAGGAAAATAAACATAATATACAACATGATACCTGTGTTATGGAGCAAAGGACGTGCTTTATGGAGAGGACTCAGTGGCTTTTCCAAAGGTAACTGTCTCCTAATGGAAGGGCCAAGTGCAGGTGCCCAGTGGAAGTGTCCCAGGGCTCTTTGCCACCCCTTCTCCTTGGCGCTGCCCTGCTCTTGGGCTGGCATTTCACTGGCCCATTGGATTCCTCCTTTGCACCCTGGCTCCAGCACTGCCCGCCTGCCTGCCAGCTGGGCATCCTGTAAGAGACACTGGTGTCACCACGGATTAAAGAAGTGACTGAAAGCAGAAGAGCAGCGTGGTGTGACCTGTGGCTGCCTCCAGTGGCACGGGTGCCACCCCAGCCACGAGCTGAAGTCACCCGTGACAGCTCGTGATGAATTGCTGTATTTGCTACTGTACCTTTTAATGGGCTCCCGCTAATTTCAATTGAGCACCGAGTAAATGATCATTCACTCACTTGACTGCTTGTGTTTAGCTTGACAGGCCAGCCCTGCTTGTCCTGCAGGGGGAATGGGCTCAGGTAGTGCTGCTTCACATTAACCCTTTTCCCTGGCACTGGGGGGAAGTGCCAAGAATGTGGGATTTTAGGCAAAAACTTGAGAGGGAAGATATGCTTGGAGCCCCTTGCTGAATCCCACAGGGCCTCCATGTCATTTACATTTAAAAAAAAATAAACCCTTCTGGTCCAATGTCCTTCTCCAGCTCAACCACTTCAACCAGTTTGGATGCTGGTGAGCCCGAGTTGCCCTTGGTCCCCTCTCTGGACCCATCCCGTCCATCCCCACCCCAGGGCACCCTCGGGTGCTTCTGGTGCAATACCACTGATTTGTGCTGCAAAGTTCTTCCCAAAGGGGCTGTATGGGCAAATCTCTTCTTTAATGTTCCATCTCATTCTCTCACCTGTGCAGCACTTGTGGAAGTTGCCCAGGGAGGTTGTGGATTCCCCAGCCCTGGAAGTGTCCAAGGCCAGGTTGGAGCACCCTGGGCTAGTGGAAGGTGTCCCTGCCCATGGCAGGGGGTGGGACTGGATGGGCTTTGAGGTTCATTCCAACCCAAACCATCCTGGGATTCTGTGATTCCCTGAAGTGGCAGTCACATCCTTCTTCACAGCTTCCTCTTGGTAGCTCTGGCTTTAAGGAGGTTTTTGGGTTGTTCTTTTGGTTGGGCACTGCCCCAGCCCATGCTGGGCACTGTCAGGTCAGGTACCCTCAGAGATTGTTTCACCCATACCAAACAGGCTTGGCAGTTTGGTTCAGGAGGAGATGACAAATGCACATTAAGGTGCTGTAGAGATATTTTTTTCTCTTTCCCTGTTGTAAATAACACCAGGTCCCTCCAGCCTTGACATCAGGTGGTGTCACACAAGCCCCATGTGTTCAGGTGGAAGAAAACACAGGGAAAGGGAGACTCTGCTCTCTCCTGATTTATTTTGGGGTGGTACATCCTTGCCATTGCTCTGCCTGTGGTACCCTGGACACCTGGAAATCGGGAAGCTCTGCTTTCCCAGGGTGTCCTCACTATTAGAATGCAGGGCTTGTTTGTAATTAGAGTTAATGCAAATGAGCCCCAGACCTTTCCTGGTGCCAGGGCCTCTTGATGGGATGTCAGGGATGTGTTTGATGCTGCTCATGCCAACCACTCACTGCTGGGGTCAGTGAAGCCTTTGCCACGAGCAGGGCAGGGGAATTTCTCACTGGGATTAGAATTTAGTGAGAGAAAACTTTAATTTTATCCTGCTGACAAGATGGAATTCTGGTAATATTCAATGACCAAAACTAATGGGATCCCAGCAAATTATTTTTAAGTTTTCCACACTGGAAAAAAAATGTGAGTATGTTGGCAAATGATTATTGATCTGGACAAGTGTGTTAAAGGTTTCTTGGCAGCCCTGTATTCCACTTACAATTTAGCTCACTGACAGCTTTTATAAACAGCCCCAAAGCAAACTCTGCATAGAGGCAGGTTATTGGTTTTTCTTTTAGACACATTTTGGTGCTGCAAACTGCCTGTGTTTGAAAATGGGCTCTCGGAGCTGTGTGCTGTCAGCAGGATATTCAGCCTGGAATATCTGTTCTGCTAATTCTGCACATTCACTGAATTCTGCTTCCCTTTGGCTTGAAGTGTTAAACTGGGAGACACTGGGTGGGAGCAGCCTGGGCTAGTGGAAGGTGTCCCTGGGGGTGGAATGAGATGATCTGGAAGGTCCCTTCCCATCCAAACCATTCCAGGATTATCAGTCTGTCCTTTCATTGCCTTTTCTTGTTGCTCTACTAAAACATTCTTTCCACCCATTGTTGCTTTTCCTTTTATCCCATCAGGGTAATTAATAAGTGGATCCTCAGCTGCTTGTTTTGATTCATTCTTGTACTTTTTATGTCAACTCTAACCACATCTCTCTGCTTTTGTGTTCCAGGTCATCCCCTTAGATATAACACTGGAGCTCCAGAAGCAGATAATGTCAGAGCTAGAAATTCTTTATAAGGTACATAGCTTTTATGATTTTCATTATTCTTGCTTGAATTTCCTTATAGCACATTTGAAACCAGACTTCTGCCTTTTTTCTCTCTTTCCCCAGTGTGACTCATCGTATATCATAGGATTTTATGGTGCTTTTTTTGTAGAGAACAGGATTTCATTGTGCACTGAGTTCATGGATGGTGAGTAGCATGTTTAGTTTGCTTTTGATTGCTAAGAATTTAAATGGGAAAATTATATAAAGATGTGCCTTTGTAGACTGGAGTGGTATGACTTGAAAATGTGAAGTGTTAATAACTTTGCAGGTAGTTAAAACACTAGAACAGGTTGATACTGGGATTGTGCTGAATTCCCCAGGAAATGCTGCATTTTCCTCGTGTGTAACTTCACTTACTTTTATTGAAAATGTAAATAGAAGAGAAATAAATGCTGCCTTAATTTGTGGGTTGATATTGGAGCCTTCCTTGCAATCTGTCCTCGCTGCCAAAACAGCTGTTCCTCACTCCAGTGTTTTGATAGCCAAAACAGCTTTGCTTTTAAAGAAATCTATTAACCCAATGTCCTGTGTGTTTGCAGTGGAAATAGTCTCTTAATTGCAAGACAAGGAGTTATTTTCCAACACAGCTGTTTGCCGGCTCTGTGCTGAGTTTCCTTTGGAGCCTTCTCCTGTTCCTCCCCACGTGAATCCTTGGCTTCCCATCCCCACAGTCCAGCCTTAGAGAGGTGGAGCAGCACTTTGCTTGGCTTTCTTGGGCAAGAGGCAGGGCAGAGCCCCTGATTGCAGCAATTAATAATCCTTGCTGGCCCGTGTGGCTGAGTTGTGAGAGCAGCTCGTGGCAGATGCTGGCCCTGCGTGTCTCGTGCTCCAGGAGCCTCTTCCCAGCTTTCAGCTCTTCCCATCACGTCCTCGTTCCGAGCAATGCTCTCTTCCTCTCTCCAGGATTTTCTTAGGAGCCAGCATTTTATGCCCTGCCCAGCTTTTTCACAGAGGTTCACTCCAGCTGGGTATAAAGGAGGGAAGAACTCCCAAATCCTTTCCTGTCACAGAGCTTTCCCTCCCCAGGAAAAATTCCCCAAGCCAAGTGTGTGCCATGAACCATCATTGAGCATCTTCTTTCTTCCTGAGGGGGCCTGTGGATAAAGCCCTGTAGGGGTTTTCTGGTGCATTTTGTTTTCTCCCTGTTAAAATGGTCTGGTTGTCCTGTTATTGCTCCTTTTTACACTCACTGCCTCCTTAGCTGCAGCAGTTTCCAAGCAGGAGTGTTGCCTCAGATTCTCTGTATCTGATGGAAAAGTCTTTTATTCAATTTTTGTTGAAAAAGCCAAGCCCAGAAGTTAATTCCTTGCTGTTGTGCTGCTGGGTGACTGTTTGCCCTTTCTCTGATCTTCCCTGCAGTTCCACTCAGGCTTACAAGCCCGTGTAAAGCAGTAGTTACACACAGTAAGGGAGCATCTGCTCCTGCCAAAACGAGCATCTGCCTGGAGTGTGTCCTTTCTTTCACTTCCCAGAATATCCTGAGTGGGAAGGCACCCACAAGGACCCTCTAATTCAGATCCATCTTTAAATATTGTGGCCAGGATTGCTTGCAGTGCTCAAGTCTTGCTTGAGAACGTTTCAGCGTGCAGGGTCTGCACCCCTTGGGATGCTGCACAAATTCCTTGGAATTACACTGGGCATGACCTGCTCTGCCTCATGTTGTGTCTCCTTCTGGCAGGAAGCCCCAGCAACCAGTTAAAGGAAAAACAAAATGCAAATAAAGGCACAGAAAGGGACCTTGGCTTTTTTAATTCTCAATTTTAAATTTACTTTCTTGCCCAAGACTTTGTATTTTGCCCCAGGGATGTTTTGGGCACAGGTTTGGTCATGAGTGTGCTTTGCAGAAGAGAAGGGAGATAATGTTTCCCAATCCCTTGGGAATGTCTGGAAGGCTCTTGGAGGGAATGAGCTTCTTGCTGTCTCCATGAACATGGGATACTGGCAGGGCAAGGTTATCCCACATATCAGGTTGTGTCCCATACTGGAATTTACTGGAGTTTAACCTGCTTGCCTTGCAGGTTCTTTCATTGTCAGCCATCAACCCAACCCTCCCTGGTGTGGTATCAGGAGAAAACAGCTTTAATTAGGGATATAAATATCATGTTGGATGTCATGGAATGTAGCACCAGATTTGGGGATACTCTGGAATTTGAAGTCCACCATTTTTGTGGGGGATGATTTTGTTATTCCCAAGAAGATTCTGCCAGCCTGGTGGTTTGGAGTTCTCCAGTTCTGATAATCTGACCTGTGACTGGGAGGTTTTCTAACCTTTTAAAATTTGTGTTTTGAGGGTGAAAACAGCCACAAAAAATCAGGGGGGTGGAAAGAGCCCCGAGTGCTGTTTCATGTGTTTATTCAGAGTTTGGGAGATTTTTAAGGTCACTTATTTCTGACACAGTTATTGTTCTATCATTGATGGTGTTTTTATTAATAACCAAGGCCTAGAAAACCCTTGGGGCTTCAAATCTAGGGCAGTGTTTCATTCTGCAGTACCTGAGCACGTGTTGTTTGTCCCTGCAGGGGGTTCTTTGGATGTTTATAGAAAAATTCCAGAGCATGTTCTGGGAAGAATAGCCGTGGCTGTAAGTACTTGGATTTCTTCTTCTGTCTCAGTTTTTGGTTGTGCATTTAACATATCCCTGATTGGAGTGTGCTCATGTGCATGGTTTCAAGGTGTTGGCACTGAGATCCTTAGAGCACCTCATAGCCCATCAGCTAAAAATTCACCAGCCGTGGTTGAAAACTCAAATTACAGAACAACAAAAAAAATGAAACCGTTAAAAAAATCCATCATTTTCCAGAGCTGAGCACAGGGTGAATGACCAGTGTCTCAGTGGATCTCACAGGGGACGGAGATGCTGCCAAACAATTGCTAAATATAAGGAATACTTTGATAACTTAAGCAGTTTAAAGCATAACAAAGTTATTCTATCATGTGCCATTTAATTAAGTGCTGGGTTTTCACATTCATTATACATCAAGCTGACAATTTAAATCCTTTAATCCAACACAGGCAGCTATTTAGTCTCTGTTCATTGTAATTCACAGCTCTACTTTCCTCTTAATTTGTGTGGCCTGCCCAGGGTGATGAACATCCTCCTCTGATGCTGCTTCCTCTAAGTAGCTTCAAATCTGCTCATTATATACCTGGCAGTTTCTTATGGAATTGGAATGCTTTTCACCTCCAGTTCACAGGGAAAACGTTTCATCTCCTCTTCCCTATGGAGCTGGGAGGGAGAAGTTGCTCTCAGTGTCCTCATCTCCCTCGTGCCAAGGAGCACGTGGCATTTGAAAGTTGAATAATACTGGGATGGGCCTTCCAGAATTCCTCATTTTCCTTCTCTCTCTTCGTGTTGTGTATTTAATCCATCCACACCGACTCGCTTTATGATTTCCTGGCCTTTTCTTGTCTCTCCTCTCGCCAGCCTTGGCATTCCACAGGTGTTCTCTTCCAATTTGGCCCTTCTCCCTCCCGGTGCTGCTTCAGCCCCATCTTTCATGTCTCCACATCTGTATTTTCTGCTCACCCGCGGGGTCAGCTCGTTACAAGTGTGGTAGTTAGTGAGCATGACTCCCTGACATGGACACTGAGCTGATATTTAACTTGGGCTAGTTATTTTCTCTGCAGCCCTGCCGTGCCTGTGGAGGGGCAGGGGGTCAGGGAAGGGGGGAACAAAGGAGCAGGTGCATCAGAGCAGGAGCTCAGCCCTGCTCCTGCTCCCCACAACAGAAGGTGTGCGCTGAGGCTGAACCAGCCCTGGCAGCTCCTCTGCCCCCCTCGGCTGGCACCGTGGGATTGTTGGAAGGAGGCAGCAGAAGCCTTTGTTTTCTCTAGGATTTCTCAGTGGCAGCAGGAATGGCTCCTTTAAGCCCTCCCAAACCTGCCTGGTGCTGTGTGATGTTCGAGCAGAGCCCGTTGGGTGGGTTGGGGCACCTTTTTGCCAAGTGCTGCCCACAGACACCGTAATCCCTCTTGAGGGGCTTGGGAAGATTAGCCAGAGCCTGGGGGATTTCTGGTCACTGCCGAGGAGAGCAGTGTCAGACAAAAGCTGCTGCATTTTGGAGGCAAAACCTGGAGCTTTCAGAGGCTCTTTATGTTCCAGTCTGTTTGCTCTGTGCCTTCCTTGCTCCGTGTCCAGTCGTTTGTCTTTTCCCCTCCCGAGACCCGCACGGTGCATTAATCTCCTGAAGCTGCTTGATGCCAGGGGTGACCTGCACATCTGGCCATTAGGAGACCTGCTTGGGGTGTTTGTAGAGGGTTGAAAGTGCAACCATTTCCAGAGGACAACGGTGCAGCTCCATATGGACATGTAGCAGCATCCCAGAGCTCCTCTGGCTCCAGCCATGGATTGCAGTGGTTGGGCTGGGTGGTCTTAGAGGGATTTTCCAACCTAAATGGTTCTAAATGGGCATGATGGGACTGGCTCTCTTGTACACTCCCCTCTCAGCCAGGCTTTCTTATGGATGTGGAGCTGCTGGAGAGAGTCCAGAGGAGGCCACAGAGATGCTCTAAGGGCTGGAGCCAGTCTGGGAGAGCTGGAGGTGTTCACTTGGAGAAGAGGAGGCTCCAGGAAGACCTGAGAGCCCCTTGCAGTGCCCAAAGGGGCTCCAGGAGAGCTGGAGAGGGACTTGGACCGTCGAACCGTGCCCTCTGGCAGTGGGAAGCCATTCCCCTTATCCTGTCCCTCCAGGCCCCTGTCAATTAGTCTCTCTCCATCTTTCCTGCAGCTCCTTCAGGTCCTGGAAGGCCACAATTAGGTCACCAGGCTGAACAATCCCAGTTCTCTCAGCCTTTTCTTTAGAAGAGCTGGAGGAATCTCTGACTTCATCATCCCATCCATCCTGGTTCCTGTGTGAGACGGTGCCCATGGAAAGGCACATCCCTCTTCTTCCTGGCATTCCCTGTCCGTGTGAAGACCAGGAGTGGTTCCTGAAGGGAGCTGTCCCTGGGAACCCCAGAGTGGGGTTGTGGTGGCTCCTGCCCTCGTGCCACGTCCCGGCTGGGGCTGTCACATGCCTTGTGCCTTGGCTGCCACTTCACACGTGCCCTGCCGGTGTAGTGCTGACATTGTGCTCTGTGCTGATGGTGATTGAAGTTCTCCCTGAAAGGATGTGCACTTGAACTGTCAGCAGAGTGAGTGATTGACAGCAGCTGCAGGTACTTTTTGTGTCAAGGCTTTGTCAAGTCATTGTTGTAAAACCTGCTTTGCTGAATACCAATAATTCCTGCCAGAGCTTCAATCAAAAGATTCTCTCTCCCAGCGCCGTTTTAGAATAATATTTAATAGTTGAGAGTCCTTCCCTAATAGGCAAATGTAAGGCAAGTGAATAACAGGGTGCTACACGAGGTGAGTCCATTTGGGAGTGTATTTACAGCCCAGGATAAAGGAAAAAACTCCTTTTATTCCTTTATACTCTGCTGCTGAGAGATGTGGAGAGTTTGTTTAATACCATGCCTTACCCAGCACGTGTTCCAGAATAGAGATGTTTAGTAACTCACAGCTGTTGCTTTTGTTTTTCATAGGAAACGTTTCCTTTTTTTGTTTCCATGATTACTTGCTTTAAAATAAATAATTTCCTAATGTTTTTGAAGATTTTCAGTAGCTTAAATATATTTTTAATAATCAAAGAGCTTATTATTCTGAAAATCACTTTGGCCATTGGAAGAAGCCTGAGATGTTGCACCTCCTTGATTTAGTTTTGCATTATTGTTATTATTATTATTATTGTTGTTGTTAATCCAAAATGCTGTGTAAATAAGGTCCCCATGTTTTACTTGCCATAGAATCATATAATCATTAAGGCTGGCAAAGACCTTTAAGACCAAGCCCAACCTTTCTGAAAGGCTTGAGGTGAATGTGGTGCCAGCTGTGGGCAGGCAGAATTTGACCAACCCTTTTCCTAAAGGTCACAACCATCTCAGGCCAGGACATAGTTGGGTTTGGAGGAGTTTAAATGAGGAATTGCCACCTGGAGGAGTTTTTTAGGGATTCACCATCGTTATTTGCTTTACAAACGAGGTTCTGGTTCCACTGGTGTCATTTTTAATTACAGAATAAATTTAAAAGTGTTTTTAATGCAACAGGAAGGTAGGAAATTACTGTGCTCTCTGCTTTCACTCTGTATCATATTTGTAGCACTTCTGCTTGGTCACTGTAACACAAATAATTTCATTTTGCTCTGCTCAGACAACAAAAAGAATATAATTGTTTTGACTGCACAACTCATACAACTTTACCAGCGTCGGAAATGGTTTATTGCTCTGGAGATGCACGAGGAGAGTCCCAGGGAAGGAATTAAATGTCACCTCAGAGATGGGGAGTGGATAAAGAAGGTTTTCTTCATGGGAAGAGTTGGCTGAGACAGCAGGGCTGGGCTGGGGGAAGGGGGAGCAGCATTAGCAATGTGTTTGTCCAATGTGGTGCTGGAGAAACAGGTTTTCACTTTGGATTTAACAGTTCTGGGGGTGGAAGGAGCACATTGTGGAAGAGCAGGGCAAGGTGTGCCCCAGTTGGTACCTTTGAGGGGTCCCAGCTGGGTTTTCTGTGCTGTGGGATGGAGTGAGGTTTGTGTTTGCTCCAGCATGAGCAATGTGAAGAATGAGGCAGTTTATGCAGTACAAGAAGAAATAGCCTGCACTTGCATCAAGTAATTAAAAGCATGGGGAGTAAAGGAAAAGGCCCAGGGTGCACCAAATGGAAGGATGAAGTGGAAGAGGGAATTAGAGATGGTGGTATTTTCTGGGCTTTCATTTCACTGAGGTGCTTCTGGGGCAAGGAGACAAATCATTGCACTCTGTCTTTGATGATCTTTAACCCCCCAGCAAAGACCCCTGAATTCCAAGGACATGGGAGTGCCTGAGGGACTCAGGTAAACTCAGGTGACTTTGGAGAGATTCAAGGAGAATTTGTGTGTTCTAAAGAGCCTGTCTGGGTTTTTAGCAGGGATTCACCTGGTCCTGCATCCTTTGGAAGGGCTGTTTGGGCTCCCCTTTTCCTGCCCCTGGCTCCGTTCTTCATTAGAAGCTGGGTCTCTAATGATTCATTAGTTGAGATGTGCAGTTGGTCTTCCCAGGAGTCTCTAATACCTGATGTTTGTTCTTTTAACTTCAGGTGGTGAAAGGCCTGACCTATTTATGGAGCCTAAAGATTTTACACAGAGGTGAGTAACAGATGTCTTCTGGTTTTCAATGAAAAATAATATTATAATATTACTATGATGATGTAATAATATAACAATATAATATGAAATGCATACAATATAGCATATAACAATATATAAAATAGTAAAATATATAGGCCAATGGCTGGGTCAGGTGTCTTGGTGTGATCAGTGCAAGGAGCCTTGGAATCCTGGAATGGTTTGGGTTGGAAGGACCTTAAAGCCCATCCAGTTCCACCCCCTGCCATGGGCAGGGACACCTCCCACCAGCCCAGGGTGCTCCAAGCCCCATCCAGCCTGGCCTTGGACACTTCCAGGGATCCAGGGACAGCCACAGCTTCTCTGGGCACCCTGTGCCAGGGCCTGCCCACCCTCCCAGGGTCAGGACGTGGCCTCAGTTCCTGCTCTCCCCTTCCCAAGGGATTGCTCTGAGTTTGGGAGCACAGGCTCTCCTGGGTGGGAGAAGGAGGGCTGTGACCAAAAGAGGGAGTAGAGATCATCTGAGGGCCTTGCTTTTATGAACTGTAAAATCATTTAGGTTGGAAAAGGCACTTGACATCACTGAGTCCAACCATCCTCCAGCACTGCCCCATGTCCCCAGGTGCCACATCCACATGGCTTTTAAACCCCTCCAGGGATGGGGACTCCACCACTGCCCTGGGCAGCCTGTTCCAATGCTGGACAACCCTTTTCCATGATGGCATTTCTCCTAATATCCACCCTGAGCCTCCCCTGGCACAATTTGAGGCCATTTCCCCTTGCCCTTTGTCCCCCAGATCAGAGGGTTGCTGGTGGACCTGGCCCTGGGTTGTCACTGCATGGAAAGCACAGCAAGAAGCCAGACTGCATGACCAGCTCAGTGCAGACACAGGTCACCAGGGCATGGCTCTGAACAGCCTACACACTTGTTGGCACACTTTAACACCCAAAAAGAGGTGACATTTTTCTAGGTTTTTTTTTCCTTTTTCTGATTGTGATTTGGAGAGGACGTCGTGGAACATAAATATGATAGCTGTGACATTTTCTTGTTGTGCTGCTGTGAATTTAGAGCCTGGCTGGGATTTTTGCTTTGCCAGTAGAACAAACTCTCTCCTCCTGCCTGGCTTGCCTTGCCTTGATTGAAGAGCAGCTCTGAGGGTTTGATGGATTGTGTTTGGTTCGTGCTGTGGTCGAAAGAAAAGCACAGCAACTGATTTTTCATCACACTTGAGGTTTCTCTGGCCTTGCTCTGTTGCTGCATTGACCAAGGGGAGAACAGCACTGGGAGCATTCCAGGTTCAGCAATTCCCCAAGGATTGGTTTCCAGCGTTATTTACCCATTTTTAGGATACAGAACATGGGTGGTACTTCTATGTCTTGAGCACAGGGACAGAGGGATGCAGTGCAAGGAAGGGCCTTGTTTCTCCATGCAATCTCCTGGGTTTAATGCTCCGAGGTAAAGGATGGAAAAGTGACCCCCTATTCCCTTGATTTCCCAAGCAGAGCAGGACATTCCTGCAGGAGTCCCAAACCTCCCTGCTCCGCCGAGCAAGGGGCGAAGCAAAGCCCTGCGAGGCAGCTCCCGGAGCTGGGATTAAAGCAGAGCAAACAAACAATGAGCAAGGCTTTCATTGCACATCAGACATCGGCAAATCTTCCAGCTTCACTTCAAAACAAACCTGGCGACTAATGAGGTGATAGCCGTGCATATTAATAAAGGCAAGTGCAGTGCAGGCAGCCAGCACATCAAACATAAACACGGCGTTCACACCTCCACGCTGCTTTGGAAGATGTGAGAATGGCCCAATGATAAGTGTGCTCTTTTCCCCAGAGGATGAGAAGTAGAAATGGAAGGGTAATGAGAAATTAACTTAGATTTAAAACAGAATTAGCAATTAAACAAGTCTAATCAGGTACAAAGTCAAAGTTTGTAGAAAGACAAACCGAAATCTGTTAAGTTCAAGAATAAGTATAGACCGTGTGCATTTTATCTGCTGTGTTTTCCTCTGTTCACACCTTCTTGTAAGAGGAAGTGTGGGAAATAAATGTTACCCACTTGTGTTTAATTGTACTGATCTGGATTTGTGTGCCTGGCTGCTTGGGGCCTGAGGGGTGTCTGTCTGTCCATCCATCCATCTATCTACCTATCTGTCTATCTATCTTTATATATTACATGGTTAGAGCACCTTGGCTTTTCTGGTTAGGTTTTAAATTTGTGTTGATTTTGGAACTGTTTTCTGGTTTGTAACATGAGGCTGAGCAGAGTTGAGATCTCCTGGGCTGTTGGTTGGTTTAGGGCAGATCTCCTGGGCTCTTGGTTGGTTTGGGACAGAAGGGAGGTTTGTGCATCACTCAGATCATCTCTTTCTACCTGAGGATATTAAAGAAAACAGGCTATTCCAATATTGCTTGTTCTGGTAGGATGTCTGGAGCTGAGTGGGCTGGGAGTGTCCCACCCTGTCCCCATAGCTGTGCTTTGCTGACCATCCCCAGACATGTCCAGAGCAGCATTTGGAGTCTCCCTCTCCCCTTGTGGTATCTCTGTGAGAAATAATCAGCATTAGGGCCACAATAAATGAAGCACAAACACAGCTCTAGGGGTGTAGATGTGTATGAATGAATGTGGTCTGGTGGAAGGTTTTGGGGGAACAAAATGAGCTTTCAGGTCCCTTCCAACCCAAACCATTCCAGGATTCTGTTATTCCATATGTGTATTTATACCTATATGTAGAGCTAAACACATACATGGCCACTCAGGGACCACTTAAGGCTTATTTTTAAAAAAATAATCCTGGCCTCTACAAAACCATGCTGATGTTGTCCTTGAACTTGGCACATTGAGGTTTTCTGTTTTTAAAAGCCAGGAAAAGTCAAGAGACAGCTTTTAAACAATCTCAGGGTTTTTCTTTCCCCACACAATCAGGAATCTGTTTGCTTTTCAATAACACAAATGAGTGAAATGTTGGATGTTCAGAAAGCTGAACCTCTGACAGTTCTGTTTACTGGTAAGTAAGAGCTTGGAGGTCCCTTTTATTTGCAGAGAGGTGAAACTACTTAGGCAGATCCATCAGGAGGAGAACTTGTTCATCCTCCATAATGATGCTTCATAGAAATCATTTGTATTAAGCAAGCCCTAGTAATGGGAGCATAATGACCCCTTTTGGCTCCTGTTTAAATTCTTTCACTTCTAAACACTAATATTAATCACAAGCAGATGGTGCAGAACATTATTTATGCACACTTGTTTCTCAAACCCAAAATATATTTAACCCATTAACTGAAGTGGTTTATAAAACCAAAGGCTAATTTGCTGATGAGGTGATTTTTCTCCCCACTTTCAACAGGAGATATTTTGTCCCTTCCTTTTCTTCTTGAGGAACCTGTTGGAATTCGTAGCAGATATTTGCTTAAATCCATCAGGTTTGGTGCTCTTTAAATTCTGCTGGAAGGGCAGATTGGCTTTGCCCTCACAGAGCTTGTTTGGCTGCTCCTTTCTCCAGAGGGTCTCCAGGCTGTTAGGAGAACAAGGATTTGTGGGCTGGCCTTGGAGAACGTGGAGTTACAGAATCCCGGAATGGTTTGGGTTGGAAGGGACCTTAAAGTGCTTCTTGTTCCACCCCCTGCCATGGGCAGGGACACCTTCCACTGGACCAGGTTGTTCCAGCCTGGCCTTGGACACTTCCAGGGATCCAGGGGCAGCCACAGCTACTCTGGGCACCCTGTGCCAGGGCCTGCCCACCCTCCCAGCCAGGAATTCCATCCCAATATCCCACCTAACCCTCTGGCAGTGGGAAGCCATTCCCCTTGTCCTGTCCCCCCATGCCTTGTCCACTTGGTTCTTAATTCCTTTTGTTACAGCTGAAAGCAGGAGCCCTTGGTTACCCTGTAGTTTCCTTTTGGAAGTGTCAGTCCTGTAAACAGCAGGATTTT
Organism: Anabacerthia variegaticeps; assembly: GCA_035583185.1. Classification (NCBI taxonomy): domain Eukaryota; kingdom Metazoa; phylum Chordata; class Aves; order Passeriformes; family Furnariidae; genus Anabacerthia; species Anabacerthia variegaticeps. Next base: position 1,629,473 of record JAWWEW010000017.1, on the reverse strand, counting down.
TGGGGTGGAATGTTGGGATTTCCTGTGCGTGCAGCAGCAGCTGCTGCTCGGTTTGTCCCAGCTCAGCACAATACCAATGACAAGGTGGCTCGATTGGCTCCATATTTTTAGAAAGAAGGTTAAACAGGATTACTGTGCAACTTGATGTCCTGCTCAGGATTCAGGGTAGAGCTGCTGATGTCCTCAGCATGTCTGCTTAGATTTAGCAAAGTCACTCAGCACCAGAGGGGGTAAAACTCCATCAAAAGTGCAGCTCACGGATTGCATTCCTAAAGGTGGCCATGGGGATACAGGAGCTGAGGCTTTGGATGCTGTGACTGGATGGAGGTGCTTGTGATTGATTTTTTTGGAGGCTTTTAGGGAGAAATTACAAAATGCACTGTCTCACTTAAAATGTACAGATGCACTTAAGGTGTATAAGGGAGTGTTTAAACCGGATTTTTAGCTGGGATATAAGAAAGCATTTCATCAGCTTCTTAATTGAGGTTACACGTTTCTCCATTGCAGAGACAAATTAAACAGGATACTGTGGTACCAGGAAACAGCTGCTAAACCAAGGCAAGCTTAATGATAAACAAAATGAGGTTCTTTTCTGGTGGGGTTTCATCCATCTGCACCCAAGGAGTGCTCACTTTTAAAGCAGCCACAGACACAAGCTATTGCTTTTAATCCATTTTGACAGAAGAAAGCAGTGATTAGGCAAAGCCACTGTGCTCTAATCTTCCCAAGTTTAAGCCAGGCCATAACATGCACATTCTGCTTCCCAACTGCTTCCATGCCTGGAACAGCAAAGATGCTCAGTGTTTCCTGCACTAAAGCCAGGCTGGATGTTCAGCACTTTATTCCCATGTTGATTTTGCAGCTGGAAACAGAAATGCCCCAACTTCTCCTGCCATCAGAGGCGTGAGCACTGAGGTCTTGGCAGCCTGGTTTTGTGATGTGCATTGGTGCCTTATCTGCTGGAGCAGGGTCAGCTCAGCATTGCAAGGCTTTGCTGGCAGGTCCCCCCTGCAGAAGCTCTGACACCCTGAGCTTGGAGCCTTTTGGTGCCCTCAAAACCCTAGGGTGGAAGGCAGAAGCTTTGAGGGACAGGGCAGAGGTGCAGGATTGGTCCCTGACTAAATGTAGTGCTCCCATTTCTCCCTGTGGAATTGCATCTTCCTTTTTCAGGCTGATTTTCCAGTTTGTCAAAATGCTTGTGAATTCCAGTTCTGCCCTCCAGTGCTCTTGTCATCTCTTCCAGATTGGTGTCATGATAGGGATTATTAATATTGTACAATGTCATTTGTGTCATATTTTACAATATCATTTAGGCATAGATTATGTATAATGTATCTATTTTATATAAATATAGAGAGATGTATTTATAGATAAAATGTCATCTGCTGCTGACTTAGAAACCAGTGCTTGCCTTTGAAATACATAAATGTCATGTGTGCTACTGACATAGAAACCAGAGGCTACATTTGAAACACATATTTTTAATACATCCTATTAAGCCAACCATGCCAATATTCATTATTCATAAAATGTATCATGCCAGTATTCATAATGGTATATTTGGGGCTGTCTGTGCGGGGCCAGGAGTTGGACTTTGATGATGCTCGTGATCTTCCAGTTGAAAAGATCCTATAATTGTATAAATACCTGATCTGTCTTATCCAGGCTAATGTGGATAATGCAGTTTTGTTCCCCCCAGATGTGAAACCCTCCAACATGCTGGTGAACACCCGGGGCCAGGTGAAGCTCTGTGACTTTGGGGTCAGCACCCAGGTAATTCCCCCTCGGATCCCTCCCCTCTCCCTTTGCAGTCTCAAAATCACCTGGTCCAGACAGGCAGCCCCCAGCAAGGCCCTCTCTGCTGGGACAGCCCTATTCATTTGGAATCTCTGGGCGACTTCTTCTTCATCTCAATATGATTGTTCATTGTTTAATGACAGTAAAAACTGCTGATATTGTAATTACTACTTACGAATAGCAAACTTCATTGATATGCAGCTTTGATCTGAAAGCTTTTTGGCCAGACAAAAGGGAGGGCAGAACGAGGGACGTGTCTGGGGAGCCCAACTGGCCCACAATAAAAATTAATATTGGGACTAACAATAGTGGTGGGCTTTTACAATGTGCAGCACAAATTTTAATTAATTTCCATTTTGGGCCTCCCTGGAGAACTTCTCTGCTAGTGACCCATGAGCTTGCTGGGATGTTGATTTGAATTTCAGCACCTTTCCTCTCAGCCAAACACAGGGACCAAAGAGAAGGTCAGCCTTGTATGATGAGTTGTCAGGGGCTGTTGTCCCTCCAGTGTATTTAGTGCTCGTTGCATTCAAGTGATGAATTGTGGCTTTATTCACATCTTGAGCCAGCTGAGTGAAAAATGAGTGTGCTCAATCCTACTTCCAATTGACTTTTTATATCAGACTGGTTTGGGGTACTAAAGCCATAAGCATCCTGTTTAACAGAATTGTTTAAGGTTATCTGCCATAAACTGTAATGCAGTGCTTGTTTAAATTGGAATTCTCATTCCCAACCAAGGCGAGATTTAATCATTTTTAATGCCTTGGCAGATAAATTTGTTCCCTTTTACATAATTTTTAGTTGATTTATAGGAATGATGATTGTAGGTTAAATGAGGAATAATTGCCCATTTTATTTCCACATTATCTTTATATTGTTCTAACAGCCTGTTTTGTCTCCTAGCTGGTGAATTCCATAGCCAAGACGTATGTTGGAACAAATGCTTACATGGCGGTGAGTGCGTTGATGCAGGAGCAGCATCCAGCAGCACTGCTTGTCCTCCTGCAGGACACGTTCCCACTCAATCCCAAACTCCAGCCCCGTGTCCTCATTTTGTGTGGCAACACAAAATGCTGGGGAGTGTTTCTTTTCCTGTCTTTTTTCCTTGCTTTGGCTGCCTCGTGGCCAGAGGGAACAAAGAGAGCCACGGGGCTGCACAAGGAGCAGCCCTCCTCTTGTGGCTCCTTGCAGCTCAGTGGCTGCCCCAAATATCCCTGTTTTGGGAATGCTGCTCCCAGCCTGCAGGGAAGCATCTGAGCCTCTTCTGGGTGCCTGAATTTCCCAGGGGAATTTGAAGCTCAAAACATTGGGACTAATCAAATCAAGGCATTAAATTGCTTGGTGGGAAGTGTTGGGACCGTGGGTGGCAAGTCACGAGTATTTTCACTTTCCTTTATAAATTTTAGGCAGAATCCTTGTGGGGATGAGGCCACTTTTGTCCTATTTCTGTGCATTAAAGCAGAAATTCCCATCATTTTTAGGTGTCAGGAGGACATAGCTAGAGGTGCATCATTTGGGGGAAGGCAGAGGGTGCAGGGTCTGGGTTTAAACCTGTGGTGCTCCTGTCACTGGGATGAGCACGGGGACAAGGACCAGTCTGAAGGGAAACCACACAAATCAGCCTGGATTTTTAGAGCAGTTTGATTAATTTTAATTCTCCATTTCACATGTGAAAACTTCATCGCTTCACTTTAAAGCTCTCTATTAGCTTGTCTTATTTTTAGCCATTAAAATTCCTCGAGCAAAGCGCTGCTGTCATGATATTAACGATGGAAAAATCACTGTTCTGCTCGGTTAAAAAAACAGCTAAAGAGTACAAAGTGGTCAGGGCTTGTGTTTTTCAAACCTCAGAAAAGAGGAGAGAGAAATCCATGACCTTTAATCGCTTTCAGGTATTTTCTCTGACTTTCTTGTGAGAAGAAAGCAGCACCAGGTGCCCATTTATTTGCTAAGTGCTTTTCTACTCAAGGTATACTCATTATGTGGCTTCTGAAACGCTCGTGTCACCGTCCTAGAAAGACTTGGGCTGTCCTGTGTCATCAGAAAAATGGTTTGAAAAAGAAAAGATATAAAAAAAAAATGGAATATAGAGATTCAGACAAAGAAACAGCTTCAAATTAATCAACTTTTCCAACTCAGCTGTTACTTTAGGCTGGTCTTAAGCGGGTCTGAGAATTAAATTGTATTATGCTTTTAGCGCACAAACCAAGATTACTGTTCTCTTTCCCAGGTGTACATTAAATAAATTGCTTTTTTGCCTTCTTGTTTATGGGTGAATGTGATGCATTCAGCTAATAATTGTAAAAAGAAGTTTAAGCTAAAATGTATTCGGTCTGATTTTCCGTGGTTTTGCTTCTTGGTTGAGCCTTTTGTGTCATCACATTTATAGTCAAGTCCCCAAAAATTAGTGAGGGTCATAAGCTTTGGGTCACCTACTGGGCAGAGACTGTCAGTGGGCTTGAAACCATTAATCAATTGAGGTTTTGTTTGAGAGAAACAAGCAAAAAAAGCTTTTTGATGGAGAAATGAAAATTTTCTACAAATTGATTTTTTCATCACTTGATACAGAAAAAGAATTTGGATGAAAAAATAATCAGTTTTTATGGGCTTTGTATCCTTGGGGTGATCCCTGCGTGGCACCCTTTACTTTCTGCATGTTACCCCTGTTTCCCTCTCCTTTTCCATACTCTTAGATCCACTTTTGGTTTCAATGTGCAGCTGCTTTCTTTGCTTTTCTCTCCTGTGGATCCACAATTCCTGCACAGAAATTGCTCTGCAAAGCTTGGGCTGTTACAAAGGAGGAAGAAACAGTTTGATTTTGCCCCGTGTGGGTTTTCAATCTCATTTGGTGGCTCAGGACAGCTCTGAAAGCAATCAGTGTGTGGCCCAGGTTGGACCATATCATATTATGGTAGAGAGGCAAGGATATCTGTCTCTGTGCATTTTTTGGCTACAAATGTGTATTTTAATGAGGATCTTCATCAGTATAAAAAAATGCTTAAAAATCCTCTTCCTTTGTGATGCCGTTTGAAACCTTCCTAAGCTGTGCCGAGCCAGGCTAATGATACTTGATGAACTTTAAAAAAAAAAAGGGTAAAATAAGATTTTGGGGTCGTTTATAAATGTGATTTGGTCACAAGGCTGTTGTTGTGGGGTGTCTTTGGGGCTGGGGCAGCCCTGGGAGGGTTTCCCTGCCCTCTGGTTTTTACTTAACGCTCACGCTGCGCTAAAAGCTCCTGGCCTGGGATTAGCAGCTCTGAGTAAACATCCCCAAACACATCACACTGCCACTAATTTGGGAGCTGGTTTGCTAAAAAAGGTCTCTGGGTTATTAAAGACTTAAAATACAGGCAGTGCTTTGTAGGTGGTTGGGTTAGACAGGTGCATTAGCAGCACAGTGGGGAGAGAAGTCTCCTGGAGCCTTTTATTGTTGCGTTTCATGCTGTACTTGACCTTGGAAATGCTTAAATTGTGGCTTTCAAGTCAAAACCAGCAGTTATATTTTACAGCGTTCCATTTCATGAGGCATTAAACTTGCTGTTAATAGTTTGGAGCGAGGTCTTTTTGTTTTGTGGGGTTTTTTTCTATAGGTCAAAAAACGAAATTCAAAGTGTGTAAAATAACATTGGCCACGTGTGGCTTCCCTGGCTTTTTGGGCTTCCATAACTTGGCTTTTTAAACCCAGGAGTTTAAAAAATGGTTATTCCCCAAGCCCTGGAGTCCCCATGAGGAGTGTTTCCCTTACTGGGGTGCCTGGGCTTTGGGATGGATGGACAAACCATGCCACTCTCAGCTTGACTCAGGATAATCTATGATTTTTTCAGTTGGTTTGCATGCCCTGGGCTGGATTGGAGGCACTGAAGTGCCTGTGTTGGTTTGCAAGGCTCAAGAAGATGTTTCTCTCCATGTCTTTGCAGCCCGAGAGGATTTCAGGCGAACAGTATGGAATTCACTCGGATGTTTGGAGTCTGGGAATTTCCTTCATGGAGGTAGGCAAAGGTCTCCATTTCACATGCATGTCCCAGGGGTTGAATTACCTCTAACACTGACATATTTTCATTGTATTCCCTGTATATTCCTTTCGTATTTGTATGCTTTTAACTCGCACTAAATTTTGGCTGTGTTTAGAATGGGTTTGTTCTTTTGAGGTCTTAAACCCTCTACTAAAACCCTAAAAAAGAGCAGGAAGTGGGGCCTGATGCAGAGATGCTTTTGCATCTTCTCAGCACCTCAGGGACTGAAAATGATGCTATTTCTGTGTTGCATCTTCCCAGGCCAGGCCAGAGTGGGTGATTATTTGGGTTAAAACAGCGTTTTGCAGATTGGAATTTGGAGCTGGTTAATGGCCTTGCAAAATCTTGGCAGAAATATTTGCAGGCTGGGTTGAGCCTCTGCCCTGTGTGATTAAATAAAGTGTTTGGATTTAAGTGTTCACCAGGGCTTTTAGAAAGATTTCTCACAAGCAGAGTTTGCAGCAGGAGAAAATCTATGAAAATGAAGCCGTTCAAAGGGAATGTGGCTGTAAATTGTGTTGGTTGGGGGTGAGAAATAGGGGATATTTCAGGGCCCTTCCAGTCCAAAGCAGTCTGGGATTCAAGGATTCTAAATGCAGCCAGCCAGGAGCAACTGGTGCAGCTTTGGGCAGGACGAGGTCAGTGTTGAGCCAGGAAAAAGGTGGATTTTTCAGGGTCATAAGGATTTGTAATAAAAATTTTTATAAAAACAGAAGGTTGTTTATAATACTGCAGAGTGTGTAAGTGGAGGAGAAAGGCCTGGGTTATGAGCATGTCCTGCCCAGTAAACTCAGGTCTGGTGTGATCTGGGCTGGGAGAAGGCACTGGTGGTGTGGTCTGGTGGTGACAGAAGGTCACAGAGCTCCTCCATTCTGGCTCTGAGTGACCACAAAGGAACTGGAAACCCTTGGAGCCTTGAGCAATGAGCTCTCAGGGGAGTTTCTCAGCTCCAGGACAGTCCCAGGAAGGCAATTCCCAGCTCTTTCACCCTCTGAGAACATTCCTTCCAACCATGGGTGATTTGCACCGTGTTTCTTGCACAGCCTGACAGAGGCACAATATGATTAACCAAGAAACATCAGTGCCCTGCCCTCCTTCTCCTGTGGAATAATGTGATGTCAGAGTCATTGAGGTGAAGCTGAATATTCCTTTAGGTGAAGTGCAGTTGTTTTGAGCAGGAGATGAGGTAGTCCAGTCATGCTGGTGCTGTCCCTCTGCATCTGGGCAGGTTTCCCGTTCTGGAGCCCCAAAATTAACTCTTGTTAGGTTTCCAAGCAATAAATTCCCTGCCAAACCCCTTTCAACCAAAATGAGAGTGGTTCCTGCTGAATCACTGCATTCAGATGTTGTCAGTCTTTCCCAGAGCCTGGCTGGAGCCAGCTCTGAGTGGCAGCAGTGACACACTTTAAGGTGTCACAGGGGACACAGGTCTCTTCATTTGTTTTACTGCAGATTTTAGTGGTTTGTGATGCTGGAGAGCCCTCACTCAGGATTTTGGGGGAGAGACAAAGAATGTGGTCACACACTGTAATTAATTTAGGCAAGAAAGGGCTAAAATTGTCTTACATGAAGACTTGTTCTTCCTCATTTGTGAGGATATAAATATAGGATCTATATATAAAGAATTTCCTAGTGCCTTTGCTGAGTAAAAAAATGTATTTTGAAGTGGGCCAGCAATTCAGTGATCCCCCAAGTAGACCAAGATATTTGGAGTTCAGCTTAGGCTTACCAGTAAGTAGCCTGGCTGGGCATCATTCTGATTTGGGGGATGAATTCTGCCATCGTTAGGAAAACTCCTTTAATTTGCATTTCCTCTTCTGTTTTACACCTTCCCAACTTTCTCTCCCTTCCCACCAGTGTGTCCTGGGTGGGATGTGCACAAAGCAATTTGGGGGTGTTAATTGGTGTGCCACCTGCCCCTCAGAGCCCTGTGCTGGTGCTCTCAGGGATGTGTTAAAGGATGAAAGCAAGGACTGTGGCTCACAGAAATGTCCTCTCAGGACTGAAGGAGCTGCTCAAGGAGCCACACAAGGTCACTGTCATTAGAGTGACACTGCACTGCCATGAGCATTGGGAGTGGAGACATCCAGGCTTGTGGGGATGGAGCTGTTAAAAAGGGAAGCTGGAGGGTTTCAAAGCATCTCCACTTAGGGGTGTGATACTCAAGCCCTACAACTCGGTGTTAGCACAGCTGGAGCAGGTTCCTGTAAAGAAATGGCTTGTGGGATCAGGGTAGCCAGGGCTGTGCTGGGCTGTGGGATCTAAAATCAGCAGTAAATCCCCTCATTTTCTCTAATATTCTTCTGAGCCTCTAAAATGCCTTGAATTTCTTTGCTGCAAAGCTTTGTGTAGTGGGAAATGCAACTGTTGTTGTGAAGGTTAAGGGAAGTGCCCCAAAAAAACTTGCTGGGAGAGTGTGGAAAGTATTAGGTGTGAGTCATGCCTAGATTTTGAGAGATGGGGGATATTCATGTTCCCTTTGGGGTAAGAGGTGTCAGAGGGTCCTCATCTTTCCTTCATAAATGTAGTAATAAAGTAAAAATTAAAATAGAAGAGAAAACATTGCTAGCTTTATTGTTACACAATATATAAAATAAATGTCATATATAACATATATATGACAATACATATTAACCCAGACTCTGTAAAGCTGTTTGGAAGCGTTTCCTCACAAATAGTTGGTGTTTCCATGAGGTTTTCCCGTGTTTGATTTAAGTGCTCTGGGCTTGACAAAGCAAGTTCAATTGAAACCCATGCCATTGCTGTGACTACACTGAACACTGTGTCAGCACTTTCATTTCTAAGGGCTGTTTCCAGGGATTTATAACTCGCTCAGAGAACACAGCCCAGGCCGCCCAGGGCAGGCAGGGCTTGGAGCAGCCTGGGCTGCTGGAAGGTGTGGAACGGCAGGAGCTTTAAGGTCCCTCCCAACCCAAACTATCCAGGGATACCTTGGCCAGGAACAGAGAGAATTGATGTTACATTGAAAAGGACTTTGCTAGAGCCTCAGACTGAGCAGGTTTGGGAGAAGAATATGAGCTCTCGTGCTGGGCTGGTGGCATCTCTTTGCTCCTCCTTTTGTACCCCATCCTGGGCTCCACTTCCCACTGTCTTGTGCTGGGAAGAGCAGCTGCTTCCCTGTGTTTCAGCCTCCTTGGGAAGGTCGCTTTTCTTGCAGAGATGCTCAGTGTTCTCTCCTGCAGGGACAAGCAGGTTGTGCATCAGTTTTAGCTTTAGTTTAATATCAGTTCTTAAAAGTGAGAATTAGAAGTCTTTGCCTACCAGGGCTTTCCTTACCTGTGTATTTGCCAGAGCTTGCAAGGGTTGTCAGCAGTATCTTCCCAAGTTAGGAGACAGGTTTTCAGGACTTGTCTGCATTCCCACGCCTAGGAACACCAGGCTTTATCCACCAAACATCCTTATTTCAGGCACACAGCCCTCCTGAGGGGGGTTAGCCCTGCCTGCACATGCTGTCAGTGTGCTGGAATCTCACACTCCTCATCCCACTTGTCCTGGGAGCACAGAGGGAGATAGAGAGTCACAGGCAGTGCTGAGTTGGAAGGAGCCCACGAGCATCATCGAGTCCAACAAAGGCAAGGAGGAGCAAGATGTTTGAAGAGGGTGCTCCAGGAGAAGAAGCTCTGCTTGAGGATGATTCTCTAAAAGCACTTGAATCTTTAAGATGTTTAACTGCAGGAAACTGGTGTCAGGACTCATGTATCATCTGATCAAGGAGGGGAGGCTTCAGATCTCTTTCTAAGGAGTCGAAAATAAGTGATCAGTCACATATAGTCAGCTTTGAAGTGATGGTGGTTCAAGGTCAAGATGGTGAGCTGATCTGAGGGAAATTGTGCAGAGCACACTTTGCCTTCTGCAGCATTTCACTGCTCTGTGGATGCTGTGGTTGGTCTTCCCTCAGTTTTACACCCTTACCTAAAGGGCACGTGCACATGTGGTGCTTAGGGACAGGTTTGGTGGTGGCACTGGCTGTGCTGTGCTAATGGTTGGACTTGATGCTCTCAGAGGTCTTTTCCAGCCTAAATAATTCTGTAATTGAGGGGGTTGAGGCCCTTTTTTTTTTGTTTCATGAAGGAAGGCTGAGAGCAGGGTTGTGCCTCGAGTTGTCTTGGGCCATGGATCGTCATGTAGGTGGGACTGCAAAGTACTGGAAATGTTTCCTTTGGGATTAAGGAAGGCAAGGATCTAAAAAGTGCTTTTTTTGCAGTGAGCCCCACGTTGTTGCTGTCAGGTTTTGAGGACACTGGTGTGATGTTTGTGGCTTGGTGACAGCTCCTTGCACACTCTGCTGGGCTGTGACTTTGCCCATCGACTGAGATCCTTCTCACTGAGGAATATTTGGGTATTCCTGCAGCCCTTCTGTAGGGAGCGATGCACTTCACAAACTCCTTCCCAGGAAAATCTGGCCTATATTTTTATTCTTTTGGCCTATATTTTTATTCTTTCTCCCCCTTGAGCTATGTGGGCCGAGCAGTGCCCGCTGGCTCCGTTCCCTCCTCTCCCCCTGCAGCCACCACCGGGATGAGGAGGGACAATGTCCAGCCCCACCACGGAGCTGGTGCTGCTGGAATTACGAGCGAAGGGCCCAGTGCCTGAGGGTTGGGTCATGAATTAATAATTGCTGTGTGGTGGGGGAGGCCAGGGAAGTTGCCTGGCAGAGTGTTATCAATCACTCAGTGACCAGAACTTCCAGTAATTAGTGTATTTTATGGCCCTTTGCTTCAGTGACTTGGAAGCACATATGCTCCACTCCCAGCTAAACTTAGCCAGAGTAATATTCCAGGATGATTTATCCGCCTGCTGCTCGGGGATGTAACCCTGTATTAGGGGGACATGGTGAACTAAGCTGCAATAAAGTGGAAGTTTAGGCACACTTGGTGTGGGTTGAGACCTCGGTGGGTCACGTTGCTGAGCAATTGCTCTTGGGCTGCTGTGGGCAGCCAAATAAATAATCCACTTCTCAACCTGGGCAGATGAAGGGATGGCAACAGCTGGGGGGGTGTTTGGAATATGGATTATATAGGATTACAGCGTTGGGGAATGCGTGTAATGGGTTGTATTATATATTAGATGGGTTATACATATTTTGGGTTTTTTTTTATATATATATGAGGGTGGGCAGGCCCTGGCACAGGGTGCCCAGAGAAGCTGTGGCTGCCCCTGGATCCCTGGAAGTGTCCAAGGCCAGGTTGGAGCCACCTGGGCTGGTGGAAGGTGTCCCTGCCCATGGCAGGATGGATTAGATTACCTTTAAAAGGTCCTTTCCCACCCAAACCATTCCAGAATTCTGTGTAATGTAGTGCGGTGGCCAACTCAGCCCTCCACATATAGATCATTGTTCCCTGTTCTTACGCTGTGCGATATAGCTGTTTCTACTTCTAAAAAGTCAAAAATTGAGAAACTTTGCCAGTCAAATCTGCCTTTTCCCATTATTTAATTGCCTTATGGTGGCAGCTAAACCCTTGTGCCAGCAGAGACGGAGAAAAGCTAAAGTTAAGCTGCCTTTTCACCAGCACAACCAAATTTAATGTACTTTTCCCCTTGAAATATTGAATTGAAATCCAGCAAACAAACAAGTGATCACATTAATCTCTCTGGCCCATTTGTGGGAATTTTGCACCTGCCAGTTCCCTGAGACGGCCCTGCAAAGGCCACGTGCCGCCTTTGTCCCCCTGGCAGAGGCTGTGCCCTTCCCAGTGCCACCTTTGAAGAGGCAGCCCTAAAAGGCTCCCAAAATTGCAGAGCCGTGCAATTTAATGACGATTGTCGGCAGCCTTTGCTTCGCGGCGCCTTCGCCGGAGCTCGTATTTAAAAGAAGGCAAAGTGAAACTAATTATCTTTAATTAAGGCGAATTAGGCTTTGATTTTTAATATATTTTTTTGCAGGCAGAGAGAGAGAGACACCTCGAGCTCCCGTGCTCCAGCCAGGGGACGTCCCCGAGGCTGTTGGTGGCAGTAATCACCTCCCTGGTCCTTGTCCCCACCGATGGCACTCCATCCGTCTCCCTTCCCATCCCCTGCCCCTCCGCAGGGGTCGCACATTCCACAAGTTATCAGCTAATGGCCTTGGACATTAAAAATTGAAGCTCTCCCCACTGCCAGGCCTTGCAAGGCTTTGTTCTTAAGCCCCAGACACTTTGGAGTGCAGCTGCAAACTATAGGCAGAAGATTAAATTAATTTGTAACTCTTTTTTTTTTTTTTTTTCTGGGGCTGCATTACTAAATCCTGCACATTTAATTGAAACCCTACTTCAAGATGCTTTGTGTTTCTGCTCCTCTTTGTTGGCAGTTTAACCTCAGAAGCACTTTAAGGCTGGTAAATTGCTCTTATATCCTTTTGGATTTTTTTTTTTCCTGAACTGTGCAATAAGAGGACAGGGAAATTGATATTAGAAGGAAAGAAAAATCTTCCAGTAGTTTTTGAGGTATTTAATATTTATTAAGGTCCATACCCTGCAGAGTTTCAGGTGATTTTAAGCCCATCTATCTAGGAATGTATAAATTGGTCTTGGAATGAAATTTCACCGAGGGAATTTTATGTTATCCAGTAGTTAAGTCTGATTTTTCAAGTTTGCCGTGTCTGGATGTTCCGGAGTGGCGGCTGCTTTTCCATGAAATGAGGGTTTAACTGCAGTGCACAATCTAAATGCAAAATCCTTGGATGGAAATTTAATTGTGTAAAATGTGCACGAGGTAATTAAGAACAAATTTTAGAACATTCCAGCCTATAAAGTCCTCCTTCAGCTCCATCCCTGGCGATACTGGAAGTGCTTCTTTTCAATTTGCAGTTATGCTGAGAAACATGGAAAGTGCCTGAATTAAGGCTAAAAGCATCCCGTGCTTTCCAGTGGAACTGTAAATTAAAAAACAACTTGCACAACATCCACAATAATCTAAGTGGGGAACTTTATTGCCTGAGTGTCCTGAAAATATGGTTGGAGCTTCCTTCCCTCAGACACTTTGCAAAGAGGATAGGGAGAGAGTGGCTGGGATTTTATAATCCCAGGCGAGGAGGATTCCTCTGTTTCCCTTTCCAGTTCCAAAATGGTAAATTACATTGTTTCCACAAGTCATTTTAATTTGGTGTTTGCTTTTCTGCACGTTCAATATGTTTGAGAACAGGATTTAGTTGTTTTCCAGCCCTACTTGTGGGAGCTCATTCCAGAGGCTTTATGGTTCTTTTTGTTTTCCTACTTTTTTTGGAAGAATCACGTAATAGTTTGATATATTTGTATTCCAAGTTATTTATATAAAAATTTGCTAGTTTGATAAAAATCAGCATCCATGCACGCTGTACCTCTGCCATTTTAATTCACTGGGCCTGTTTTAAATGAGGGGGTTTGCAGTTCCTGTGGTTTGGGAAGAGAACCAGAGGGTCATTTGGGTGGGAAGAGACCTCTGGGGTATCAAACCCAACCGTTAGGAAGGAATCCATAGGGAAAGGAAAACCAGCTCCTCCAAGTTCAGCCATTCCCTTCAATCCAGAGTGACAGAACCCGCTGAGCAGTTCCCAGACTTCACCAGTGTGAATGCAAATGTTCCATTTTGGTGGGAATGCCTTAAAAAGATGACAAGTTCAGGAGTTCCATCACGTAAATGCAGAGGAGAGAAGTCCTGGCCACTGGTCCTTTGGAAGGTTGTGTTCTTTTTGTCCTGCCCTGGGCTTGTTCCTCACAGGTTTGTGTGACTTGCTTGCACAGATGACCCAGAGTCTGAAATCCCTTTGGAGAATCTCAATTCTGTTTGTTTTGGGGCTCTTTTTTTTTTTCTCTCTTTGCCTGTGACACTATTTATAAATCTAAGTCTACGTATGGAGGTCATTGGTTGGCTGAACTTAAACCATTTTACTTAGTAAATTTAATTAAGAAAATACAGTACAACTCATAAGCAAATGAGTTTTTCCTAGTTTTAAACCAAACCACCCTCTTGAGTGCTGATTGCCTCGCTCGACCCCTGGTGATACAGAAACAGGCAAAATTAAAAAGGACATTAAAGCTTCATTAAATCTGAAACACATTTAGTACAGTGACATATCTGCAGGCTATTTCAGGGAAGATTACAGACTCTTTGCTAAGTTTCTTAATTTATAATACCTTGACAATCTTGCAGGGAGGAAACAAGTGTGAGGAGAGGAACTGAGTGATGGTTCAGGGGATGGAGAGCTGGCCCTGCCTCTGTTTGCATCCCTCTTTCAGGAGCAGCTTCACTGAGAAAGGTGTTTCTCTTTAACAGCCCTCAAAAAACTTGTTGCTGGTGTATTTTCCATCCAAGATCCTCCCTGTACTTCCATCTGCCAGGAAACTCCTCTTTACTCAGTTCTTCTGCTGCCTCTGGAGCCCCTGCTGAGGGGTGGGGTGGTCAGGGAGAGGGATCAGTGCTGGGGATGGGAATGCTTGGTTTGAAGTCATCTTTGAGGCTATTTTTCTGCTTTAAGAACATCTTCAGAGGGATGCTCTGTGCATACAACCATCATTCTTGCTCTGCAGTGGGATAAGTGTTACATTCCTTTACTACTCTTAAGCCAGTGGTCATTGGACAAATCAGGACTTATTCTGCTTCTGCTCATGGAAAAGTATTAGGCATTTATAGGGTATTGCAGCAGCAGGGCTTTTCAGGACCTCAAACAGCTGCTTGGAACACAAGGATGGTTCTCCCAAAAGAAGATGATAAAGGATATGTTTTAGTAGCTCCTGGTCTATAAGACTGAGTGTGACAGAAACTTTGGGGTCTCTGCTTCACTATTTAGGAGCATTTCCCAAAGCCTGTCGTGAGAGTGACCAGAGTGACTTTTCTGAGTTGAGGATGATCATAGAATCATTTGGGTTGGAAGGGACATCTTCAGGATCCTCTTGTTCTGCCACGGGCAGGGACACCTTCCACTAGCCCAGGTTGCTCCAAGCCCTGTCCAACCCGGCCTTGGACACTTTCAGGGGTTGGGCAGCCACAGCTTCTCTGCCCACCCTGTGCCAGGGCCTGCCCACCCTCCCAGCCACCAATTCCTTCCCAATATCC
>JAWWEW010000017.1:1609652-1614533 GCA_035583185.1 Anabacerthia variegaticeps | reverse complement strand
CCTCCATGCCTTGTCCCCGTTCCCTCTCCAGCTCTCCTGGAGCCCCTTTAGGCACTGCAAGGGGCTCTCAGGTCTCCCTGGATCCTTCTCTTGTCCAGGTGAGCCCCCCCAGCTCTGCCAGCCTTTTCCAGAGCAGAGGGGCTCCAGCCCTGCAGCATCTCCAGGGCCCCCTCTGGCCAAATGCAGTGAATTCAGCATTGCAAAAGCTCTGTTTGAGAGTAGTCCCCAAATCAATGGTCTCATCTCTCTCTGCCTCTGTCCCCAAAATGCCCCAGGACGTGCTGTGTGTTTGCAGGGTCTCCTCTGAAGCTCTGGCAGCAGTAGGTTTGCTGTGTGTGCTGAGGCTTTGCCAAGGGCAGCTCTGCCCTGGCTCTGGAGAGCAGCTGGAATGGCAGGAGAGGCACCACCTCTGCCTTTCTCCTGAGCTGGGGGGACTCTGGAGAAGTGCTCTTTGTCCCATCAGTTCCCCACCTCGCCTCAGCTCTCCCTGTGCCTTGTTGTTTGCACTCAGGCTGGTTTTGTGCTGCCAACCAGGCTGAAATTTCATCAGAGGTGGGCACAGCTGCCCCAGCACAGGGGGCCAGGTCAGGTAACCATGGCACTGGTGGCTCAGGTGTCACTGGCACTGCAGGTGCTGTGGAGCAGCCTTTGCCCAGCACTGACACGTGGCCCTTGGACATGAGGGGTTAGACCTTCACTGCTGCTGCTCTCATGGAATAGAACTTGTTTATCACATGGGGAAGTCAGTGGTGGCAACACATCCATGGCCTTGGTAGAAGAGGGAGGATCCAGGAGGGCTAAGTGGGGTGTGGAGAAGCTCATGGCTCCTCTGTAGATCATGGAAAGAGGTGGGGGCAACCAGCAAGGTCAGGACAGAGCTGCCCTGAGTGCCCTGTGTGAGCTCAGGCTCTGCCAGGGGACGTGTAGGTTGGATATTGGGAGCAATTCCTTCATGTCAAGCACAGGAACAGGCTGCCCAGGGCAGGGGGGAGTCACCACTCCTGGAGGGATGTGACACTTGGGGACATGGGTTAGTGGTGGCCTTGGCAGTGCTGGGCAGTGGTTGGACCTGATGGGCTGAGAGGGCTTTTGCAGCCTCAGTGGGTCTGTGATTCCAACCCTGAAAACCCCTGTCCTTGCCTGAGTAGCAGCCAGAATAACTGAAACTACCTGTATTTTGCTGGAATGGTTCCCAAGATTTGGATCTCAAATGGGAAAACCTGTCTAGTATAGAGAATTTCTCTTGGAATGTTTCTCAGCTCTGGCCAGTAGAATATAAATAAGAATGCTGGGCTTGGGACCACTCTGGAATGCATGAACTGGGACAACAAATGCAGTTGATGTCAGGGGCAATCAAAGGTAGGTGTGAAGGAAAGACGAGATGTGTCTTTGGGTCTCTGTCCACATCCCAGCCAGGATGTGACAGTGACAGGGACACAAAGCTGAGCTCTGTATCCCAGATTTCCCCCTGAGCCAGCCAGAGAAGGGCTCTGGGAGCCCTGAGGAACAGGGGGTGGCTGTGGAGGACCCACTCCAAGCACAGCCCTGGGTGTGTTTGCACAGCCCCTCCTGCTGCCAGCCCCAATTTACACAGGGCAAGAGTTGAGCACTTTTCTCTCTTTAAGAAAATGTGCCCTCCATGCAAATCTCTCTAACTAGACAAATATTATTTCCTTTCCCAGCTTGCTCTTGGGAGGTTTCCATATCCTCAGGTAAGATTGTTCATTACTGCTGCTTGCCACTGTGACATTCATTCCTATGTATGAAGGTGCAGAGAGCAATTGTGAACATTTGAGCCACATACAAATAAATCTGTCCTGTTAAATTGAAAAGTGCTATCTGCAAGGAGTCATTTAGAAGTCTCTATTGATTTTTTTTTCCCCCTTCTCTTCTCCAAACTCTACATTTTGTTTCCCCAGAGACAGTGAAAATGATGATGATGTTAATGATGGTTTTGTTGCGAGATTAGAAAATAATCCAGTGTATGCAACAACACCTTTTTTCTTAAGCAGAAAGGTGTGTCTGCTCCTCTTTTTGTAATTTAATTTTTAATTCCAATTTTGAACGGTGGTACAGTGTCCTCTCATCTTCTCAAAAATATCATGTGAATGGAATGCTTAAGGGAGCTCTGGATTTTCCCTTTTAATAGGACCTAACATTAGTATTTTATTTAGATACTGGCATCTTCTAACTTTCCACCCGAAGTTGGTGGTAAAACTCTTTCCACCTCCAGCAGCAGAGCTTGGGCTGATGCTGAGCCCTGAATCACCACGGAGTATTTTGCTTTTTGTGCTTAAAAGCCACGAAACTCTGACCAAGAGAGCCCCTGCAGAAGTGGCTTTGGTGGTTCCTTTAAATTCTTATGCGAGGACAATGTTAGAATTCACAGGATTAAACTGCTCTGCAGCTCCTCAAATTATTCTTTCCTGGGAGAGGGGGAAAAGTGAAGCGTCCAGGGACTAAAATGAATTATTTGAATGTGGGTTTGATGTTTTCATATGTTTTATGAAGACTGTTCTCTGCATCTTGGTCTGTACAGATCCCAGTGCCTGGAGGCAATGTCTGATTTAAAGGTGGTGTTGGTCTGTGCTCTTTAAGCATCTATTAACTTGCTATTATTATGCAAATAACTGTTGTAATACACATACTAATTTATGCATGGTTAGATTATGCAGATGCCTCACAAACATGGTTATTGAATAATAGGCTGGGACTCATTCTCTCTCCCATTTTTATAAGCTGTTTTAAGCCAATTCTCCTGACACTTTTCGGGACTTGGGAAGGTTTTGAATGTGTGGAAATACTCTGATTTTTCTCTTTCTCCTCTGCTCTGGAAAATGTTCAGTGACATGATTAATAGAGCACCCTGTGCATGTTTTATCTATATTTTAAATGTACCTTTTGCCTGTTTTGTGTGTATTTCAAATGTACCTTTGAAGGGAGGACTGGAGGAGAAGCTCTTGTGTTGAAGAGCCCTCCATACATTGGAGAACTCACTGAGGGTCTCGACACTCGTGTATTTTATGCCCCTAAATCCAAGTGTTGTGGGGGATAATTTAAAATATGCCCCGTGGAAGTGTCAGAGCGTGGGCCAGCAAGCTGGAGCCTGGACATTCCATATGATTTAGGGAAAAATTCCCTCCTGAACTGGGAGCAAACCATGATTGCAAGTTTAAGATGCCTTTTTGCTGTTCTAATTAAAAAACGGAGCGGGTTTGTAAAAGAATATTTGGCAAGTCAGTAGCCCATGAAATTGTGTATATTTTTTAATGTGAAACAGTTGAGGAGGTGAAACTTGAAAATGTGGCTATTAAGCTTTCCAAGCAGCTGCTTTGCAGAAGGGGTTTTATGTGAGGAATATGGATTTTAGGCAAGTGCTTCCATAGGTGGCCACGAGAACCCTTGGAAACCCTCTTGGATCGGGGGGATAATTAACAGGGGATTTTTAGTGGCCAAATATCAATTTATTTCCTTGGTAAGGGCCTGATTCTGCAGTCACTTTATAATTCCTCCTCACTTCAGTGGGCTTATACAAGGAACGAAGTAAATCAAGGACTGAAGTTAATCATATGTGTATTTCCAAATTTATCCCCAAATAACTTGGAAGTTGCTTCCCTGGGAGAATGGAGGGTATGGCCACGTGCATGAGAACACCTGAAATTTCCTGGGAATGGATGTTTTTCTCCAGCTGCAGCTGCAAAACTATGAGGTTTTTTTTCCTTTTTCTCTGTTTTTAAGACACAGACAAATGGTGTGTGTAAATTCAGTTCAAATGAATAAGATTTATAGGGGGAATCGTTGCAGTGTGGAACTCAGGATCCTGCAATATGCCAGGAACACTAAGGGGTGATTGTTTTATCTTCTGGCCTTTAGTGGAATATTGCAATGATAAAAGGAGAATATTTTAAGGGTAGGACTTCCCACTTCTCGTTTTCCCCGTCTTTTATAAGTATTTATTTTGCTGACACTTGTCCACAGTCATTGAATCTTCACAATTAACATTATTTTGAAAGCACTTAAGTGTGCAAACAACTTCTCGTGGCAGTGAAGTTGCTTATGGATGTGTTTAAAGTTAATATATAATTATTAGCTCTAATTATAATTATTTTTTTGGTCTCAATATCCAGAATATAATCCCCATAGTGAGGATTTAAGTGTGATCTGAGCAAGGAAATAACAACTGGTGATGATCAGAACAGATTTTTCCGCTCTCAAAACTTTGCACAGGAAATTCTAATCCCTAAAATATAATAAATCTCGAAATGTGCTGTTGTTTTGGTGGTGGTTTTCGTGACATGGTGATGTAAAACCCCCTTTTGGAAGTGTTTGTTGCTCATGGGATTTTCTGTGTTTACAAACTGGAGTGTTTAAGGGCATATTCACCACTGATTTCTCTGCATTGTTAAATGACTCTATTAAAAGGAGCAGGAATGGGGTCTGTGCTCACACACACACAAATGCTCTTGAATGAAGTCATTTTTCACATAAACATTAAAAAAAACACAAAGGAACCCCCTTTTCCCAACCCCACTTGCTGGTCCAGCCCCAGCTTTTTAGGGATCTAAAGGAGGAACGTAGGGAAACTGAGTTTGAATTTTCTTTTGAAAGTTTAATTTATATGATTTGGGTTTTACACCAAGAAGTGTTAAAAAAAAATACCCCAAAAGGTGATGGCACATGACAAATTTAATTAAATTGGAAGTTGGAACCCCAAAGATCTGAACAAACCACATGGTGAATCCTGGAGTTCAGATTCCACGTCTGGGATAAAGACACGGTGGGGGCAATGACTGGTTTAATGATAATGCCATTTAGGAGAAAGGAAAGGGATTGCCACTAAATATTCCCGGCTTGGAGTCCAACTTTGTACCAGGCAGGGTG
>JAWWEW010000017.1:1592152-1607152 GCA_035583185.1 Anabacerthia variegaticeps | reverse complement strand
ATCATTACGTGGAACCATTTAAAAGACATTAAACACTGCTCAAATGCTAATGCCAAAATGCTGAATTAAATTGGTGGGTAATATCTTCAATGTGAGAGATTTGTGCAAATCTTTGGGCTTTTATGATGTATGCCAGAAATCACTGACAATATTGGAGGTCGGCTGCTGGTGGTTTAAACTCTTCCTAATTTCTTAGCCTGGCTTTTGTATAAATCATTCCTCATCATATACGTCACATACGTTCTCCTTTATTATAGATTTTTTTTCTCTCCTTAGTCAGAAGTAAGTATGGACTTAAATTTGATTAGAAACCTGCTGACAATTTAAATCTAGTGTTAGGGGGTTTTTCCCTGCTTGAAAACTGCAGAGATTTTAGGAAAGGGCAAAAAAAAAAAAAATCTATCCGGAATCTGAAGCATGAAGAGAAATTTTTTATTTCTTTATTTTAATCTTCCTGTCTGATTTTTTTTTTTTTTAGTGTAAAATTGATGTTTGAATAATATGCTCAAGTGTGGCAATGTTGTTAACTCATAAAACCTGGGTTTATAGTGTGTTTTAATATGATCTGAGTGTGCAGGAAGAGGGGATTATTAGCTTGGAATCCTGAAAGTTCCTTTTCTTCCTCTTTTTTTCCTCTCCAAAGCCAAGAATTCCAGGCAGTGTGAGGGAGCAGAGCTCAGCCTGGCTTGTGACTGCTGCTCCAGGATTTGTTCTGGCTGGTGTGGAACGGGATGGTCTTTAAGGTCCCTCCCAACCCAAACCATTCCAGGCTTTTATGAAATGCTGGCATTTCTTCAGCGGTGTTTTTGCAAATATTTATGGATTTCCTGTGGGAGTTGGTGCTTCTGTGGAATGGGAGATGTTCCTGCAGTGGTTGGTGCTTTGGTGGAATGGGAGATGTTCCTGCAGTGGTTGGAGGGGAACATCTCTCCCAGTTTTAGTTCCTGCAGTGGGTATTGATAAGACAGAACTGAAACCTGGCAGAAGAGCTCAATGGGTGGATGGACTTGTGTGGTTGGCTTGGTTTAGGTGGCCACTGGTGAACCATCACTGGATTTGCTGATGGTTTATCATCATCACAGAATGGTTTGGGTTTGGAAGGGCTTTCAAAACCATCCCATCCCACCTCAGCCATGGGCAGGGACATCTTCCACTAGCCCAGGTTGCTTCAAGCCCTGTCTAACCTGTCCTGGGACCCTTCCAGGGATGGGGCAGGCAGAGCTGTGCTGGGAACAGCCTCTCTTGTCCAGGATGAGGAGCAGATGTGGCTCTTCCCAAGTGTCCCAGGAGCTGGAGGTGACCAGAGAAGGTCTGTGCTCCATTTGGCTGTTTCCCTGCCCTCCTCAGCATCCATTCTTCTGCCAGCCCTGTGGAGCTGTGGGTTGGATTCATGGAAGGGCCACATGACCTGCTGTGGGCAGTCCAGGGGCACAGGAGGGTGTTCCTTGCTTAGTTTGGAGCCCCAACCCACCTGGAAAACTACTCACGTACCCACATTTTTATTGCTTTGGGTTCTTTGCTTTCAACTGTCTCTGTGATTGTGTCATTGCAGTGACCACAATTGATTTCACAGCTCTTCAGAGGAAGCTCAGGATTTTTCTAGATGGGTAGAAAAATTCCAGACTTCAGCAAGCAACATTTTACCTTTTTCTTTTCAGGCCAGAAGGGACTTGCAGGGGAGTGTTGGGGAGGAGGGACAATCCTGATGGATATTCATCTGCTGCCCTTCAACCCTTGTGGTGTTAGGTGTGTCCTTAGGTGGTTTATTCCTCTGCTTTATTATTGGAAAGGTTTTCCTTGCTGCAGGCAATAATGGTGGAAAGGGCATGGAGATGGGATGCTGGATTGGTGGTTATGCTGAAGATACCAGTTCTTTTGGTCTCCAGATTCCTGCCTGTTGTGGTTCTGCTGTGATCTTGCCCAGGTGGCCACATCTCCCTGGGGATGCCCAGGCTGAGGAAGGGAGAGGAAACATAACCCTGTGGGATTCAGCCTGTCCTCCTCCCTGGATATCCCACTGCGGCATTTGTCCTTTTCAGTTTTGGGGATTTGGCTTCAATGATCCTTGTGGGACGCTCAGGAGGTTCTGGGATTGGGTTCCTGCTCAGTTGTGATCAGTTCTCCAGGCTCTCCTGCCGGTTGTCATTTCACTAAACTGGATAAACAAGGATGACACCTTTGTTCAAACTAAACCCTTCTCTTTTATTTGGTGTCTGCTTGACCATCCTTTGCTCTGCTTGTTCCTTTTTTGTGATGCTTGAAACAAGCTCTGAGCTGTGGTGTAGTGGAGGGCTGGGGTGGAGGTTGACTCAGTGTCTTGGAGATCTTTTCCAATCCAAATGATTCTCTGATTCCAAGATCTTTAACAGCAATTTGCTAAATTTGCTGCTCTTCCAAAGACTTGCTTGTCCCACATTCCTGCTGAGTGAGGAGTGGGTGGTCACAGGGCTGCTGGTCCTGCTCCTGTATAGTAGTTACTGCTGGTAGTAGTTATGGTTGGTAGTAGTTACTCCTGGTAGTAGTTATTGTTACCACAGTCCTTCCAGCAGTGGGGAGTTTTTCACCCCCGCTTTGTTGAATTGTGTTTCTGAACTCTGGCGAGGAGATTTCCCTGAGAAGTGGCTGCAGTTCAGTGGTGGATGAAATAATCTCTTTATATAAATTTGTTTGCAGACCTCGGGGAAAACCAATGTAATATAATTGTAAGAATATATTTAATATTAAGGTTGTTGTGAATTGTCTTTTTTTATTTTGAAATAGTTCTCATTCTTGTTATTTTTTTTTGGTCTGTTTTTGACAGTGATTGAAGTTTGCCATTTGCCAAATCCACAGATTGGGATGGGGAATGTGTTTAGAATATCAGGAACGTATTTGGGGGGGGTCAGTCTTGCCAGTTTGGGGCTTTGACTTCTTGCAGAAGCAGAACCAGTTGGAATTTTGGAAGAATTTGTAAAGTATGTCTGAAGATCCTTCTTTAATTCCAACCTGTGGTGGTGGAGCCCACGCAGAAACCAGCACATTTACATTTTCCTTTTCCATTCATATCAGGGCAGAGACAAAGCATTTGTCAGTAGGAGACAATGGCTGTGGGTTGTGCTCCTCAGTAAAACTGCACCCTTGCTTATACAGATTGAAAATAAGTTCTATCTACTTTTAAAATCCACAGTTCCTTGGATTAGGAAAAGAAATGTGAAGCCTCCCTTCAAAATCCTAACTGTATGATTTGTTGGTATATGGATTTTTCTATTAAAAAAGAACTATCAGTATCTTGAAAGGCAGTATATATGTAAAGAGCAAATTTGTTAACTGATATGGGAAGATCTAACCCTGGGTCACCTGCAAATCTCTCAAACAAGAGCTCCAGGGCAAGTCCTAATTCCAGAGAGTAAAAGGGAAAATGAAAGCTGTAGCTGGTGCCTCCTCCAAGGTACCCGGGGTGGAATCATTCCAGTGGCCTTGATTGTGCTGCTCCATAGGATGGCAAGGGGATGGGAGAGGTCCTCTCAGCCACTTCCCGGCCAAAGCATCTCCATGGAGACAGGAGCAGAACCTGATGGGCTGTCAAAAGTTGCTTTTCATAACCAGAGGCATTCATTAAATGGGAGATGAAGCAGGAGACAAACTTGTGCATTTTTAACCAGCCTTGAAAAAAAGCCTTTTGGGGAGCAGCTTCTCCAGGTGCCCCTGGTACTTCATGGCCTGAGAACCAGGCAGGGAATGTGACACGTTTATTTACCCTGTGCCCTCCTTGTGCCAACTGTAAATTGTCACCTGCAGGGAGTAAAACCTCAGCAAATTCAAAATATCTAATAGGAGATGTAATAGGGACAATTGAAACTGGCTCAGGTGCACGTGGGAAGCTGAGCAGGGAATGGTTGGTGGGGAGCTCAGGGATGCTCCTCTGGGGTGGCTCAGGGAGCCTCTTGGTGCTGAGAGGGGCTTAGAGGGGCTTCTCTGAGGTGAGAATGGTCATGGGATGGTTTAGCTGGGGAAGGGCCATAAAGCTCATCCAGTGCCACCCCTGCCATGGGCAGGGACACCTCCCACCAGCCCAGGTTGCTCCAAGCCCTGTCCAACCTGGCCCTGGACACTTCCAGGGATCCAGGGGCAGCCACAGCTTCTCTGGGAATTCCAGTCCAGCACCTCCCCACCCTCCCAGGGAAGGATTCTTTTCCAATATCCCATCCGTCCCTGCACTCTGGCAGTGGGAAGCCATTCCCTGTGTCCTGTCCCTCCATCCCTTGTCCCCAGTCCCTCTCCAGCTCTCCCGAAGCCCCTTTAGGCACTGCAAGGGGCTCTCAGGTCTCCCTGGAGCCTTCTCTTCTCCAAGTGAGCCCCCCCAGCTCTCCCAGCCTGGCTCCAGAGCAGAGGGGCTCCAGCCCTGGAACATCCCCATGTCCTCCTCTGGATTCTCTCCAGCAGCTCCACGTCCTTCTGATGCTGAGGGGTCCCAGAGCTGGATGCAGGATGTTCTAAGGAGCACATCAAAGTGTTCCTTGATGCCCTCAAGATGTGTTCTGAGCCCTTTTGGTCTTCCTCTCCCTCTGGCTTTTCAGTTGGGTCACATTTCACTATTTAAAACTCTTCCAAAAAAAGGTATAAAACCCACAACCACGGGTCTCCTTCCTGATCCCCAAGTTTTTTGTCCATCACGTGGGGCAGCAACACAACAATCTTGGGATCCCTCGAGATGGACACCTTCTCTCCCAGGAACACAAAACCCTCAACCTTTAGGGAGGAAAGAGAGGAGAAAACCTAGAAAACCTGTCATGATGAGCACTCTTAAAGTGTCCTTAATGCTCAGTGGAAGTGGCTGCTTCCCTCGCTCCTGAGCTGGGGGCAAAAGCAGAAGCCCCAACTGTGAAGTCGTCTCTGGGTGGGTTTGGTTTGTGGTTGCCCAAGAAGGGGAGCTTGGAAAAGGTAAAACAACAGAGTTTTAGTGGGGACAAAGAAGCCTGATGTAAACATTGCAAAGGTCATCCTGCTCCCAGGCTGGGAAACGTGGAAATTCCTTGGCTCCTGGAGAGCAGGGGGCTGAGCAGAGCAGAGCAGAGCACACAGGTGATGCTTTAGCTGCTGCCCAGAGAGCTCAGGGAGCTCAGCAGCCTCGTTTAATTGAGCAAATGAATCAATTACAAGCATGTTGCATCATCAAATGCAGGGGAAATAGCAGATATGTCATTACAGCGGGTAACAGTGTTAAAAAGTAATTGAGTGTCTTAAGCATTTTGAATCAATTCCAGGTACTGGCACAGCCACCTTAATGTAAAATTTATGAAGATGATCTCCAAATAATGTGTGGAATTGTGGAATAAAGGCTGGGAGCAACGAGTGGGGCCAGGCTCCGGCCGAGGGTTCCGTGTCACGGGGAGAATCCTCCAGCCCTGGGATTTGTGCTGCTTTATTTTTCATTAGGAGCAGCGAGTGCTTTATTAGAAATGATATTTTAAATCTTGGTCTGAAATTGGATGCAATCATGGCTGTGTTGGGGCCACTGTAGATGACCCCACCTCTATTCCTTTTGGTGACAAGACCTATTTTTCCAGTAGGGAAATGTGAGTGATGCTCTGTTTGGATAAAAATCAGCTCGTGTGCACTAATGTCAAGAAGCTCCAAATCATCCCTGTTGAATAAGCTGAGTCTATTTTGTCATTTAACATCTGGAAGGGAAGGAGCAAAAAAAAAGGCTTTTTATAGCCATGAAATATTTTGCTTATTAGCAATAATGCAAAGCAGGGAATTTATTCTGTTGCATTGTGATAGGTGGAGATTGACCATTCAAAATATAACAGGCTCCTTCTGTATTATTTTATTTTCTTCCCTGGGAAAAATAGAATTATCCTCAGAAACTTTATGTTTGTGTGCTGCTAATGCACTAATAAAAGACTCTAAGTGGGAATGGGAAATGGAAGGGCCAAGCCAAGGAGATGGAGTTAGAAAACAACATTTTCCCCAAGGACCGAGTTGTGTTTGTTGGGTTGGCAGTGACTTTGTGTGTGTTGAGGAAAAGCAGGTGATTAATTACCCACCCCATTGGAAACTGTGACTGTCCAAATCATGGGAAGAGCAGCATCCCCAAATCCAGGAGGGCATCTCTGCCCTTTGTCTTCAGTTCTTTGGGCTGGGATTCTGCCTTTGGTGCTTTTGGGCTCACGGGGTGCTTTGCCAGGGTGGGCTGGGCTGTTTTGTGGCTCTGGGTCCTCGGTGGAAGGGGTTGGTCCCACCAACTACACATGAATTTCACCACCAAAGCCACGGTGGGAAATGCAGAAAGGCTCAGAGACGACCAAGAACGAGTCCTGCCTTTGCTGTTTGGAAGAACCCAAAGTTCATCCAACTTCCCTGGGATGTTCTCCTTGGAGCTGAAGGGAGAATGGGTTGGAAGAGATCAGAAACTCGGGGGCAAGTGGAGTACTGGGGGCTTTCCTGAGCAGCAGTAGATACTTCAACCACATAATTAAAGTTTTCTTCACAAAAAAGGGATTGGGAGCAGAGTCTGGCAGTAATCCAAAATTCTAATTTCTGACTATGATTTAATTTCAATTTTAAATAAATCGGTTTTTAATTTAAAAAGAGTGAGCTTCATAACATTAGCAATGATTGCAACATTAAGCCCAGTGTTCACAATCTAGCAATATAAAACATTATTTATATCTGAATCGTAAACAGCCTTTTGAAATGGATTATGGTTTTTCTTCCTATTCTAATACAACCTGGAGGGTACTAAAAAGTGTTGTGTGAAATTAACATTCTGCTGACTTTCGCCTATAAATGAGAAGCGAGCTATTAACATTTGTGTATTTTCATTATGTAAATTGTGTTAACACATGCCCACAAATTGCCACCAGCGATGCAATAATTTTCTCTCAGTGATCATAATGTGTCCAAGTGAGTCATTTTGATTATGACATGCTAATTACATATTGTCTTTTTTCAGATTCAGAAAAACCAGGGATCTTTAATGGTAAGCTTTATGAGTTCAGAAAAAAATTCACTTTTCTTTTTCCTGATGGCTGCTTCCTCTGCATGCTTGAATGCCTTGTTTTAAACTTAGCAAATTGCATTTTGAAGAAAATGCAAACCTTTAACTGCCTGTATTAGATTAGGTACCATTAGAAATAATAGAACATCCTGAGCATCAATGTTTTTATAAGAGTTTGCTGCTGTTGATTAATCTTGCTATATTTTATTGCATTAATGATTTTTTCTTTCCACTCCACTGTAAAGATATTGCATATAGGCTAATACTTTTCCCTCTCTCCTCTCTTTGCAGCCTCTCCAGTTATTGCAGTGCATTGTTGATGAGGTGAGTCGTCGTCTTATGTGCTTTCACTCCTAAAGTCATTCCTAATGGAGTGGAAAGCTTATATTTTGTTTCCTAATGAAGCACAATGCCCGCCATCCTCCGAGCACGAGTTTCCTGGTACAGCTTGGAGCTCTCACACATGAACTGCCCTCGTCCCACTTTAGCCTGCTTTTCTGCTCTTAATAGTGAGCCTTTCAGAGCCTGGAGTGGCCCAGGGGCCAGTCCTTTCAGCTGTGGAGGTCTCCAAGCCTCAGCCTCGCCGGGTGAGTCGTTCCTTTGCCACCTGGGTTGGAACAGAGACATTCAGGTCTTTCCCTTAGGCAGGAGAGCTGTTGGAACAAGGAGAGGGAGGGGATGTGGGAGCAGGACAGCATCTGGGTGTCTTCTAACAGTGTGTGTTCAGGGTGAAAGGCTGGGCTGCAGGAGATCCAGGCTGGATTGCAGTGGCTCCATGTCAATGTTTCTCAAATGAAACGCTTCTTTGCATCTCCCATCTCCCTCCCCAGCCAAGGTGTGAGCAGGAGCCCAACTCCAGTAGCTGAGGGCACACTGCTGTCAGTTTTACTTTGTCTTTTAATACTTAATAAGGCAATGGTGCCAGCTGGGAAGTTCCAACATGGAAAAAGAGCCATAACTATTTAAAGACTTGCCTCAACCTCTGGCACGGGGTCATTGCTGGCTCGTCAGGTTGAGGGTCTGAAATGTGTGCAAGTTCATCCAGCTACTTCCAACCTGCCCCACATGTCTGTTGAGCTTGTTGTGAGCCAAGTCCTCAGTCTTGGGTGTGTCTCCTCTCCTTGTCTGACCTGCTCACCCCACTGCTCTTCCCTGCAGCGAGTCCTTTCATTAGAGAACGGCTTTGTGACTTAAACTTCTTCCCAAAAGTGACATTTGGGCCTTGAGGGATACACTTAAATTAAAATGAACAGGTATCCTTCGTGTAAAGGAAACTTCTCCCAGTCTCCCAACTCTTTGCCCTGACTCTTTGAGATGTTCTGGTTCTTTGGGTGCTTTTCAGGCAGTTCTGGTTCTTTAATCTTTTCCATCCATTGTTATTCCTGTTACACACATCTCTGGGGCATGGAAATGCCAGAGCACCAGTGCTGTGTCTGCCACCAGCAAAAACCTTCTCCATCCTCCAGAAGGTCAGTTGAAGATGCTCAGATTTTATCTGTGTTTTCCTGCTTTTCAGTGGGGGCTGAGTCTGAGCTGGTTGTTCTAAAACACCACCCTAAGGAGCTCATATTATGGTAGATTACGGTTGGACTCAATGATCTTTGAGGTCTTTTCCAACCTGAAGGATTCAATGACCAAAGACCTTAAAGCAAAACATGTTTAAGTTGTGACTCTTCTGGTTTTTTTCTGCTGTAAGGAGGGGAGTAGCAGAAGGACCTGCTTATGGGGCTGATGCTCTTCTACACAAGGACCTTCTGAGGGGGGTGGTCTCTGTGCTCTCTGATACTGGCACCTCTTGTGGCCACCATGAGTATTAAGGATTAGAAATGCTTAGTGCTGGAAGACTGATTATTTTGGGTCAGATTTTCCCCTTGGCTCTAAGAAGGTCCTAAAGCTCCCAGGAAGCCCCAGATACCAGTGCAGAATTCCCCACCTGCCTTGTTGATGATCCAGGGATGATCTGTAGGTTGCCTTTTCCAAACAGATGGGACTCAGCAGTGTTCCCACCGTGGCAGGGCTTTTGGAGGAGCGAGGGGAAGGGAGGAACAGATCAAGTCCCTTAATATGTATTCTCGTGTGACAGAGAATGATTTGGACTTTGGGCTCCTAAAGTTATGAAGCAGCTCTGTGGAAGAGAGTGTTTCTTGAAAGTGGGTCTTAGCCCACTCCTTCACCCTGGAGCTGCCTAAAAACTCCAGAGCCTGACACAGGAGGACCTA
Organism: Anabacerthia variegaticeps; assembly: GCA_035583185.1. Classification (NCBI taxonomy): domain Eukaryota; kingdom Metazoa; phylum Chordata; class Aves; order Passeriformes; family Furnariidae; genus Anabacerthia; species Anabacerthia variegaticeps. The sequence goes on along the minus strand of JAWWEW010000017.1, from coordinate 1,597,951 downwards.
GAAATGTCTTAAAATGATGGAATAGAGGCCTTGATTCTTTCTGGTGGTTGCATATTGTATTGGTGGTCATTGGGTTTCTAGAGCTGTTCCACCAACATCCAGCAGGAGTCCAAGGTAATGTTCATTTGTGATCATTAATTCATGGGATTAATTAATTCAGCTGCCCAGAGAAGCTGTGGCAGCTCCTCATCCCTGGAGGTGTCCAAGGCCAGGTTGGATGGGGCTTGGAGCAACCTGGGCTAGTGGGAGGTGCCCCTGCCCATGGCAGGATGGATTAGATGACCTTTAAAAGGTCCCTTCCCACCCAAACCATCCCAGGATTCTGTGATTTGTTGATGACTGAACTAGTTAAGAGGTTGTTTCTCCATTCCTGAGGTATCCTTGACTTCCCTCAAACTCTGTCAGATGGGACACTGTGGAATAAAAGCTGTCTGTGGGAGTTTTTAGATGTTGGGCATAGGGAGATTTTTGGAGCTGTTTAAAACTCTTAGTGAAATATATGAGACATCACAGGTCACTTTGGCAGCTGAAAAAGTCTGTCTGCTCATTTTCTAGGGCCTAAATTTACCTCCAGAAATTCTGCAGGGTGAGAAAGTGTTTTGGGAAGCAGGAGAACTGAACAAAACCACCTCTGGCACGGTGGTTCTTCTCAAATCCCAGCAAACTGTGCCTGGTGGTTGTTGCTGTTCAATGATGTTGTGGGGCTGGGATTATTTGTTAATGGCAGAATTAGCACTGGAGCTTTGTGTGAGCAGCAAACACGCCTGCCAGAGCCTTTATTTTTTACCATGTGGTGACTTAGAGTGAGATCTGATCCAGCTACAAATAAGACACGCTCATTTGAGCAGGTCCTAATTGGAGGAGCATCTCCCACCATGACAAGATTCCTGCTCCTGGCCCAAAGATGAGGAGACTCTCGTTGGGAATGGAGTTCCTGGTGCCACAGCCAGCAATCAGGGCAGGCTGCTGTTATTTGAGAGCTGAGAGTCATTTCATATTCCAGCACTTGCCTTTGCTTGTCTCCAGCTCCAGGAATGGCTGCCTGGGAAGCGCTGAGCGGCGCAGAGATTCCCACTGGGAAGGACACACGCTGCTTACTGGGTGTGCAGCCTTTCCAGAATGCTCCAGCATGGAGGGGGACAGAGGCAGGCTGGAAGCAGGAGCCATTGCCTGCCTTGGAAGGTGTCCTAGATGTTGTCCTGCCTTCCACGGTCATGCAGCCAAAGAGTTTGCCATGGACAGGATTGTGCCTCTAAAGCGCTAGGTGCAGTAAACAGAAGGTTTTGTCATTATAGTCTATTCCAGATAATCGTTTGGAAATGCAAACCACAGAGCCCCAGGAGCAGCTGAGGGAGCTGGGGAGGCTCAGCCTGGAGGAAAGGAGGCTCAGGGGGGACCTTCTGGCTCTGCAAGTCCCTGCCAGGAGGGGGGAGCTAGGGGGGTTCGGGCTCTGCTTCCAGAGAACAGGGACAGGAGCAGAGGGAACAACCTCAGGCTGGGTCAGGGCAGGGGCAGGGGGGACATCGGGAGGAATTCCTTCACTGGAAGGATGATTAGACATTGGAAGGGGCTGCCCAGGGCAGTGGTGGAGTCCCCATCCCTGGAGGTGTTCAAAAAACCCGTGGATGGGCACTTGAGAACAAGGTTTAGTGGTGACCACGGTGGTGGTGCTGGGTCAGCAGTGGGAGCTGATGATCTTAAAGGCCTTTTCCAACCCTGATGATTCCATGATTCTGGGGGTGGAGAAATGCAGGCCACCCAGTTTCACCTGGGGCATTGACTCTGAAACCTGAAGATTGCAGGTAGAATCAGCATCTTTTTTAACCTTTCTTGTTGCTCCTGGTCTCACAGTGCTTCCTGGGATTATTTCTTTTGAGCTGACAAAAAAATTCCTCCTGTTCCCTGCTCAGCCTCCAGATCTCCACCAACATCCCAGACAACCCACCTGGTCCAGTTAAGTGTTCTCTTGGCTGCTGTCTGCAAGTGTCACTCCATAAATCCAATTCCACTTCCCAATTCCAAGCAGAGATGATGAGACTTGTAACCCTGCTTGTAATTCTGCCTTTTCCTTTTAATGCAGTGGAAAATGCTCAGTGCAAAAGGTAAATGAGGCTGTTCTAAATTTGCACTTGGGGCATTGCTGGCTTACTGGGTTCCGCCACTCTGCAGCAAAACAGGGGATTAAGTTTTTCAGGAAAATCAGAGCCCTGATGGTGGCACTTTTTGTGGCCTTGCAGTGGGTTGAGAAGTGACATTGTTTTCAAGGCTCCTCCAGCCTGTGGTTACTTATTTCTCTGTTACCTCGATGGCAAATGTGTTATGTAGGAAATGAGCGTTTAGAATCCTGGAATCATTTAGGTTGGAAAGACCATGAAACCCAACCATTTAGTTGCTTCCTCAGCTGTGTCCCAGATGGAGTATTTGTGAGAGCTTCCAAACATGTCATTTCTCCGGATCTCTGGTCGGATCAGTGCTCAGTAAGTGATTCCAGCTTGGGCACAGAGATCCCAAAAGCCCAAACCCAACAGCTTTGTGTTTCTCCACTTCCCAGCCTTTGCATCCCATGGGTTTTGGCTTTAGAGGTGTCTGCTCTGCCTCTGGAAAAGGCTGGACAGACAGAAGGCTGCAATGCACAAAGTAGGCATTCCTCCTGGCTTAAGCAACTCATTTAAATTTTCCTTAGGCTCTCCAGGGGGGTTTAATTTGTCCTTTATTTAGTTGGAGTGTCCCTTGTAGGGAAGGAATGTCTTGGTGGGTGCTGTGATCCACGTTTGGCTGTACTGGAGCAGTTGTTGAACATCAGCTCTGCTTTCCTTTCTTCTTCATCCCCTGAAATGCATTTATTTGGTTTCTGAGTTGTCATGGTTTGTCTCACTGCAGTGGTGACTTAAGTGTTGCTTTTGGTTTATTTGTTTCTAATTGTGTTGAATTAAGGAGAAAAAGAGCTCAGTTTTAGTTAAATTATTGGAGTGCAGGGACAGGGTGGGATTTTGGGGCGTCTGTGCAGGGCCAGGAGTGGGGTTGGATGGTCCTGATGGGCCCCTTCCAACTCAGCATTTTCTAGGATTTTATTGTTATATTATTTCAACTCATGAGAAGCTTGGGGAGGAAAGACTTCCAAGAGAAATCCTGTTTTTCACAAATAGGAGGCAGCATTGCAAAACCTGCCCGTGTTAACAAGTCAGGCAGAAATTGAGAAGAAAAATTAATTAGTTGTCCTCACGAATCCTTACCCTGATAGCTTCATGAGTAAGTAGAGAGAAGCTTTCCATGAGTTTCTTGAGCATTTCTGTTAAGTGCCCCCACAGAGATACTCGGTCTCACAAGACTGCAGTTTAATCTAGCTCAAGGACTTTCCAAACTCCACAAATCAAAGACCTCTTTTCTTTTTTTTTTTTGTCTCTTTTTAAGTCCTTACTCCAGAAACCCTGAGCAGCTTCAGCTCATGCTGGTGGGGTGTTAACGCTGAGCTGTGAAGCATTGCAGTGTCAATACATTTTCCAGTTTTCCTGTGGAAAAAATTAACTTGCACTTATTACATGTATTCTGTAGAGTTGTTTCTCTTATTCTTTTTTTTTACATGGTTAAATATATCCCTCCATTTATTGCTATGGCACAGCCTTGAAAATTCACAGGATGTTCAGCTTGATCAAATAACACGATGAGTGTTTCCTCTGGAGTCCTGAATTCCTTAACCTTCTGCATCAGTGCTACATTTTGTTCTTGCTATAAATGAAGTAAAAAACTCCAAAGGCTCAGAATGGAACAAGATTGAATTTTTTTTTTTCTTCAGGAATTTCTCTGTAGGTTCTCAGGTATTGATTTAAATGCATGAAACCTGAGAATCTGTGGAGCTGTGAAGATTTCCACAGGACATACACACGTGTGTGTGTGTGTGTGTGTGTGTGTACCCAAACCCATCATAAATTGTCCTGTGTAAGTTGGTTTAGGGTGTAGTTTTCTGGAGCCAGAAACTGTGACCTTACCAGTGTATGAGATTCAGAGACTTAGAGAGGAACAAGGTAAAACCACAGGTAGGAATTGCTGAATAATTACCTTTAGACCAACCTGAGCAAGAACCTTCCCAAGAGGGCAAGCTCATTTAATGGTTCCTAAAACTCAATCTTGTGGATGTCAATGGTCATGCTTGATTATTTGCAGCAGTGTTTTATGAAAAAGCAATAAAAATGCGTGGGGAGGGTACAGAGGAAGGAAAGGGCCAACAAATGGGGTTGGTTTTTCCCGGGGTGCCCTCGGTGTGCATGGGCAGGGACCCTGGTTCATGTTGGCTGTCTGAGGTGTATTTGGGGTGTGTTTGAGGTGTATTTGAGGTGTATTTGGGGTGTGTTTGAGGTGTGTGTCTACCCCAGCACTGCCATGCTCTGCTGCCTCATGAGCCACAAGAGACCAGCAAGGAGAGGGAGAAACTCCTGCGTTTGTTTCCGAGGCAAAGCAATTACAGTGGTGGGTAAAGGATTAACCTGTTTTTCCAGCTCATTGCGAGGCCCTTTGGAGAGCCCAGCAGCAGGCAAGGGCTGGCAAGTGCCTTGTGCCACACTCTGCATTATTCCTGATCTTAATTACACTCCTCCACTCCTTCCCTTCCCTTCTGTGGGCTCAGAAAAGGAACCCCCAGCAGCAAATGCTGCAGCAGTGACAACCAAATACCCCCTGACTCGTTTAACCCAACAACCAGAGCCTCCTGGTATTGCCAGGAACGTGGGGAGCAGGGAGCACTGCTGAGGGAATGGCAGCCCCTCCCGTGGTTTGGGGTGGTAGAGGTGGCCTGAGTGGTTTGGTGGATAAAACACTGCCCTCTCGACCTTGGTTCCCATCCAGCTGCAGACCTGCAAATCAATGAGTTTTCCCCATCCCGGCGGACGAAACTTCACACCAAAACGCCCCCAACGTGTAATTTGTCACATTTGGCATCTGCTGCTCAGAAAAGAGCAAGAAGTGACCCGGTGCTGAGGTGTAATCATCCCTCCCCTTCCTGCTGGGGGTGGCAGCAGCGTGGGGACAGAGCCGGGAGCGCTTTCAAGTGGGGACCTCTGAGCCCCCTCCGGCCACCGCCGGCTGCTGCCAACTTGTTAGTTGGTGGAGAGCACCTGCCATTAGGCTTGTGCAAGGCCTTTGAAGTAGATTGGCTGGAAAGGCAGAAAGGGAGTTTTTGTTGTTGTTTTAGATAGATAGAGATATAGATATATATTTAGGAGTGCTGCGGGAGAAAGTTGTCCTTGTCGGAGCAAATCTGAAGTCAGAAATAGATTTTAGATTTTAGAGAGAGAGAGAGAGAGATGATAGATAGATAGATAGATAGATAGATAGATAGATAGATAGATAGATAGACAGACAGATAGATAGATGGAGATAGATAGATACAGATAGATTGATAGATAGATGATAGATAGATAGAGATAGATATAGATAAATAGATGATAGAGATAGAGATAGATGATAGATAGAGATAGATGATATATAGATAGATGATCGATAAATAGATGATATAGATAGATGATAGATAGATAGATAGATAGATGGAGATAGATAGATAGATACAGATAGATTGATAGATAGATGATAGATAGATAGAGATAGATATAGATAAATAGATGATAGAGATAGAGATAGATGATAGATAGAGATAGATGATATATAGATAGATGATCGATAAATAGATGATATAGATAGATGATAGATAGATAGATAGATAGATGGAGATAGATAGATAGATACAGATAGATTGATAGATAGATGATAGATAGATAGAGATAGATATAGATAAATAGATGATAGAGA
>JAWWEW010000017.1:1576176-1592052 GCA_035583185.1 Anabacerthia variegaticeps | reverse complement strand
GATAGAGATAGATATAGATAAATAGATGATAGAGATAGAGATAGATGATAGAGATAGATGATATATAGATAGATGATAGATAAATAGATGATATAGATAGATGATAGATAGATAGATAGATAGATAGATAGATAGATAGATAGATAGATAGATAGAAAGAATGTTTTTTTAGGAATGCCATGGAAGAAGGTTGTCCTTGTAGGAGTAAATCTAAAGTCAGAAATGTGGTTTAGATATATATATAGCTGTAAAATGTTTTTTTAGGAATGCCATGGAAGAAACTCATCCTAGTAGGAGTAAATCTGAAGTCAAAAATGGATTTTAGATATATATGTAAAATTTAGGAAAGTTGTCCCAGTAGGAGTAAATCTAAAGTCAGAAATAGGTTTTATTTATACATGTGTGTGTGTGTGTATGTGTATGTATATATATATAATCCCTTTGTAGGAATGCTGTGGAAGAAAGTTGTCCTTGTAGGAGTAAATCTGAAGCCAGAGATGGATTTTTTTTGTATATATCTTTTTTTAGGAATGCTGTGGAAGAAAGTTGTCCTTGTAGGAGCAAATCTGAACATGTCCAGTATTGTCATTGTAACCACGGTGTATTTATTACCTGTAATTGCACCTGGCAGCTTTTCTGGTGCATCTCAAACTTGTTTGTCCAAAATGAAAAATCATTATTTGGCCACCAAGTAAGACACAGCTCCTGCAGAAAAGTAAATATATTTTTGAAGGGTTTAGTGGCAGAGGAGCTGGAGTGCATAAAAATTCTGTAATGCTGGAGATTCAGGGGGCTGAAGTGCTAAGCCAGAAGCGCTTTGTGAGGCACAGGCATTATTTATGAAATAGTGCCATTTCAGCATCAATGGAGGAGCTGCAGAGCAGGAGTTGGTGCCCAGAGGAGCTGGTAATTCCGAAGGCAGGGAGTGCTGGGGAGGCCCAGAGGAGCGAGGAGCTGGAGTTTGCTTTGCTGGGTTCTGGTAACTTCCCTCCTGTGGCCCTGGAGCCACAGGACCATGGCATCTCCTTCTGCAGCAGCCTGCAGCTCAGCAGGGGCTCTGGGGAGAGGGGGGGTTAACCCTTCCCGGGCAGGGGCTCGGCACAGGGCAGGGAATAAACCCCAAATCCGCTGGGAATTCCAGCCCATTCCCCACGGGGCTCCTCCAGGGGTGTGCTGGGGATGTGTGGCTGTCACTGTCCCCAAACAGGGCAGTGGCACAGATGCTGCTGAGCTCAGGGAGCAACTCACGCCCAGCAAACACACGAATAAACATGGATAAGGCACCTTCCCCCGTTTTTCTGTCCAGCTTGGAGTTTCCCAGGGTAAATTGGGTCCATCAGAGGAGGGAGGAGGACCACGGGTTTTCAGCTGGGGCCTTTGCCGTGTCCTCCCTGGTAGAAAGCTGAATTTGCTGATTTTCCTGCTGCAGGAAGGTTGGGGGCTTTCTCCTTGTGATAAATCTCACACTTGTATTTGCTTTGAGACAGTATTTCCCTCTCAAGAAATCCATTGTTGGGGTAAGACCCCTGGAGGTGGGGGATGCTCCAGGTATGCACTGACAGGCTCCCAAATTTCATCCACATAGGAGCGTTGTTAAAAAATTAAGCGACTCAGAGCTGCATCTCTTGAATCTGCTTCTGGAGTTTATCCCTGTAAACCTCCAGGCTGGACAGAAAAAAGGAGGAAGGTGCCTTATCCATGTTTATCTGTGTGTTTGCTGGACATTATTTATGCCCTCAGCAGCATCTGTGCCACTGCTCTGCTCGGGGAGAGCAACCAGAGCAGGAGGCAAAGAATAGGTTGGGGGAGTCACTGAGGGCAGTGCTTGGATCTGTAATTCAGGCTCTTACTGCAGAGGTTCCAAAGGGCTGGTTGGCTCCTGGACACACTCTTAGGTGGCTCAGTCTTCCTTTGTTCAGGGGAAAAAAAGAAGATACAGATACTAATGTTATTGCTGCCTTCAAAAGAGAAGGATTCGGGAGGGATTGTTCAGTCTTCTCCTTCCCAGGTCTTCATTTAGATAATGTGGCTTCCCCTGAGTGCATGGAAGTCAATAAGGTTTATCCCAGAGCCTTGGCACTCTATAAATTAAATATTAGGAGCAGTGTTTGAAGTTTAAAGCCCTCCCTGCTCCTGCTGGCTCGGATTTTGTGCCGCTGTGCTGTTTCCTTTCTGCCTGAGCACCTTGCTGACAAGTGCTAATAACAAAATGCCAAGAGAGGGTCCAGTTGGAGTTACCACACATTAAACATTCTGAACTTGTCCTTTTGCTCATAGATTGTGCATAATTAATAATTAAACGGTTTCAGTTGTAATGGGTTGACCTCCTTGAACTGTTCATTATTCACAAGGCAAAGGCATCACTCAAACTTTTTTCCTCTTGCCCTTCCCTGGTCTCGCTCTGTGTGCACAGTTGGGCTGGTTTGGAGGAAGCAGAGGCTGATCTTGTCTTCTCCTGCAGCAGGTCCCAGGTCTGGAAGGGTTGCTTGGATGCTTAGGGAAGCTTGGGAATAATGGTACATTGACCCTCACAACTGTTTGTGTCTTTGCTACCCTTGTAGCATCATCCCCAGCACTGAGGTCTTCATGATACCAGCTGAAAGATGCAGCAGTTAATGAAAATGGCAGAACCACTTCCCAGTTAAAATTGAGTGTATCTGTTTCTCTCTCCTTTAAAATGTTGGGTTTTTACTTTCTTTCCCTCTATAGTGTGATTTCTTGGAGCAGGTGGGGAATATAAGGCAGGTCAAGAGGGTGCAGCTGGACGTTCCCTAGGGTTACATCAACTGTGACTGTATTGCTTGGGAGAGAAATGGAGCTTTGCTTTATTTCCTTCTATTTCCCATCTCTCTGAGTGTCAGAAAACATGTGGGGAACTTCAGGATACAATATAGGATGTATTTGCAGCTCCTGATCCTTGAGCAACCTGCTCTAGTGGGAGCTGTCCTCAAGAGTCAGCCTTGACCTCCTTGAACCTCCCCAAAGGCTCTCAGTTTTTCAGGCAAATATCCAATAAATTCGAGTGTCTCAAGTCCCTGGGATTACAGCATCTTGTTTCCATCCTGAGCTCCAGTGTGTGTTCATCTCCAGCCCTCCACACCCAGTCTCCTCCTGAGCTCCCCCAGAGCGACCCAACCGAGGCATGGCCGTGGCCAGCAGGTTTGTAGCACCCCAGGCTGGGGTGCAAATACCTGCATTGCACACAAAAACGTGCCCAAAGGAAGGGAAAAAAGAGGATTTAACATTTACTTTCATGCAGGAGCCCCTGGCAGGACAGGAGCTGCATGGTCCAGGCGTCTATGCTGATGTTGAAGCTTCTCCCTTGGCTGCAGGAGCCCATGGGGTCTGGATGACCAAAGCAGGATGCTGGTGGCTGTAGAGCAGCTTCTCCTCTCCTCTCATAATGAGCTTTCTCTCCATTATGGGCCCGTCATCTCCTGTGAATGCAGAAATTATCACCTTCCAAATGAGTGTGAAGTGGCGGGTGCCCATCCTGATGCCCAGCATGGCCTGAGCCGAGCTGGCAGCCCCTTCTGCCAGGGGGGCTGTGTGCCTTGGAACAAGGCATGTGCCTTAAATAAACAGCAGGGACACATCCTGGGCACAGCCAGGTCCCAGGGAATGGATCCTGGGCTTTGTGCCCGGGGTATTGCCCACCTTCCCTGCCCTGTCCATCCCAGGGGCTCCAGGTGGAAGTGCTGGAAGGCTGGGCTGGGCAGGAGGAGAGGATGGGCAGAGGCAAAGCCTGCTAGTTCCATGTGTGCCTTTTCTGTGTTAATGTGGATAATTTCCTTCTTTGAAGTGGAGGAAGTTTAATTGCCCCGCAGATTTCCTTGTGCTGCCTCCACTCTCCAGCAGAAAGCCTCCTATATTGCTGTCATTTATAAGTTTGGAAACAATAACCTCTCCCTCACCCGGGCCGAGTTCAAAGAGAATTTGGGCATGTTCTATCAAACACTCCTTGTATTTAATAGAAGTCTTTGAAAATGGTAAAGCAATTTTGGCTTCTCCTTTTCCTCCTCAGTTACTTTTGATTGAATTGTATTTTCCAGCGGTTTCCAATTGTTCGAATTGGAAACAAAGCCTTAATAAGAGTTCTAGTTAATTTTCTGTCTTGTAATTACCGATCTCATTTTTCTGATAATTGGCCACAGCAATTATATGTATATTTACTAATCACATAGGAGGCTCTGCAGTCGTGTCTATCTGCCACCATTGATAATGACACACACATTGCAGAGGTGCTTTTATCATCTTCTTTTTTCCACTACATCAAAGCTATTTCCTCGCCTTCTCCATAATGAATACATGCATGCATTTGACACAGTTGTGTGCTAGAGAAATTGTTTGGCTCCCACCAAATGCTGCACGCTCCGAGTTTCTTGCCTGCAGCGCTGGAAGGTTGTATGTAATGATATATTGCTCATCCAAATGGCCAAAGCACTCCAAAGCACAGTGAGATTAAAATAAGTCATTCCTTTGTTAATTTAAATAGGTGCATGTATCATACTTTGCAGGGTACTTTGTGCAGGGATGTCAGGGAGGAAAAAAGACGCCGAAAGGTATTTTTAATAGCAAATGAGAATAGATGAGAATGGAGTCATTTGCAGCTGCGTGTTTTATGTGGCTCTCTTGTTCCAACTGTAGGTCTAATGAGATGACACTGTTAAAGTACTCTGCAGTGTAATTTCATTACATCCTGAGCTGTTACACTATAAACACAGTGGAGCTCTCTGTCATTCTTGGAAAAACTCCTAAATTCGTAAAGCCCTTCTTTGCAAATGGGGATGTTGTTTGTTCCCAGTTTGTAAGCTTTTTTTTTAATTACTATTATTTTTTTCTCTTATGTTCTTCTTTTTTTTTTTTAAATTTTTTTTGGTTTTGCTTCCATAAATACTGGGTGGTTGTTTTCTACCAGTAGCCTGGTAAATTTTTTTTTGGTTTTAAAAATTCTTTTGCCTTTTCAGCCCTGACCAGACAGCATATGAGGACAGGCTCTAAAATGAATAAGTGTAAATAAACATGAGTGTAAATAAATAGCGAATGCAGTGAAAGAAACAAAGGTCAACACAAGAATAATTTCACAGCTCTTTGTTAATTACAAGACCATTTGTGTGTTACTTAAATAATCATTAATTTCTCATTTACACTTTCCCTACCTTCCTTTTTACCCTGTGGCTATCATTGTCCTTTTTTCACCTCCCCTCAGTGTCTTTCCACATGTTTTTACCCATTGTGTAATACTCATTAGTTGAAATTCAGTGTTTTATAACACGTTCTCCCAAGAATTTGTCCCTCTCTCCCTCCAGTTCTCGGTGTGCGAAACGGGGACTCTGTGGCTTCCTTGGGGCTCATTATCCCTTGGGGTGGGAGGTGTTTTTTGGGGTGGTTGTGCCTGCTGTGGTGCTGTCCTATAAACCCATCTCTTCTCTCCCCGTGGCCGCGCCGCCGTCGCAGGAATCGCCGGTGCTTCCAGCCGGGGAGTTCTCGGAGCCATTTGTGCACTTCATCACTCAATGGTGAGCTGGGGCTGGGACGTGCCATGGCCTGCGTGGAAATGATCCATGTCATTAACTGGGCAGCTCCCCAGCCCTTCTGGCTGTGCCTGCCTCCCTTCCCAGGGCACGGCCACTCGGGGGCCCTGCGCAGATGGGGCGGCAGAGCTGAGCAAACTGTGTGAATTATGGAAACCTTATTTACACAAAGGGTCGTAAAAGGACTCGCAAGAGGGGTAGTTCATTTTTCTACCCCCTCGTGTTTTAATAAAGCTTGCCCTGGATGTGGGTGCTGAGACCCCCAAGAGTCCATCATAGGGGGAGACTCACCTGTGAAATGTCGTGATTCAAAATATTTCCCCTAAAATTGCCTGGACGTTTGGGAAGGCAAGAGGCCTTGATGAATTCATTGGCTTCTCAGTAAGTAATTTTTACTGAGAGTCGTGGTTTAAAACACACCACTGGGTGTATTTGCTGTCCTTAAAACTGAATAGTTCACTGAAAACCTTGTAAATGAAAGGAGAACTGGGGAGAGGAGGAGGTTGTAGAATAAAGAATACGGTTCTTGAGTGACTGGAGGATGCAAATCCTCAGGGTAAGATACCCAAAAGGGGCAAAGTGAAGGAAAAAATCCCTTTGTAACTGTCACACCGCCCTGAGAAACCTAAATAAAGGGGAGGTATTTGTGCACAGCAGAGAAATAAGCTGGAATTGTGGAAAATAGGATGTGTTTGAGGGAGAAGGGTCTTTGCAGTGACCAGGCACACCCAAGGCTGGATGCTCAGCTCTGCTGAATCAGATGGAGAGGGAATCCTGCCCCAGGGCTGTGCCTTGGTCCAGGGCTGTGTCCTGCCCCAGGGATGTGTTCTCCTCCAAGCCCCACGAAGAGCTGTAGGTTGGGCTTTGCCCATTTTGGGTTTCGTACCCTCTGTCAGGGCCACTGCAGCAAAAGTGACCTGATAACAATTGAATTTTGACTAGATAATGTGGGAGGTAGTGCCTTTCAAGCCTGTAACAAATCCAGACACAAAAAGCAGTCTGATGATCGGTTAATTAAAGTAACTAAATAATTAAAGTTTGTGTAAGAGAGGCCTCAGTTTTCAGTAGTTTCAGCTTACCAAGACTGAGGCTGTTTGGAGGCTCCTGCAGCTCAACCGCAATGTGTGGAGCGCCACGTTTTTATCCTCCCCCAAAAATTGATGACAGGCTGTTTAAAACCAAAATTGAGGCAGAGGGAGGGATAACCTGTGTTAAAATTTCCCCAGATGTCAACCTGAAGCATAACTGATGGTGCTTAATAGCCTTGTTCTCCCTGGGGACGCAGCTACTTTGGACTGTCAGATTAAACTGCTGCCTCAGACAGCTTGTGGTACTTGATTATTTGAGGGGCTTGCAGTTATTTGTAGGGAAGGTAAATTGTGTCCTTAATATCTCCAATTTAGAGCACAAATCATCTGGTATTTTATATATAATCTTACATGAGCTGTGCTTTTTGGTGGGAGGGGTTGCTGCTTATAGAAAGGCACTAATATGGAAGTATGTATTATTTAAGCGTGAGAGATGTCAAGTGGAGAGCGTGGCAGAGTTTCTGCCAGTTCTGCCATAAAGCCTGGCTGCTTGGATTGCATCCAATTAGTCAGGAGGCAGCTCCTGATGGTCACCTCTGTGCCACGTTATTGTGTTCCTTCACGCAGCTCAGCACAGCCTTCAGGAGCTAATTGCACCTGTTGCATGGCAAACTAGGACTGTTTGCATGAGAAACATGATCTTATAAACAGGTTAATGCTGTGTAATGAACTATCACCCCGCAGTGTAATGGAAATAAATGGGGAGAGGGAAGGGAGGAACCCCAGGGTATTGCGTGTGCTCCTGAAGCTGTTCAGCATTGGAGTTGCATTCCCCACCTGTTTGGATAATTCTTTGTGTCATAATCCCCAGAAAAATGGGAAGCAGCTCCCTGTGCCTCCAGAGCTCACTGCATTTCGGTGGTCTCTGTATTAATGCACTTGTCCTGGTTACAAACATCCCACATCCCTCGAGGGAAGGAAAAAGCCACGTATATATTTTGGCCAGTTAGGACCCCTGACTTCCATCAGCACCTGACAATGTTAAAAACACACTGAAGTGCTTCACTCTGTGATAAAAGAGATAGGAGAGAGGAAAGATAATTCAGTGTTTAAACATGAAGAATAAATGAGCGGTTGTTTTGATTTTATTTTTATTGTGTTTTCTGACACAGCATGAAGAAGCAACCAAAGGAAAGACCAGCACCTGAAGATTTAATGGTAAGTGAAAACTCAGCATATGTATCTGTGTGTGGTTACTTCTTATTCATATATGTAATAAAAGTGGATCCATTATTTCCTGCATTTTTCAGTATGTACAAATTTCACTGTAAACTCTTCCTGGCTTGTGCAGCAATTCCATATTTACAGAGAGCACCCCAACCAAAGGGGGAGTTATTATTATTCCACTAAAGTTATTGGGTATTTTGCTGTTCACTTGTGGTTTCAGGAGTTCATACAGAACTTTCACAGCCAGTATCAAGTTTCAATCAAAACCATTTTGGTGCTTAATACACCTTTCTTGTTTCGGTTTGTATGCCCAGGGATTAGAGCCTAATGTAGGTCACTCTTTGTCAGAATTTGCCACCTTCACCTTTCAAAATGGGAAGATTGAAAAAAGAGGATCTGTGGTCAAAATAGTGTATTTTAATGAAATGCAGGAGCCAGTTTTCACTTAGAGTCGTGTGAAATGAAATTATATTGGCTGCAGAAGGTTAATTTGTGGCTTTGGTCTGTCCATGGGAGGGTTCTCAGGGTTGGAATCTGAGCTCAGAGACCACTTTTTTTTTGCTGGTAATTGTCATTTTTTTCAGTGAGGCAATAACAGGCTACCTGCTCTCAAGCTGGTCCCTCGTGGCTCTGCATTTAGTGCTGTTTTGACTGTTTTTAAGCAGCTAGAAAAACACCATCTCAAGCAATTACTACAAATATTTACAGCCATTTATATTGTAGCTAAGAGTCATAATCCCCTCTGACTCACATCAGATATCTTTGATTTTTAAATGTCATTACTCTTCTTTATATGCCGCTTCCTGAAACTTGAGACTTATGGCAAACCATCCTATTTTTGTGGATGAAATACCCAGCAATGATTTTAGCGTGGGAATAATTGTAATATAGGAATAATTGTAATATAGGAATAATTCTAATGGATTTTAACAAGACAGGGACACTTGTGCCTCCTCTCCTTTCTTGCTTGCACGCTGGGAGCTGCAAGGAGAATAAACAAGTGTTTCTGTTGCAGCTCTTCTCTAGTTAAAGGCTAATCTCTGCAGATGCCCTGGGGCAGGTATGTCACAATCCCAGTCTCAGCCGAGATCCTGGTTAGCAAAGTATTTAACTGTGAATCTCATTTTAAGGATATTAACTTCTCCACATCTGCATTTGCAGCCAGGTACCTGCTGAAACACCTCGCTGAAACGAGCCCCTCCACTTCGGGGTGCTGTCTCATGCCGGAGCCTCACGCTGCCTGGGTTTTGTCTTTTTTATTAACTTGGGATGGTTGGGGAATTCTTGCAGTTAGTCACATCTGAGAAAACTTGGAGCAGGTTCTGGAGATGTGGCCACATTTACCTCGTGCGCCGTTGTGCTATGGTTGGGTGGCTGAGCTATTAAAACAATGGAATGGGCTTTCATAAAGCCTCGCTCGGGTTGGAAATGCACGTTGGGGTGATGCAAGAGGCCTGCCACTTATAAATAAAACATCTGCAGATCCACACGCCCCATAAGTAGATATGTATGTTTGGAAGCAATAACACCACTCCAGGGTGTAGAGCCATAAAAATGAGGCCAAAGGGTGAGTGCCTGCAGTGCCAGGGAAGTGCACAGATTTATCTTTACAACTACATGCCCTGGAGTGTGCTGGGCCCCTTTTAAGGAGGTATCTCGTAAAATAATTCGGAAATTCCAGCAGCTCTGGGGGGAAAAAAAAATAAATAAAAAGAAGCTTTCCTGTTTTTTAAACAAAATGTTTTGTTTAATGCGTTTTACCCCTACTTGCTCTTCAGTTATAAAGAAACTTGCAACCACAAGTAGTACAATGGTAGGGGGAATGCTGGTGAAATCCCCCTGGCCTGAATCCCCCCTTCACCCTGTGCTTCCTCTGCCACTCTCAGTGTGAACTCAGGAGCTGCTCACCAGTCAAACCATTCACATTCTTGCCCCTCCCCAGTCCTTTTTGGTTTCTAAAACTCATATGCATATGTACATTGGCATGGTGGGTCTGTATGCACAGCTACAGCCTGTCTTTACGTATGTGTGTGTGTATGAATTAGTTTATAGGCATTAATTTTAAAAATTAATCATTTATTTATTATTAATTGCTGGAAAACAGGCCCACAAGAAAAACTGTTAAATGTCACAGGGTTATTTAGGTTGGAAAAGGCCTCCAAGTGCAGCCTGTGATCAATCTCTACCTTGCCAACCAGACCAGAGCACTGAGTGCCACCTCCAGTCATTCCCTGAACACAGCTATGCTCTGAAATCCAGAACTGCTCACCACAGTATCCTTCTAATTCCACACCACCCGTCCCTGAAACCTCCATGTCATTCTGATGGATAGGAGCAGTGGGCAGAGTGATGTGAATCCTGGAGTGCATAGAGTGGTGCAGGGAAATCCTGGATCTTCAAGGTCAGCTTAACATTGACTTCAATTAGGGCAGGACTTCTCCTTGTTCACGGAGTTTGGGGATTTTTTTTTTTTAATTTAAAAGCCATGTCGTATCGAGGAAGAAAGGTGTATAAAACACATAACCATGGTTGGCTCCAGCCAAACCAGGATAGCAGCTCCCTCCCCTGTGGACACCAACCATCCTGGAAGTCACTCTGTGTGTGTATGTATTTATAATTAAAGCCTGAAAGCAAAGGGAAGGCAGCAGAACATCAATCTCTACTCTCCTGATAATCAGGGAATTGGCAAATGCATTTTGAGGAGCTGCCCAACAATACCTGGAGTGCCAGCCCGGGCACACAGGGCTGGATTTGCCCTCTCTGGCACAGAAGATCTTTTCTTATAAAAGTCAGAGTTTTGTCAGAAAACAGAGCCAAAGCCAAGGCTGTGGGAAGTTCCTGTGGGAAGGAATCCATGTACAGGTCAACACCAAACTCCCCTAACAGCTGGCATAGGTTGGGTCCCTGGATTTGGGTATTTTCTTATTTATTTATTCACTTCCTGGCCTTTCTTCCATGTTCCCATCCCCAAAACAAGCTGTCACATTGGTTTCTCTGTGTATACCTGATCAATTAATTGTTTCAAAGTATTTCAAATTAGCTGACTTGTTCCATTGGATTGAAAAGAGGAATTTCACCAAGTCATGGGGGAATTGTCCATTGAGGGAAAGGAACAATCTTTAGAGTTGTTCTAAGCCTATTCTAAACTTATTCTAAAGTGCTGCTCCTTTATCTCCACTTTGTCCCCTCTTCAGAGAAGGGCACAGAGTCATTTAAATTAAATATATTCCTCTATCAGCACGGGGAAGGCTGCACAACATCCGTGCGTATTCCTCTGTCTCCTCTGCCCTTCCAAAGGGAAAACCTCAACAATTTTTCTGTATAAAGACATGGTTTTTTCCCTAAATGGTCTGAACCCCTGGTTTCCTGGCCTGCAGACACAGGTGTGTGTTTGGCAGAGGGGATGTGTGTGCAGGGGGAGCTTTCAGCTGCAGGCCTGGGAGGTGACTGTATTTACGGTGTGTTCCCGAAGCTTTCCCTCCTAAGCTCTATTTAATGGAATCTATGCATAGTAAGTAATCAGGTCAGAGAGAAGCAACATCCCCTGTTTGAGATCAATCGCTGGCTAATACTTTATCTAGGCCACTTTATTATCTCATGCTGATTCCATCCCATTCTCCTCCTCCTTTGTAGCGTGCACTTCAGCTGTGGTAAAAGTACGGCTCGCATACATATTAAAAACATATACCCATTCTATCTGTATGTAAATGTGGGAGGCACAGCTGGATATTGCAGGAGTTTGATTTACTAATAGTTATTATCTGTTCTAGCTGTTCAGAGGCAAAGAGAGTTGCAGCAAACAAGCTAGCGCAGAAATTGCCTTTATGAGATCACTGCCCTGCTTTGGTAATTGTTTCAAATCTCTCCTTTAGCTGGGAGCTTGGCCTTTCCCTCTGCACGTTGGATGTGCTTTCCAGCACTGGGCCAGTCTCCTGGGGAGGCTTTTTTGGTCAGGGCAGCACTGAGCTGTGCTGGGCTACATCTGGATGTCAAAGTGACAGCTTTTACGTCGGGAAATGGGGTTGGAAATACCAAAAGTCAGGCCGGGGCAGTGATTCTGCTCTGCTTTGCCATGTACAAAAGTACAGCCCTTGGGGTGCTGCTTGGCTTTCCCAAGGAAAGCTGGGGCTGGGAGAGGCCAAGCTGATGGCCAAGGGTGCAGTCACCCCCTGCACTTGATTACCTTTGCACAGATCTGATAATTTTTCTTCAAGTCTCCCAGTTTTGAACCCAGCTACAAGCTTGTCTCTTTTTTGAAATCTTCATTACTGGTGCTTTTTGTGGCGGTGTTGTATTTGTTTAGAAGGTTGTGTGATTGTACATCATCCCTGTCAAAACCTGCTGGAAAACGTGGTCTTGCTTTGAATTATTATCTTCATGCCCAATGCAATTTTGAAATTCTCTATTCCTGTGCATCCAGCAATGCCTCTCTCCATTCCAGGCAAGGCTTTAGAGCAGGCACTCTGATCTTATTAGCTATAATGGGAGTTTTTTCACATAAATACTTGCTGTATTTAAATGTGTTAAGGTACGTGTCAGGATGTTACAGACTCTCAAAAATGGATTCCGGCTGCCCATTCCCCCACCTCAAACAAGTACAGGAAATCAAAAAGGTGAAGCTTTCAAGTTGCTATATTTTAATTGTATTCTAGAGAGTCTGGACAGTAGCCCTTCTTATCAGGTAGAGCTAAAAATGTTTGCAGTTCATTGTGTTAAACCCTTGGGCTTAGCTCTCAGGAAATACTTCTATGGTTTAAACAAACAAGTGGAGGATCAGCATAATCCTACCTGGATTTTCATATAAACCTTCAGAATAAAGCCAATAAAATTTTTGTCAATAGAAGGGATCTCCCCCAGCAGTGGCTCAGCTTTGCAGAGAAATGTCTGTGTCTGTACCTACCCAGATGTTTATGCATCATTGCTGGATCCCAGTGAGCCAAGCATTTTCCCTCTTTGGCCACTTTTTTTCCTGCAGGATGTCTCAGGGATGATTTGTCCAGTCTAAAAGTGTCCATGCTTGGCCCACTGATGGATTGCTCTGTTTGCAAACACTGAGGCTCTCCTCTGTCACAACCTTCCCAGTTATTCACTCCATGACAAGGAGAAATTCTGACAGACACCCAACACGTGCCCAGATGTGAAGGAAAGGGCTCTCTCCTGATTTCCCAAGGAAAAAGGCACAGAGCCAAGTTTTAGCTGTTGTAAATATAGAATCGTTTAGGTTGGAGAAGATCATCGAGTTCAACCATTAAATATAGATGATAAATACTAAACTGTATCTTCAGACCATCAATTCAGACATACAGTGGCCAAGGAGCTCTGGATCAGATCCTGGCTACACTGGAGGCAATGTCAATATTTATATTGACTTCCTTCATGCTGCATTTCACCCCAGGGCTCAGGATGCTCCTGTCACTGGGTGTTCATCCTTTTCCTTGCTCTGGGGAGCTTTGGAGGAAAATGCATTTATTCTTTCAGGTGGCAGCATTGCTCAAGCTGTGCCCCACTAAGCTGAAATTGGGCAGCGTGGGTCAGGGATCTTTCCCCCTTCATCTTTCCAAAAAAAGGGGGAAAACCCCATCTCTATCCTTAGGGGTGGTGAGTTCTTTGTCACTCGAGAAATCATCTCTTGGAGTGGGGAAATCCATTCTCTCCGTGTCACTAAAGGCAGCAGTTACAGAAGACTAGGATGGTTCAGAGGGAGTGGTGGGGCTTGGAGGTGTTGTCTCCATTCCCTGCCTTCTGCACAGCCCTGGCTCGTGGGATCTC
Source organism: Anabacerthia variegaticeps (assembly GCA_035583185.1). Classification (NCBI taxonomy): domain Eukaryota; kingdom Metazoa; phylum Chordata; class Aves; order Passeriformes; family Furnariidae; genus Anabacerthia; species Anabacerthia variegaticeps. The sequence goes on along the minus strand of JAWWEW010000017.1, from coordinate 1,578,494 downwards.
TGCCTTCTGACAGCAAACAGGAACATCCGACTTCTTCTAACATGCCCTAAAGCTGCACAATTTACCAGCACTTTGGAGTGCAATGTGAAAAGGAATAACTTGAGTTGGCTCGAGGAAGTGTTGAAAATCTGAGGAAATTGGACAAAAACAAATTGGCAACAGCTTAGAGTGATAGAGTTAATATTTTTGGTTCCTCGAGTCTCCTGGGCTTTGCAGTTTAATTTGAGCAAATGTTTCATTTGGCACTTGTGGTTGTTCCCTACTTCTCCAGGCACAGGGACAAATATTTACATCTCACTCATTTTTGTAGCAGAATTGCAAATCCTTCGATTCCTCTACGTGGAGAAGTTGTGCATTTGCCGTGTTGATGCTTTTGTGTCAGCTGCCTTCTTTGTATATTTATTTTTAAAAATCTATAAAAATAAATCTGCTCACAGCTCCAAAACAAGAGCTGTGTCTTTAACTCCCAGCATATTGTCCTTTCCATTCATTCCGAATTCGTCGAGGAATTCGCTCTCACAGGCAACTGTTGAAATCTAGGTGGGATTTGTATTCGTGTGCTGAAATTGGTATTTTCAATGGATTCAGGCACTCTGCAGAGATTAAATGGCTGGTGCTCCTGCAGCACCAGCCACTTGTGTGTCTCTAGTCCGACTAGCACCTCAGGACACTCCTGCAGGATTAAATAAGAGTAATAATTGCCTATGAATAAGCGGAGTATAAAGCAGGAGATAGAGATATGGCTTCTTAGTGACCTGTGTGCATTATGCCTCCAATCCCTTAATCAGATTTGTGCCGCTTGATTCTTCCAGCGCCAGAAATTCAGCTGGAGGAGCGGGGCCTGAAGTAGTAAAAAATCAATTAATACTACTTTCTCATTTGTGTGGTTGACAAAACCCCCGCATACAAATAGGGGACGTTTGTCTCCGCGCGAGGGCTGCGCCGCAAGAGTTCCTAATTGGATTTTCATGCTGATTGACGGCGCTTGATTATGACAGCAACTTTATTTGGCTGGCCTGGTAGAGCCCCCTCTCTCCGAAGTGGGGGCTTTGTTTCCTTTGCCATCCGAGCCTCTTTTCTCCCCGAATTCCCTTTGGAACGACCGTGCCCGTGAAAGAGCCTTTTCGCACCTTTGTTGCCGCGGTCCCCGGTGGCCACCGGGACCAGCTGGTGGCCATCGCAGGATGCGCCTCCACAAAGAGCTCCGTGGCCCTGCTCGCCATAATTTTAAGAGCCCCGGAAACCTGTTGAGGATTAGAAGTAGCTTTAGATGTGAAATGAGTGTTAAGTATTAGTAATCGGGAGATTAGGGCCCCGGGGAGAACGGGAGATAAACAACCGCAATTAAGGCAAATCTGCCAGAGTAAACAAAATTGAGCAGAAACAGATGCCCTCGCCATTTTGGGGGATTGATTGGAGGGCACCGAGGAATCGATTTTTGTCTTGTTTACACTTGCAAACCCCCGTGATAAAGTGGGAGGTTGAATATTTCATAGCGCCTGGTTTTAGTTAATTTTTCTCGGCTCCTCGCAGTGGCCAGTCCCGGGCTCGCTCAGCCTGCACAGGGAGCAGCTAATTGCCTATGAAGGGCCCCCGTGTTTAAATGGGCTTGACAGGAATTTAAATTTTGTTTCAATCAACCTCTGTGCTCACAGCCTGCTCCAGTTTCTAATTTTTAAATTAAACATGGATTTTTTTTCTCCCCCTCTGCCGTGTGTTGGAAGGCACAGCCTCCCCTCCGGAACAGGAGGGCTTATCCAGGCTGGAATTCCAGAGCACGGCAAGGAAATGTTCCCTGTCCCATGAATGTGCATCTGCCCACTGGGATTGAATGGGAAAAGCTGGGCTGAGCACTGGGCTGGCACTGGGGAGAGGCTCCCACTAAAACACAACCCCAGGAATGGGAACGGTGCTCGTGGCCTCGGTGGTTTGTTCAGTGACCTTGGGAGAGATTCAAAGGGGTTTATATTTTTTCCCCCAAACCGGCTAGTGGTGAGAGATTGTGCCTCCTGAGTGTTTGCAGGACGTTCCTCCTGCCCTCTCCATGCTTTTATAGTCCCTTACAAAACCTGGCACACACAGGGATGTTGTTTGGTACATGTGCTATAGAATGCAGGGTGATCCCATGTGTGCCATGGAATGCAGGGTGATCCCGTGTGTGCCATGGGATGCAGGATGATCCTCATGTGCCATGGGATGCAGGATGATCCTCATGTCCCATGGGATGCAGGATGATCCCACGTGTGCCATGGGATGCAGGATGATCCCATGTGTGCCGTGGAATTCAGGATGATCCCATGTGTGCCATGGGATGCAGG
>JAWWEW010000017.1:1557758-1568472 GCA_035583185.1 Anabacerthia variegaticeps | reverse complement strand
CCACAGCTTCTCTGGGCACCCTGTGCCAGGGCCTGCCCACCCTCCCAGGGAAGGATTCCTTCCCAATATCCCATCCAGCCCTGCCCTCTGGCAGTGGGAAGCTATTCCCTGTGTCCTGTCCCTCCATCCCTTGTCCAAAGCTCTCTTGGATCCCCTTTAGGTGCTGGAAGGGGCTCTGAGGTCTCCCCTGAGCCTTCTCTTGAGATATTTGTGCCTCTTCATGGCCCAGTCTGTGTGTCCTTGTGATGAACCTCTTGCCCAACTAAGTCACTCCACCAGAATATTCCATCTTCCTGATGTTAACTGGGAAGGCAACTGAGCTGGTCCCAGTAAGATCTGGAGAAGGACTCACCACATCCCAGACTTCTCCCATCCCAGGCTTCTCCCTAAACCTTCCAGCTGAGCTTTCCAGCCATCCTAAAGAGCTGAAGCAGCAACATCTTGTGCTTCCCCCATAGTCCCTGTGGTGCCATCCCAACCCGGCCACCACTCTCTGTTGTCCCCATTGCCATCGGTCACCACCACGGCCACACACTGGTAATTCCCACGTGGAATTCCTCCCCCTCCCAAGGCTCCCAGTGGATCTGATGGCTGTCAGGCAGGGTTTGCAGGAGCTGGGAAGTTTGGTGCTGCAGAAGCTGAGCTGCTGGTGGAGTGGAGTGATTTGGAGGAGAGGTTTCCATCAGCAGGGTGGTTTCTCCTGGCGATCGCTTTCCTTCGCTCGTTTCTGTAATTGAGACACTCGGATTCCTGTGGATTTTTATACTTCACTGGAGATTCATCTGAACGTGGCATGTTCCCATCCCTAGGAATGGGGCCAGATTGAGACAGGAGCTGCCTAAGCTGGCTGCTCAGACTGCAGGCCATGTTTTCCTTTGATGCTGAGATGCTGGTCTGGTTTTCCAAGGTATCTAAGGCACCATCTCCCGGTGCCTGCAGTAGGCATGGGATTCATGGCCAGGAATTTTCACAGTTATCCCTCTTTCCACAATACTTCATTCCCACAGTGGTCTTCTCAAGAAGAGCTGTTTCAGGGGTATTTTCATTTGTGCATCAACTGATCCCTCCAAATGATGTGTTGCTGCAGGTGTGGGCATGGAGAGACCCCTGCCCGCATGGACACCGGGTCCTCTGGCAGTGGGAAGCCATTCCCCCTTGTCCTGTCCCTCCATCCCTTGCCCCAAGTCCCTCTGCAGGTCTCTTGGAGCCCTTTTAGGCACTGGAAAGTCTCTACACAGGGAAGGTGCACAGAGAGAGACCTTGAGGGGTCACAGATCTTTCCAAGCAGAACAGCAGATCGGTGCCTTTTTCCAGGATGTCTCTGCTCCAACACATCCTCGAGCACTGGCACAGCCTGGAGGACTGTCCTGGGAAGGGGCTGGGTCTAAACACAATGAGCTGATGGGATATCAAAGAGCTAACCAGCATTTCCAAGGAGTGCTGGGCTCAGACCTCCAGGAGGAGTCCAGGCTCCCCCAGCCCTCCTTCCTCCATGGGAACACACGGATTACACGGATCCGAGAGGAAGTTCACCGGTTTGTATCGCTGGGTTATTGCATTTTTATGACAGTAACCACGGGATGTTCCAATGGGTTTTTTTATCAAAAGGGCCGTGTTTCTCTTGGCTAACTCTGCCTGTCCCCCCTGCAGGGCCACCCGTTCATCGTGCAGTACAACGACGGCAATGCCGAGGTGGTGTCCATGTGGGTGTGCCGGATGCTGGAGGAGCGGCGGGCCACGCAGGGAGCACAGTGAGCTGGGAGCAGCCCAGGAGCCCCCCCTGCACTCACAGCTCCAGCCCCACACCCTGGACTCACAGTGGACCTGCAGCATATTTGCCTGAGAGGGTCTCTAGGAGCACCAACAAAACCTTCCAGGGTGATTCTTGCTGCCTTTTCCTCACCGCCACATTAAGGAATTTTCTCCCCCACCTTCCCTTTGCTGCTGAGCAATTTACAGATTCTCTTCAGTTATACTGTACACAGCCTTAAAGCAAGTATTTTTTATCTCTGTTTTTTTGTTATCGAATGTACTGGATATTTCCTCCCTCCAGAGTATTTTTTAACTGTTGCTCTTGTATGAATGACACGCCGAGTGCTCAGAGGAGTCCTGAGGAGGTGGTGGCTGTCTCTGAGAGCAGAAAGCCACAAAATGCTGGGTTTAAACAGAAAACAAAAGCAAACAAACAGAAAGGGAAATATCTGGGCTTGCCCAGGTGAGGGGATGCCCTTCCAGAGGGTGTGTCAGGTGGATCAGCACTAATAAATGCCCAGGGATGCCTCTCCCTACTCCCAGCGCTGGCTGCTGCAGGTCAGGTTTGCTGGGAGGGCCAAGAAGGGGAGACAACACAAAAGTGAGGACCATCCATGGTGAGGCTCTGCAGGCTGATCCCTAAATCAGAAAGGTTTTGCTGAGGTGGAAAAGGTGAGGGGGAAGAGGACAGTGCTCAGCTCTGGAGCCAGGCTGGGAGAGCTGGGGGGGTTCACCTGGAGAAGAGAAGGCTCCAGGGAGACCTGAGAGCCCCTTGCAGTGCCTAAAGGGGCTCCAGGAGAGCTGGAGAGGGACTGGGGACAAGGCATGGAGGGACAGGACGCAGGGAATGGCTTCCCACTGCCAGAGGGCAGGTTAGATGGGATATTGGGAAGGAATTCTTGCCTGGGAGGGAGGGCAGGCCCTGGCACAGGGTGCCCAGAGAAGCTCTGGCTGCCCCTGGATCCCTGGAAGTGCCCCAGGCCAGGTTGGACAGGGCTTGGAGCAACCCATGGCAGGGGGTGGCACTGGATGATCTTTAAGGTCCCTTCCAACCCAAAGCATTCTAGATTCCAGGATTCTCCTGAACAGGGAGCAGGTGCTGCTGGGAGAGCCAAGTAGAGCCAGGGTGGGCAGTGGCTGCCCAGGGAGAGCAGCCCCAGGAGCACAAAGGGGACAGTTCTGCCCCAGGAAGCCACAGCTCCTGCCTGTGGAGCATCCCCTGGGATTGTGGGGGCAGAGGGACAGCTCAGAGGGGCTCTCAGGGCAGGGACCAGGTTGCAGGTTTCACTGCTTGGCACACAGCTCCTGGCTTGCCTGGAAGCCTCTTGCCTTCCTCAGCTCTGCCTCAGTCCCCGATTTTGCCCCACTGGAGCTGCATGATGGGTGCTGCTGGGTCAGGCACAGCCCCCCAGGTTTGCTGGTACAGGAAAGGGCAGTGATTGCAATGTCTCTGCTCTGTGTTCCTGGCTCCTGCAATTTCGGTGCACGTTTGCACAACAGACCGACACAGATTGAATCAGCCCTTGCTCAAGATGCTTATTAAAAGAAAGAAAGAAAACACAGACAAGGTGTGAGAGGCAGCAGGTTTGGGGTGGGTCACTTGGGTGGGAGGAGGTTGGGGCTTTGTTTGCTTGTCTTTGCATTAGAAATAAACTTTTGCTAAAAAAAGAGAAAAGGCTCAGGTATTTTATTTTATACCAGCAGCTCAAAAACCCCCACAATTCAGCCCCTGAACCACTGCAAATCCTACATGTAACTCTGGAAGCAGCCTGGAAAAGACTTTGTTTCCTTCCTTGGAGGGATCGTTTGTCTTCTTTTGAAGTATAGAGGTTGCAGGCGTGAACTTACAGACTAAAGTTTGTCTTAATTGCTCTGATGTCACAACCTCGCTGGCAGATAAGAGTGCAATGAATGAGTCCACAGCCCCCAGCCCTGCAGGTCCTTTCTCTAAAGTGAGACAAATTTCCTCCCTGTGAGCCAACCAGAGGATGGGCAGCTCTCCCATTTATTTATCCCTAACAGTTTGCTTTAGCTCTCCCTGGATAAGAAGTCTCCCTCTCAAATTTCGTTTAAAAGTCAGCAAAGCCAAGGCTTTTCCTCTCCCTTTCCCTGGCAGGGAGGGGAGGATGTCACCCTGATAACCCATGTGGGATGGCAGCTGATGGGAAAATCCACTGGCAGATGGATGAACCTTGCTGGTTCATCAGTATAATCAATCCAGCAATCAGGGGAAGGTTTGGGGCCTCCATCAGCTCCCAGGTCCTTGGATTTGGGGCAGACTGGAAGAGGATGAGCAGCTCCTGCCCCACTCCCAGCACCACGTTTGGGAGGGAGCAGGGCTGCAGCAGAGTGGAACAGGCAGGCTGGGGGAAACACCTCCTCTCCAGCCTTCCTGGCACCCCCAGGTGAGCAGCAGTGCGGTTGGATCTCCCCAAAGGCCACCTCCTGCCTTGGGTACGGTGTCCTTGGATGGACTGTGCCCATGGCAGGTCTGGATGTCACAGCCCAGCCCGGTCCGTGCTGCTGCATGGGGGGTACTGCGGTGCCCCCAGCCCAGCCTCTGTTCCCAGCCCAGCCCCTGTTCCCGGCCCTGCTTTGCCCACAAAGCCGAGCAGTTCAGCCCAATTCTCAGCACCACGGTCAGCACCGAGGGGCAGGAGTGAGGGGAAGGGGGGAGGCAGTACATTGGGCCAGGATTTATCTCCACTGGGTGTCCCCACCCACACCAGGAGGGGCTGCACTTTCTGGAGCTGGACTGGGACCTTTCTTGACTGAAAAGCTTGCAGGAAATGCAGTATTCCCCTCTGAACTGAGTCCTGCTCAGAAGATGGCATGAAGAGGTGCATAATAAACATATTAATTCGGCAGCGGATCCTGCAGATGTACTGAGTGACCCCTCCAATCCCACTCCTCATCCCACCAGCTCTTGTAGGGGTACCACCAGCAGCCCCACACCAGTCTCATCTCTCTGTCTCCTCTGTCTAAACCTCAGTCACAGTTAGGAATGCATTCCTATGGGAGTGTGTATGCAAGCTCTCACTGGGAAAAACTCACGATGTCCCACCTGTGCCAAAACTTCCAATATTTTCCACTTTGCCCTCCCTGTGATCCTTGCCAGGCAGAGCCCACATGAGCCCATGGTAGTTTGCCCTTAAACCCAGCACAGAATACATCCAAATACATCCTGCTGCCAGCATTCCAAAGGCAAAGTGTCAGTGCTGCTTTTCCAAATAACAGCCTGGAAAGCTGGGACGGGGGAGAAGGGGACTGCAAGGGATCCCTGCCCTGTCCCTCTCCCTTGGCTGAATGCCTGTGGAGCAGGGGTGGTGATGGGATAGTGCTAATAACTGAGCAATCACTAGAACAGCCCTTGGGAGCTTCATTTGATCCCTCGATTCCTGCAGGGAATGTTTACCTGGAGGCACCACTGGAGAAAGGATGGACCACAGGAACCCGCTGTCTTAATGGTGCAGGGACCGTGTGGGCAATGCCTGAAGTTCAAAAACCTGGGAATTTGAGGGTTTGCTGGAAAAGAACAAAATCCGTGGGAGAAGCCACTCCCTGGTGACAGTGGGATTTTGGCTGTGGGTGGGGAGGGGCGGTGCCACCAGAGCAGGGACACACTTCCCTCGGCTTTGTGGCTGCTGCCTCCGGGACCCGGGACTCCCCCCGGGAGCTGCGGCCTTGGCTGGGGAGGCAGAGGAGGGAGGAGGAAGGTCAGGGGTCTGTCCAAGCCAGGGCTCCACTCTGGGGGGAATCCCAGCACAGGGAGAGGCTGCCAGGGGATCCAGGGCACGCAGGAACCCCCTCTGCCTCTTTGGGCAGAGAGCAGGAGCAGCAAATCCTTCACCAGGGTGTGAACCAGTGCCCCCCGTGCTGCTCCAGGGGCTCCCAGGCTCTTCAGCCCTTGGGACATCTTAGTGCAGGGACTCTCCCTTCCTGCTCCCTCTAGGATGTGGAGCTGGCATTGATAACCATCCAAGAGACTCCACAACACCCCCGGTCCTTGCCCGGCTGCCACGGGCTGGCCTGCTCAGGGAACAAGTCAAACCCATGCCAGGTGCCCAGAGACCTTTGAGAGCTGCAGGAGCACCAGCAGTGACCCCTCAGCCTCTCCCGGGGTGCTCAGGGGACTCTGCAGGGTGTTCGTGGGTGACTCCTGCCCCGCACAGCCCCATCCCTGCCCTGGGGGAGCCGGGAGGGGCAGCCCCAGATGCTGCAGCTGGGTGGGCACGGTGTCCCCGTGGTGGGAGCCGGGCCTGGGGGGCACAGGGAGGGGATTTGGAGCTCACTGAACGACGGAGAGGTCCCGAGATACAGCAGTTATTTAGGATAACTCATCTCCAGCGTTCCCTGGGGGATCCTGCCAGGCTGGGGGGGCTCACAGGCACCGTGGGACAGAAATCTGGAGGGACGGGGCTGTCCCCTGGACTCGCTGCCTCCTGCTGCTCGCCCAGCTCAGCAGCACTGCCAGCCCAGGCTGGGGAAGCCTCGTGGGCAAAAAGGAATTTCAGGTCTCTCTGAGTATATTATTTGGTCACGTTGAATAAAAGGCAGGTTGTGTAACCTGCTGTAGTGGAAGGTGTCCCTGCCCATGGAGGTGCGGTTGGAAGGAGACGAGCTTGAAGCTCCCTTCCAACGCAAAGAATTCCAGGATCCTGCGATCCTGTGCCTTTCCCGGGGGGAAGCTGCAGCCGGAGCGCTGCGGCTGAGCTGCCGAGGAGCTGCGCTGACCCGGGGCTCTGTTACCTTCAGGAGAGGGTATGTCCATAAACCACACGTGTGCACTGAGGACAGGATTTATGGATTGAGCCTTACGGGCTCCTGCCGCGGCTGCCGCCTCCCGGCCCGGTCCTGCCGGGGAAGTTCAAGGTTTATCCGAGCCGGGAGCCCGGGAGATGTTTAATGGCAAATGGATGTCTGGGGCTTTTACAGGCAGCGGGAGGAAAAGTTCCCTGCAGCCGAGGCAGCGCTGCCAGGGCCGCGCAGGTGAGTGCGGCTCCATCCCGGCCCTGGCACGGCCCGGGCACAGGGAATTGTCGCCCCGGGCTCCTGCAGCTCCGTGTTGGTTTAAGCTGATCAATAAAGTGGTGTCTATCGATCCCGCACGGGGCGGTCTCTCCCCCGCAGCCCCGCGGCCGCGCCGGGCAGCGGAATTGGGGAGGTTTAAAGCGGTAGGGATGGATGGATGGATGGATGGATGGATGGAGGCCAGGAAAGTGAGGGGCAGCACTGCCATGGCCGAGGGACAAGGACAGGGGACAAGGTGACAGCAGCGGGGGGGTTGGACAGCGGGGGACCAGGGGCACATCAAGGGGTGCGTGTTGGGGAAAGCCAGGGAGTGTGTTGGGGACGGAGGGTGAAGGGGTGGGGGGTACGGTGGGTGTTGTGGGTGCGCAGAGGGGGGAACGGGGTGGCAGAGCTGGGGTACAGAGATGGGGAGAACTGGGGAGCACAGACGGGGGGGGGGCGTAGATGGGGTGCACAGAGGGGTGTATTGAGGGGCCAGGTATGCACAGCCTGGGCACCGGGAAAGGGCCCTGGGGGGCACCGGGAGGACCCCGCAGGCTCCCCGGGGTCGGACGCCGGGAGCCCCGGAGGGTCCCGCTGCTCCTGCCCCCCTGCCCGTCCCCACCTACCCCGCGGGGGCTCCGCACGCCGGGTCAGGCGGAGTGTGCCCGGCCCGCAGAGCCACCGCCCGCTCCCTTTGTCAATGTCCAGTAATTAAAATGTCACCGTTTAATTTTCAGGCCTCTCGGAGCAATCTTTTCCTAATAAAGAGTCTAATCGAAAGGCTGCTTCCCCCGCCTCGGCGGGAAGGGCCGCGGAAGAGGCTGCGGAGCCTCAGAGCCGCCGCGGATCGATGGAGAGAAGCCCGGATTGATCGGCCTCTAAAATTAAATTTATTGGGGTCATGGTTTTATATGGTGCTGATACAACTGTTAAATGGGGAACATTCATTTCCAATAGGAGGCGTTTATTAAACTTCCACTGAATTAGACCGCCGTGATTTATGTGGCAATCTCGGCTCAGCCCTCCAGGAGCGCGGGGCCTTCCGCGCCCGCCACGCGTGATTATTTATTTATACACCCGTGACACGGCTCCCTAAGTTTTAACCTAAATTATCCACCGGCTTCGTCTGCCGGCGGCACCGGCCCGGCGAACGGGCAAGGCTGGGGGGTCCTGCCGGGGCGCAGCGCCCGCCCCGCCGGCCGCGGCCCCTCCGCGCCCCCCGGCCCCGGGAGGGTCCCCGGGGGGGTCCCGGCTTTGGGGGAGCGGCGGCGCCCGCAAACGTCCCGGTTCTCGCGGGCGGCGATCGTTGAGCGTTAATTAGAAGTTCATTACAATTAAAAGCCGCGCGCACACGCCTTAATTACATCTGATTTTTAATTCCGAATCCGTGTTTACACAGTAAGCGAGACGTACCTCCTGATTATCCCCAATACTCTTTATACTGTACTAATTATGTAAATTAAACCTAATTAACTGACAAAAACTGCAGTCAATTCAACTGTTAAAAGATACGGCGGCTGCGAGGAGCGGGGCGCCGGCGGGGAGCGCGGCCGGGGCGGCGGGGCCGGGGTCGGGCCCGGGGCCGTTCCCCGCCTCGGGGCTCCGCGCCGCCGTCGGGGCGAGCCGCGGGCCGGGGCCGGCGCTCCGGGCACCGGCGGAGCTCTGCGGGCACCGGGGCAGCCGCACGGCCCGGGGAGGGCACGGCGGAGGGGGTCGGGGCATTGCCGCATCCCCCCGGAGCCCCCCGTACCCCCGACGTGCCGCCGCGGGAGCGGCCCCGGGAGCGGCGGGGAAGGCTCGGCCCGTGCCCGCCGCCGGTGCCTCGCAGCCCGCCCGGCCTCGCCGCCGGTTCCGCAGCCACTGCGGGTGTTGCACGCCGTGGGATCACCCGCAACCCGGCGGCGAGGGGGGCAGCGGGGCTCGACCCCGAGCGGCCGCGTCTCGCCGCGCTCCTGCCTCCGTATGGCCGGAGAACGGGGCGGGGACGGGGGGATAAATAATTAAAAGGTGAGGAATAATTACCGGCTCGGGTTGCGATCATTGCGGGAAGGCCGCGCCGCAAGGCCCGGCCGGCAGCAGCGGGTCCGCGTCCCCCACGACGGGGCGTCCCGGGGGGAGCCGCGGCCGCTTCCCCGCGTGGGAGCGCGGAGCGGAGGTCGCTGCGGCCGCGGAGGAGATGGGGGGCTCCGCACCTGCGTCTGTGTCCGCGCCGGCTCCGCCGCACGCTGCCGGTGCCGCTGGTGATGGCGGGGAAGGGATGGCGGGGGGGGCACACACAAAAGTGATAGCTGGGGGCTATCCGCGCCGTTATTAACTTCTGTTTGATCAGTGTAATTGCGCCGATCGCGGCCGGACGCGATGATTAATTACAGTTTAATTAACGTGGCCGTGACGAGTGCCGCATGCGGGAACCCAACCCGGGCAGGGATGCGGCCGGAGGCCCCCGCCACGCCGGCAGGACCGGCGGGCATCGGGTCCCCCCGCCGCTCCCGTGTCCGCCGGTCCTGCCGGCGTGGCGTGAGCCCCCGTGGGGAACGAAAAACACGAGCTCGCCCCCTTCTGCCCTCGCCTCCCGGCGATTTCGTTGCCGCCCGGTGTCCTCCCCTCATGCCCGGTACGGCTCCCGCACCCGCGCCCCGCGCCGGAGCGCGCATCCCGGCCGGGAGAGGGATGCGCGGCAGCAGCGCATCCCCGATTTCGATGGGGTCCCTCCGCCACTCCCTCCGGGCTCGTCTTTTCGTTACCGCCCGCTCCCCACGCAAACTTTGAACGAGCCTCGCTCCCCCCCGGGGTGCGCGCACGGCGGGAGGTGGGTGCGGGGGGGGGGCGCGGAGCGGCGCGGAGCCCCACGCAGGTGCGGCGCGGGGCTGATCCCCGCTCTTACCTCGGGCAGCCCGGGCGGGTCCCCGCTCGGTGGCGGCCCCCCACGGCCCCCCCGCTCCCTCCCCGTTCCGCCGTGCCTTAAAGCCGCGCCGTGATTGACTGGAGCGCATCGGTGATTGACGGCGGCGGGGTCCCGGAGGCCGTTAATGTAAATATGCTGGTGCTAAGTGGGTGTGTCTTCCCGTTATTTTAGCTGTCACCGGATCAATGTGCAGCGTCTCCAAGTACGGATCCGGATCCTCCCTCGGTGGCGCGGCTGGTCACTCGCTCTTGTTGCATCTCCGCCGGGCGGACGCGGCGGCGGGGCGGGCGGCGGCCCCGAGGCGTCGGTGAAGGGCGCGCCCGCTGCCCGCCCGCCCCGCGCCCCGGAGGCTCCGCTGCCCCCGGGAACGGGCTCGGTGCGGACGGGGCCCCCCCGGCCCATGGCGGCCCCGGCGCCGGGCTGCGGCCCCTAGTCCCGAGCAGAGCCTGCACGTCCAGCCGGGCTCCGCGGCGCGGTAAGTGCGAGCGGGCGGCGGGGAGGCGAGGGATGGGGGGCGGAAAGCGGGGCGCGTTTTCGGGCGTCGCTCCCCGTTATTTTGTGTAATTACCACGGAAGCGGCTTAACCGCCGGGAGCCCTCCCCGCTAAGCCAATTTGCCTGGCTCGCTGCTGCCCTTCTGCTACGTGCGGAGGGTGCTGCCCGCCCCGGCCCCTAATCCGCCCGCGCCTAATCGCCTGCCGGGGACACGACAAAGGGGCTCCGGGGCACCGCGCCCGCCGCCCCGCTCCTCCCGCGGGGACCCAGCGGCAAGTTCGGGCCCCCCCGGTCCGGCCCGGGGCTCGGCCCCTCCGGCCCCGCCGCGGCGGGACTCGCCGCCCGCATCCTCCGGTGCGTTTCGTTGGAGCCCGCCCGGGGCTCGCCGCAGCCGGCGGCCCGGCACGGCTCGGCACGGCCCGGCACGGCCCGGCGAGCCGGCACAAAGGGAAGGGAAGGCAGCTCCCGGGGCCCCGCGGAGGGGGGAAGCGGGGCCGTGACCCCCCAGGACGCCCTTGCCCCGGGGTCCGGGGGCCGCGGCCGGCGAAGG